>OY728165.1:1893282874-1893707374 GCA_963277665.1 Viscum album
GGGTAAATTCATTCATTAAATGTGGATTAGGATGGTATTGTACATCAGTATGGTTGGAGGTTCTTATCATAGAAATCCATGGGGATGGTGAGGATCCATCACTTGATAGCATTGATAACATCTATTGGGGTATTAGGATTATTGTATATTGAGTCCATTGGGAGGGGATTATTTAGGAGGATGGATATCGATGTTCCTCGAGATGTTGGTTGTTGAGCCGATGGTGTTAATTATTTGGAAGATATGCATCATTGTGCCATGGACATTAGGCTTCAATATGAAAAGGATTATTCTAAGATGATTCCAATAGAATAGGTACTTGATTGGACATTCCTTTTGGATTTTGGTTATTTGATTATAACACGAGGGGTTGGGTGGCACGAGGTGTCGTTATACTTTTATAGGAGGTGTATGAGGGATCTCTAGGTTGATACTAATCAGGGTATTCCTTGGTATTTATGCTAAGGATCCTCACCACCATAGTTATATATTTCCAAAAATATCCCCATATGACATAATATAACTGGGGGCACATGGACTAACAGTGACGACCACATCAAGTGATTGCTTCCTTATGGTTGTAGAGTATAATGGAAGCTAGTTATTTATATGATGTGATTTTGTGGTTTTATTTATTTTTATATACACCTTCTTTATCATAAATGTAAGATAGGAACACATTGGTGGTGGTATATTGAGATTTTTCTCACACCCTACATGGGCCCTTTGTGAAACATGTAGACATTATGCTTCTATGGTTAGGTAAATTTTTGGGCTTAAGAGCTGGGCCTTAGTGATCATGTTGTATTTATTATCATGGGATGAACAGCAAGGGACTTTAGAGGTTCCTACATTAGGCGGATTTAGTTTTGAATTTCATTATGTAATGGAATTCTTATATATATCTATGTATCGAGGTCATCCATGGGTGACCCTTCTTGTTTACTATTTGTATCACTTGACTAGTATTAATGCTCCTACATATGGTCTCATGTTTTTTAGTAGCTACAAATGGTATGTTTGGTTCATTTATTCATTTATTACCCTAGTTCTTGTTATGTTTATGCTAAATCAGGCTACCGGTCCATCATTTTAGGGCCTTTCTTACACTTATATATACATATAAACCATTATTATTATTACCACTACAGGTGATATTCTCCCCACTATCACCTCTTTACACCCTCACTTCTAGTCAGTAGCCTTTAGAATATGGGGATGCATGACTAAGGCCTGGTGGCACATTGACCCTAAAAACTATTCGGGTGGAAAGACAAGTCAAGGCATTACAAAAATCCCTTTACTCCAAATACAATTACTCGTGAACTTTACTCAAATTCAAATTAATTAGGTAGAACTATGGAATAAACATTTTTTGAAATCAAGTACATGTCAGATCCTCTTATAGCTTTTCTTCCACAGTCATCTCCCACCACTCATGCGTTTCTCCCACTGGCATGTAAGTAGTGAATTCTACCATTGATGTTTCAGAAGTATAAATAAACTAGAATATTTTTCATATTTTCTCCAAAACAAATTCAAATTCCTACACTCCACAATATCTTCTAAAATAAAAGTATTCTATTTAAAAAAACACAAAATATTAAAACACTTCTTTTGTTTTCTCTATATTCATTCCTCATCCAAGTGGTTAAATTTCATGGAATGAAGAATTCAATAGTTCATGAATGTTTTCCACATTCTCAATTTTTTTCTCATGCATAGGTTCTCTTCAAGGTTATATTTATACAATATCACAAAATAAAAAAAAGAGTCACTATAAGAAAATACCATCTTCAAAAATCACTAGAGTTTTAAAACTCAAAGCATATAATTCCTTTCACATGTAAGTGGATCTATTCACCTTCTATAAATTTATTAATTTCATGGTTGAGTTTTCACACAAAGTATTCATAATTAATTTCAACTAATTTTTTTCAAAATAAAGCATTTTCAAAACTATTTGAAACTATTTCAAAAAACTTCTCCAAGTAAGGAAATCATGTTATAAAATGAATGCACATTTATGAAATCTATATACAAGTCTACAATGATTCATGAATACGTTTTATATCTCTGTAAGATCCTAAACTTTTCTATAGTTTAATTAGGATTGATTCTAGGTATTATTTTTTCTTTTTGTGAGCATACATTGGTTGGGTTTTACCTAGGGGTGTGTTTGGGTGAAAAATTGAGAAAAATTGAAATAAGGAGGGTGATGCATGGGTGGCACACAGTTTTCCCTAACCATACACCCTAGCCTAGAAAACCATGAAAACCTAGACAAAGATGTTTTACATAGCTAGCACACGACTTTTCAAACTGTGCGCCCTAAAAGGAGAACCCCCTAGAATTGGCACACAGTTAAGGTGCATGATTAGAGAAAACTATGCACCTCTTCCCAGAACACCATGCTCGAGAATTAATTTAATCTGAAAATTTTATTTTTAATTACCCAAACCCCATATTAACCCAAAATAGACCCCATTATACCCTAAGATCTATTTTACAATTTTGGAGCCCTCCAGATAAATTTCAAGCCTTCTTGACCTCTATTCTTCGTGATTAAATGACCAGATCGAAGATCTGCACCTCTCCTAATAAGTGAATCCTATCTCATTTGGTTTCCCATTCCTCTTACTTTATTATGAAATTCAAGAAAGATTTATTCCTACTATTTTTATTGGATCTTGATCTAGGATTGTGGATCTAGATCTATATTTGAAGGATCTTTATTTTTTGGATCTTGATTTTGGGTATTTGATTCAGATCTTATTCTACGTTGTTGTGCTACTCAAATTTTGGGGATTTCTATTAGGAAATTGTTCATCAACGAATCGAGGTAGGTGGTCTATAATTAAAATCCCATTGTCTTCATTTCAATTATATATATGTAATTGTATAATTTCTATTTTTTTAGAAATTTAGTTATTGATTGAATTAATTAATTTGGTGAATTAATTAATTATGAAAAATGGGAAATTGGGATATTAGGATTATAGATCATGAATAATTAATTATTGAATTAATTATAATGTAATTGAGATTGTTGATTTAGGGATAATTCATTCTTCAGTTAATTGTGAAATTGTTTAATTAATGTTTGATATGATTAATTGTTGAATTAATTATAAAGTATTGAGATTTGTGAATTAAGAAAATTAGTTGATGAATTATTTATGAAATATTGATATTGTGAATCGAGATAATTAATTTTTGAATTAATTATGAGTTATTGAGATTTTTGAATTGAATGATTAATTGATGAATTAGTTATGAGATATTGGGATTTAAGATCAAGAATAATTCATTATTGAATTAATTTTGGATTAATGACTAATTAATTGTTGAGTTAATTAAATGAATTTATGTTCTTAATTGATTGGGGATTTAATTAAGGTTAATTATGTGATGAATAATTGTTTAATTATTAATGAGATTGAGATGATTAATTAATTTATAAATTAATTAATGGGGTTGGTATTATTAACTAATTGTTGAATTAGTGGTAAGATTTATGTCGATAATTAATTATTGAATTAATTTTGTATTGGAGAATGCTAACTTGGTCATTAAATTGTGTGTTAATAATGGTAACATGGTCATTCAATTGTCTGTTAAGAATGGTAACAAGGTCATTCAATTGTGTGTTAATAATGGTAACATGGTTATTCAAATTTTTTTAAGAATGGTAACATGGTCATTCAATTATGTGTTAAGAATGGTAACATGGTCATTCTATTGTATAAAGTATGAATGGTAACATGGGAATTCAAGTATGAATTAAATAATGGTAACATGGTCATCCTGGGATATGATATTCCTTGGGGATAGTTCAGACTCCAACATGAGCCAAATCTGGTATTGAGATATAGGTGTCCATGGGAACCTAGAGGGTTTATATGGTTAAATAAATAATATTTGATAATGTGATAACTATTTATTTAAGAATTGTGATTTATTATTTATAAAACTACATACACTATTATTTGAATGGATATTGTTTTAGATTTCATTGTTAGTGGGCTACATAGTTATACTGACACCCTACATGGTATGCCTGATTGGTACCTAAATAGATTTCATGGTTGCAAGATAGGATAAGGGAAAAGTCCCTATGTTAGGTGGATGAGTTGGTATGGATCATGGATGAGGGAACCATACGTGGTTCAGGACCCACTTGGGATTTTTCAGTGTCTTTATTTTTGAGTTTTCATTTTGAAACTTGAAACATGAATTAGCATGATATATTTCTTGTTCAGTTTGATATTATATATCTGGTTTTGGTCATCATGTTATATTGGCATCTTTATGGTTATGGATATATATTTAAATATTGTTTATTAATTCTTCCACTAGTTTTTTTACTCTTAAAAAGAGGTTATAGGCTCCCCATGATTGATATTAGACCCTTAATTATAGTTTGGAGCCTCTAGAATATGTGGAGTCATTCTTGAGGTCATATGATAGACTGGTTTGGGGAACCGGTGAGTAGAACATGATCCAAGATGTTACAAAGTATTATCAGAGTCCATCTTTCTTTTATTCTTTTTTTTGTCTAACTATTTGGGAAAGGAAGAAAAAAAACTAGGAAGAGTAAGACCTTGGTTATGAGTTCATGCATGGGGTTTAGAAACACGTGTATCGGGGAAAACTCAAGTACCTAGGGTGGGATTATTTTTTGTGTTGTTTGTTGTTACAGATGAATATTATTTCACTTTGGGTAACGTACTTGTTGTGTGATGTGATTATTATTTCTGAGATTTTTTTAGAATTGAATCATGGCCTTATATAGAATGAGAGTTAATTTTTCATTCATTATTATAGGAACTTAGGATTATTTTGTAACATGAATCATTTTAGGCACACAAAGTAAAATAGGTTTTGGGTATGTTTTTGAACTTGAACTATTTTTCCTAACTTTTAAAATTTAGCTGAAAATTGTGCCTAACATGAAATTTAGAAATATTATAAAATTATGGGGAATGATAATGATTGGGTGTATAAATGAGAAACTCTAATAATGAGAATGTTTTTACCCTTGTTAAACAGGACCCAGGTGGAGGATGGTTAAGGATAGTGATGGCGCCTTGGTTTTGACCGTATGGTCGGGTTTGGGGAAATGACATGTTGTTCCTTGTTGTGCTTTACCTCTTATGTAAATGTGTTAAAGTTGTGTTATTTTCCCTAATATTTGTGTTTTTAATTGAGATATATGCCTCTAAAATGACGCATGTTGAGAGGAAGGCTAAAGGATATGGCTAGAGATGCTCCACCAGTAGTAGAACCTGAGGCACTGATGGTGCTGGGTGAGGAAGTAGGAGAGAAGTTCCGAGAAAACTTTTATTTCTTCATGTAGTTTATGGAAAGAGACCCAAGGTGGGTTGTAAAGAGTATGTCTAATTTAATGATGGATTTTCAGCTGTAGCAACCTATGACTTTTATTAGAGAGGATGGACCCAAGGGAGATGAGTTCTAGGTTGAGTCTATCCAGATTATACTTGACCATTTAGAGACTTAGATTGAGAAGAGGTTCAAGTTGTCATATTATATGCTATGAAGATCAGAAAAGTACTGGTGGGATATTTAGGAACAAACTAGATAGGATAATGGTATGCTATGGAAGTACTTCTTTGAGAAGTTCTTAGAGAACTTCTATCCGGTGACATTGAGGTAGGAGAGAGTAGCTAATCTCATGAGTTCGACTCAAGGGAATATGTATGTGATGTCCTATGTTGTACACTTTATAGATTTGTAGTACTTTTCTCCAATGTTATCAGGGGATGAGATAACTACAACTAGGAATTTTTAAGATGGGATTAAATGCGAGATTATGTCCTAGGTTAACCTTTTTTAGTTAAATAATTTTTTTGATATGGTGGATCAGGCTCTCATAGCTGAGGGAAACCTGGAGGAGGCTTCCAGTGTAGGAAATGTACTTGAAACTAGATGATCAGGAGGTATGAATTCTGAGATAAGGAATCATTGCTACAAATGTGTCATCTAGGGAAGTGGGAAACAGAGTACCCAGATAGAGGGATCAGTTGCACAAGACCTTTTCTATGTGATTTATCACCAGTGTGGTGTGTCAATGCACTTCATGAGAAAGTGCCCCCAAACACCAGTAGAGTGTTGGTATTTTAGAAATATGGGAAATCTATAGAAGTTATGAAGGACCCAATGATAGATGGGTAGTGAGGTTAAAGTTAGGAAGATTTAGAGTGTAATAAGTAGATCTTATGCACCATATCAGGATGGATGTTGGAGTTATACTAGATGAGGTAGTAGAGGAAGTGGATGTGGAGTTTTGGGGAAATTTTGCCCATATCAGCATAGTGGTGCAGCTCAAGGGAGTCAGATTGCATCATAGGGAAGAGGGGAATAATAGTTGCATGTGGTACAACCTACACTTGTGGAACGTGAGGAAGGACCATTGATAATGAGAGGTATTATTATCCTAGATTCTACACTATCTAGTGCCTAATTTAATAATAGCGTCTCTCATTCCTTTATTTCTATAAATCTTGTGAATGGTTTGAGCCTGACGGTGGAGTTTGTGAGTGGGGTGTTGATGATATACAACCCACTAGGAGTATGGGCGAGAGAAATTTTCTTATGAATGGGGTGTTCTCTCGTGGTTGGGGAGTATCGCTTTCTATGGGATCATTAGATCCTAGTCATGTCAAGCTTTTACCTAGTTATGGGTATGGACTGGTTAGTAGCATACAGATCCCACATTGACGGTTATAACGGGAGAGTGAGTTTTATGTATCCTAAGTATGATAGTAATATTCACCATGGAGAGTGGGATATCTAGGTAGGCTGAGTAGGGCCAATCACCCAACAACTAGGAGAGATCACATCCCAGTTTTCTAATCTATTGCTAGATGATGGAGGTGTAGAGCAGGTTTTCCTTCTACCTATATTGGACTGATTTCAGGATGTATTTCATAAATACTTCTCATGGTTTCCACTTGAGATAGATGTGAAATTTACTATTGATCTCATGTCGTGGGTTGAGCCAGTTTCTATTCCACCATACAAAATGGAATCAATAGAGCTTCAATAGCTCAAGAATCCGCTAGAAGAGTTAGAGGATAAGGGATTTATCCATCTAAGTATGTCACCTTGGGTTTCCCTAGATTTTTTTTCTAATAAGGATAACATAACTCTATTCTTGTGTGTTTATTACCAAAATTTTAATTGGATGATGGTGAATTACCGGTATCCTCTTCCATGTATCAACAAAAGTTTTGACTAGTTGAGGGTATCTTGTATCTTTTTCAATATTGAATTGAGATAAGGGTATCATCAACTGAGAGTTCAGACTTTTTATATACTAAGGATTACTTTTAAAATTATATTTTTCTTTAATTAATACATCATAATGACATTTGGTTTGATTAACTCACCAGTAGTGTTTATGGCCTTGATGAACAAGATCATCCATCCATACTCGGATCAATTTGTAGTAGTGTTTTGTAATGGTATCTTGGTGTAATCCAAGACTCATAATGATCATGCACAATATATTGACATCATCTTGAGTAAACTGAGAGAGCATTATCTATATGCCAATATATATAATTGTTAGTTTTTTATTGATCAGGTACACTTTTTGGTTCACATCATCTCATATTAAGGTGTGTCAATGGACCTATAGAAAGTTCTATAAGTGGTTTCTTGGGAACATCCCAATAATGTGTTCTATATCTGTAGATTTCTAGGGTTATCTAAATATTATTGAAGATTAATCGTAGATTTTTCCCATTTGGTAGTGAAAATTTTGGGCTTGACCAAAAAACTGATAAAGTTTGACTATTTGGAAGCTTGTGAGTATACCTTCAAGGAGCTGAAGAAATGCTTGACATCAGAACTGATCTTGATCCTACCTAATCCAGGCAAGGAGTATAAGGTGTATTGTGACACTCTTGGAATTGGATTTGGAGTTTTGTTAATTCAAGGAGATCTCTTTGTGGCATACAGGTCTTAGTATTTAAGGTTACATGAATGGAACCACCCTATGTAAGACCTCAAGTTGGATGTAGTGGTTTATGCTTAAAAGTGTTGGGGATATTATCTGTTGGGAAAAAAATTGGGTATATTGATCACAAGATCTTAAAGTACATATTTTCAAAGTGAGACTTGAATCTCCAATAGTAGATATGGGTTGAGAATATACAATCATTCTATTTTGAGCTAGCGTATACACATGTAAAGGGGAATAATTTTTTTGATGCTTTGATCAGGAAAACTAAAACTCATGAGGTTCAAGAGTCTAGTGCTAAGTGGAAGAAGATGAATTTGTTGGTTGATATACACGTTGTGGTTAAGGATAATTGGGATTAGATGACTCTCATATCTGTTTCAATGGATTCTACTCTTTTAAGACAGATCAAAGATAGAAAATATGAGGATCTGGAATGTTTG
The DNA here is from genome assembly GCA_963277665.1 of Viscum album. Taxonomy (NCBI): domain Eukaryota; kingdom Viridiplantae; phylum Streptophyta; class Magnoliopsida; order Santalales; family Viscaceae; genus Viscum; species Viscum album. The sequence goes on from OY728165.1 coordinate 1,893,291,305, forward strand.
ACCTAAAGGGAAAGCCTTGAAGGTAGGTATTCACCTTCTGGTTACAACATAGATGAGGACGAGATCATATATTTCAATAATCAAATTGTTATTCCTATGAGAATGTGAGGGGAGTTTTTTCATGAGTTTCATACCTCAAACTAGGTGGTATATATGGATGTGACCAAAATGTACTATGACCTATGATGATAGTTTTGGTGGCCAGGCATGAAAAAGGAGATGGTTGGGTTCATGACATGATGATACACCTTTAAATAGGTGAAGGCAAAGAATTAATGACTTGGAGGTTTGATATAGCCATTGACCATTTCAGAATGGAAGTGGTATGATGTTACCATGGATTTTTTGGTGGGTATCCTAAGGATTCATCAAAATAATTACACTATTTGGGTGGTTGTAGAACGTTTTAAAAAGGTATCACATTTCTTTCCTATACGGAATACTTTCTTAGTGGATCAATTTGGGATTATTTCAGAACCTATCTCACATTTTACTTTGTGCTTCTAGAAGGGCTTGCAAAAAATTCTAGGTACACATGTTTTGTTGAGTATATATTTCCACACATACATAGATGGGAAGTCATAGAGTACTATATAGGTTCTTGAGTATATGTTGTGAGCATGTGTTCAAGACTTCGGAGGGTATTGGGAGAAGAAGCTGAAACTAATGGTTTTTCCTATAACAACAGTTATCATGAAACTATACAGATGGCACCATATGAGGCTCTTTATCGTAGGTCATGCAAATCACCTCTATGATGGATAGAGGTAGGCGAGTAAAATCTATTGGGACTGATTCATGTAGGAGACATTGGAGTAGGTACAACTAATTCAGAAACATATGGCTATGGATCAGAGTAGAAAGAATTCATATGATGATAGACGCTGATGACCCTAAGAGTTTATAGAGGTTGATCATTTATTCCTTCAGCTTTATCCTAGGCTAGTTCATTATAGGATATGTATATAAGGTCATGTTGGCTCCCAATTTTGTTGGACCATTAGAGGTGGTAGAGATAATTGATCTGGTGTCATATTTATTAGCTCTTCCATAGAAATACAGTTATATGTATGATGTTTTCCATTTTTCACAACTTTAGTGGTATCACCCCGACCCTTCTCATTTGATCAATGTGGATGATGTTGATCTTGATATTGATTCATCCTTTGAGGAGTATCCAATACATGTGTTGGATTTTAGTGAGAAAGTGTTGTGGGGAAAGATCATGTCGATAGTTCATGTATTGTGGAAAAATTTTCTTGTGCAAGAGGAAACATAGGAACGGGAAGTAGATATGAGGGCCCAATGGACTAATCTTTTTGATTCAGAATCTTAGAGGTGCTTGGGAGTACAGCTCAAGGAAGAACAACTATAATATGGGGATATTGTAAGATCCAAACCTTTTCTGGAGTTTTCTCGAGCTATATTTCAGGTTTTGTTTTTCATTTTTTGAGTATACTTTGGTTGGGTTTTAACTTATGGTGAATTTGGGTAAAAATTTGAGAAAATTTGAAAGAAGGATGGTAGTGCACAGGTGGTTCACGGTTTTCCCTAACCGTGCACCATATCCCAGAAAATTGTACAGTACTAGGCAAAAAGGTTTTGTAAGGCTGGCACACAAGTTGTTCAAATGTGTGCCCTACATGGAGAAACTTTGCACCCCACCCCCCTTATAACTAGCGCCCAGTTATAGAAAACTGTGTACTTTTTCCCAGAAAACTATGTGTGGGGATTAATTTAAGCTTAAAATTAGATTTTTAATTACATGAACCCCCATAATAACCCAAAATAAACCCCAATTTGACTCTAGGATATATTTCAAGGTTTTGGAACCCTATAAATAGATTCCAATCCATCATAATGTCCATTCTTCATAATTTGAAGCCTGCATGGAATATATGCACCTATCCTGATAAGTGAATCTTATCCCATTTGGTTTCCCATTCCTCTTCCTTTATTCTACAATTCAATAAAGAGTTTTTCTTTCTATTTTTCTTGGATATAGATATAGATTATAGATCTAGATCTATATTTGAAGGATATTGATTTGTTTGATCTTGATTTAGGGTTTTAGATTTGGATCTCATTCTACATCGTTGTGCTACTCAAATTTTGTGGATTTCAATTAGGCGATCTCTTGTCAATGAATCAAGGTTGGTGCTCAATAATTCAAATATCATTTCCTTGATTGAAATTATGTGTATGTAATTTTAGAATTTATATTTGATATTTATAAATTTAGTTCTTAATTGACTTAATTAATTTGGTGAAATAATTAATTATAGAAAATTTGAAATTGGGATATTTGGATTGTAGGTCATGAATAATTAATTGTTGAATTAATTATGAGGGAATTGATATAGTTGATTTAGGGATAATTAATTGTTGATTAGTTATCGTATTATTAATTTTTTGTTTGAGATAATTAATTTTTGAGTTCATTATAAATTATTGAGAATTTTGAATTGATATAATTATTTGATGAATTAATTATGAAATATTGAGATTGTGAATCAAGATAATTAATTATTTAATTAATTAGGATTTATTGATATTTGTGAATTGAATGATTAATTGATGAATTAATTATGAGATATTGGGATTATAGATCATAAATAATTAATTATTGAATTAATTATGGGTTAGTGACTAATTAACTACTGATTTAATTAAAGGAATTGATGTGATTAATTGATTAGGTAATTAATTAAGAGGAATTATGTGATGAATGATTTTTCAATTAATAATGAGACTGAGATTATTAACTAATTGATTAATTAATTAATGGTATTGGTATTATTAACTAATTGTTGAATTAGTGGTGAGATTTATATGGATAATTAATTTTTGAATCAATTATGTGTTGATGAATGGTAACATGGTAATTCAATTGTGTGGTAAGAATGGTGGCATGGTCATTCAATTTTATATTAAGAATAGTAACATGGTTATTCAATTGTGTGTTAATAATGGTAACATTGTCATTCAATTTTGTGTTAATAAGGATATCATGGTCATTCAAGTGTGTGTTAATAATGGTAACATGGTCATTATATTATATAATGTTTGAATGATAACATGGGAATTTAATTATGAATTAAAGAAAAATAACATGATCATTCTGAGATATAATATTCCATATGGATAGTTTATACCCTGGAATAGGTTAAAGAAGGTATTGATATATGGGTTTCTAGGGGAACCCATGGGTTTATGTGGTTAAATAAAGAATAGTGGATAATGTGATAGTTTTTTATTTATGAATTGTGATTTATTTTTTATACAAGTATATACACTATTATTTGACTGGATATTGTTTTAAATGTCATTGGTGGTGGCCTACTAAGTTATACTCACACCTTACTTAGGCTGCCTGATGAGTACCTGAATAGATTTCATGGTTGTAAAACAGGATAAGGGAAAATGCAATGTGTTAGGAGGATAATTTGGTATGGATCATAGATGAGGGATCCTAACGTGGCTTGGGACCCTCTTGGGAGTATTCATTGTCTTTATTTTTTATGTTTCATTTTTACACTTGGAATTTATGTTAGTATGATATATTTATTATTATGTTTGATATTGTATCTCTTGTTTTGGTCATCATTTGATATTGGAATCTTTCTGGTTATGGATATATATTTGGTTATTTTTTATTTATTTTTTATTGGTGTTTTACTCTGAAAAAGTGGGTAAAGTCTCCCCATGACAGATATTAGACCCTCGCTACTAGTCGGTAGCCTCTGACATATAGGGAGGTGCGCTTGAGGTCATGTGACTGACCGGTTAGGGGAACTGGTGAATGGAACCCGAGTTGGGATGTTACAGTCTCAACCCATCATGGTCATAAATATCTTAGGCACAAAATTAATTAATAGATACTTTAATAAATTATCTTTACCAAACACCCTAAAAACTTAGGATTTGTTACAAAATGGTTAGATATGTCTTTTTATAAGAACCTCTTGAGTTACGAAAATATTATTCTCTACGTCTATAATAATTTAAAAGGTTTAACTTTAGAAATATATTCACTAATTATTAATTTTCCAATATGAATAACCACCCTAAAATCCCTTTTGGAAAAGTAAACTGCCTCTAGAATGTTCTCCAGTCAAAAGATATTGGAAAGTAGTACCGAGTGATATTAAATAATCACTGGGAAGCAATTTTCCCTCAAGGAAAATAGGAATAAAAATATGAAATAAAAATTTATTTTTCATAAAAAATTAAATCATTCATCAAAATAACTTTTAAATAAAAAGGGTACCAACAATACAACAGAAACAAATGATAATGTAAAAACACAATGTGTCCAATAAGAAGATGAAAAATTACTATGCATTTAAAATTGTAAAACTTCTCCAACAATATACCAATAAAAACCTAAACAGCATTACATATATGTAGCTCCAATTATTCATCACCAATGAACAAGGTAGATTTTCCTTTTCCATTATCATAGAAAATGACATCTACAAAAACACTAAGATATGTGGGTATGGGTGAGTTACACAACACTTAGTATGATTTGTTTTCAAATCACTCCCATGAATTATTTTTTATTATCTATTCCCAACCATATAATAAATTAAATTTGGTAATAAATAAAACACATTGTATAATTGAAAATCACCCTATAAATTCAAAAAATAAAGACAATCCTTCTATATCCATGCACAAAATACAATAAACCATTAGCAATTTCAATTATAAAATTAGGAGAAAAAATAATCAATATATCAAAACAAAACATGTCTATGATCATAGAGTCACCCACCATATATTTTCATTCATCCGAGAGTTTATTAATTAATGGACCTCCCATACTTATATTAAAAACCATGAACTACAATATATTGATCGTTACTCACCCTTCTATCCATTTTTTTAACACTTCCTAGACATTTCTCATATCAGTTATTATTTTTTTTCAAAATTATTTTTCATGTTAAAATAATAAAATTAACATATCTTAAACTCAGATCCAATTTAAGATGACAAAAATATTTTTTTCCATTTAAACCAAATCCCATGGTTTTTAAAAAAACAAAATAGTTTTTATAAATCAAATTATATGATTTAAAAATTAATTACCTCATTGTTTCTTCATGCATTTCTTTTAGTTATTATCACACCTCCATGTCGTCCATTCCCACCACTCTCATCACTAGCACCTCTATGCCACCCTATCTCTCTATCACCCAACTTGATTCCATGCCTCCATTGTCCCACATACTTGGAAAAATAATTAGTCAATATTTCCAAAATAACCTCCTCAAATAAATTTTTTATTTAATAATTAAAAATTAATCTTCAAACAAAAAAATATCCCATAATTAAAAAGCAAAATAATTATAAGGATAACTTCATTTTCTAAAGGTAAGGTAAACATATATAATTGGTTATTGGGGGTGTAATTATAATCCAATACATACATACCCCCATCACCAAGTTCAAACCTAGTCCATATCCCCCTAGGGATAGACCAGACAAACCCTAATCTTATATATATATATATATCATTTATTTTTAAGTGAATATATTTTGTTTGTTATTTTACCACTTAAAGTTATAATTTTTTATACATTTATTTTAGATCATATTCTTACTTAAAATTTCAATTAATTTTTTTTTATTTTTTCACATACATGTTCACTTAAATTTAAACATTATGTGTCAAAAAAATTGGGTTCATTTATTTCATAATTTTTATATAATTTCAAAAATTCATGTGTCGATTTAAATTAACAAAACATGTTATATATCAGTTTAAATTGGAATAGCATGTTGTGTTAAAATATTTGTTAATTTAAATTAACATATAACATGTTTTATGTATTTTAAAATTGATAGAATATTTTTTTCAATATAACAACAAGAATTTTTTTATATACTATAACATTTTTTTATTGAAACATGTTTAATTTTTTAATAAACTTTAAATTCTAATTTTTTATAAATCTATTATATACGTAGGTATGTAGGTAGGTAGGTAAGTAGGTGTGTGTGTGTGTGTGTGTGTTTGTATTTTTTTATATTTTTAAATATAAATTTATAATATGTGTGTATATATATATATATATGTGAGTGAAAATGTGTGTGTTGTGAATCTAAATGTATGTGTGTGTGTGTGTGTGTATTTATATTTTTAAATATAAATTTATAATATATAAACACACACAAACAGGTAGAGATAATTGCAAATTAAAAATAAAATCTACACATCCCCCCCCCCACACATATATATATATATGTGTGTGTGTGTGTGTGTATATATGTTTATAATTTTTATTCTAAATTAGTCATGTTATAAAGAAATGTGGAAAATTTAGCCGTGTTTTCCATAAACCATGACTAATTAGTTTTATTTTTAATAAATGTTTCTAATTAGTTTTTTTATAGTGAATTTTTTTATACACTCAACATCCATGTTATGAGTTTTAATCCTCTTTTTAATGTCATTGTGTAAAAAAATATATTTTCTTGTTGTTGTTTTGAGAATTACAAGAGTAAAATATAGATATTTAGATCATACTTTTTAAATGTTATTCTGTCTTGAAATGTTATGTCCAACTATTTGATATTATTCAATATTTTTTTAATTAATCTATAATAATATTTACAATATCTCTATACTCATATTATAAATACATTAAATTTAATAAAAATGTTTTCATTGAAGCACTTTAAATATTTATGACAACCCATATTTAAATAAACCTTAATTTATGATTTATTATAAAAATATACACATAAAAATTCAAAAAAGATCACGAGGACTAGTGTATTTGGAGAATTAGGCAAATGAAATATTAAAATGAAACATGTGTACAACAACATTATTTAAAAATTCCATAACATGCCATTATGTTCCATTGATTTTTATAAAACTAAACTGGATAACTTGGGAATGTACATAAGAAAGGGGTGAACTATAAAGCCTAGTAAGATAATAATCAAAGAATAACATGTTGGAAGAAATTAATTTTAGGAATGAGGCATATCAAGGTGATATAAAAGGGGTGAGAATATTAAACATGATAATTAAAGCATGATATAAGATGATGACATCAAGGAAACATGGGAATGTGAGAACAATATAAAACATGACATTATAAGCATAATACAAGGATAACTATAAACAAATAATAACATATTGGGCTTAGGATAACCTCTCATGCTCCATACATGGTATATCATGAGATAGAAACATTACCCAATTCATTAGAGGACTATATAATTGAGGGACCACCCGTCACATTCATATTATGTACATGGATAAGTGTTTCACATAGATCATACAACATAAGGATGTATTTCGTAACTTTTAATACCATGATAAAGGAGTGTGGTTTACAAAAATAGAATTATATAATCAATGAAGGATACATACATCTAGTTGAATACCTTTGAGGGTAAATGGGGATGGGTATTCACTACACAAATGTTTGGCATGGATAATCACAAGATAATTTTATGAGAATAATGGGGGTATATAAAGATTCATGGAAGAGTATAATGAGAATTAACGGGGTATATCATCACTTTCAATTCATAAATAAGACAAAATCAATGTGTAAAAACATATTAAAACATGGGAAATTATAAATAAGAATGCATAATATAAAGGATGTTCTTAAATAAAGAGGAGAAGGGGAGGATCTGTTACCTTGAGAGGGTGCTTCTAAAAGTTTGAGAGAAGCTTAAAAAGAGCTTGGGAAAACCATGGAAGGGATATATATATAGGTTAAGGTAGAGTAAATTCATTCTCAAAGTGTTTTTTGTGAATATGAATGGGTGTATGGGTGAGTTTTTAAAGAAAAATATAGAGAAATTATTTATTAATTTCTAAACTTAGGTTTTGGACTATATATAATAAAATAATCAAAACCAAAAATATTTTCATGGTTTTTTCCAATGGTTTGTATCAAATAGGGGTGGTTTTTAATAATTTATAAGGATAATAACCTAAATCGTTAAAATATTACCTTTAGAGGTGTGGAAGTGAGTCATGTTTAAAAAGAATTGATTTTAAAACCTTAAAATATAATATAAGTTTTTTGAATAATTTATTAAGGTTTTATATGATTAATTAAATAACTCAAAAACATTTTATTTTAAAGGGGAGACCTGATTTTGGTTATTTATTCTCTTTATAGCATTTATCCCATCACTTTTTTTCTTTTATGATGTCATAATACATATCTTATATTTATACTATATTTTTTTTACTAAATTTTTTTTCAGTCTTACAAAATTATGAAAAAATAACCATTGAATAGTTTTTATGTGATGATTTCAAAAATGATATTTATTTTATAAAAATAATTTTCTAAATATGATAATTTACACTTTTAAATAAAAACCTTGATTTATTGAAAAATATTGGTTTTTACGATGATAATAGTTTTCAGAACCTTATAAAACTTACATTTGACTTCATAAAATTATATTATCATTTATATTTAAATAAATATTTAATAATAATAATATTTTATTAAATATTAATTAGTTCATCAAAAAGTGTGTCTTTATTAAAACAATATACTTCCCAAAAATATAATTTTAATTTCATCATATCGAAATTTAATTTTATCAAAGACATTATTTAATCATTTATAAAGTAATAACAAAAAATTGATAAATAAAATAATTATTTTATTAAAAATGAAAATATAAAAATTCATACTATTAGGTTCTAGATACCTAACCCCTTATTACACCAGAATATGCCCTAATGGTAAATTTTAAAATTATGACACTTTCACAGGGTGGTTTTGTGAACATGGTGTGGGTTGTGATCTCATTAAGCATAAAATTTTATCCCAAACAGTTTCTCTCATGATTTAGTTATTGAATCATATCTTGATAATAGTCAAGAGAAAATCCTAGTGATTCCATCTCTTTTATAATCTCTGATAAATGGGCTTCATTGGGTATGATCCTACTAGTCAAGGTCGTCACTTCTTTCGTTAGTGTTAGTTTGATTTATCATAACCCTTAATATATACTAATCATAATGGTCACTGTACAATAGATATATTATCAGTGGTTATGATGCTTACTAGGATTTTTAATCTAATAGTATATAGCTAATAACCAAATTTGTTCATGTATTTTCAATAACATTATTACTTAATAAGGCATTTATTCAAACAAAAATGGAATTTCGTTTTTAAATTTTCAGGTAATTATAATATTCAATATGGAAATATTTTATATCTAGGATTCCTTTACATATGGATATTTCTTATATGTAAAGAAATCATGTTTTATAGAGGTCTCTAATCCTTTTTTATTTTATAAATTCAACCATTCAAATTGAAATCTAATTTTTTTTATAATAGTACACTTTCTGAGATGAATATTTTCAGCATTCAAAATTTTTTTAGATAGAATTATTTATAGATAAAAATCATGAACTATGATAACACTTAAATTTTTTGTTATGTTATATTATTTTAATTGGTATCCACTATGTTTAAATAATTGTTATATAATTTTTTTGAACCTCCATCACATGTTCTGTGAACTTGTAACCACTTAAAAATATCCAATCATAACTGGTATCTTCAATAATGATTATCTCATAAAACATTCAAAACCAAGAATTTATTAATAACACATTGAAATTATGTTCATTAGAAAAAATTCATATACACCAAAAAATATGTTATTTACATTTTAAAATATATTTTGTGATAAAAAAGTGTTTTATGTCATTTATTTGATAGAAATATATTCAATAACTTGATTTATAATATATATTGTCTATTTTGTACCTTCCACCATCCCAAAATCAATAAAAAATAAATGTCGTGTAAGATTAAAAATTGATTTATGTAAATTTCAACCATATGTTATGTAAACTATTAATTTTTCTATAGTAAATATATTATTTAAGTGAAGATCATACATAAACTTTCTTTTAATTAAATGATTTTTAACAATGTTATACCCTTATATTTTATATCAATGAAAAATTTATGTATCTTTAAATCAAATATTTTATGAAAGTTAATTTTTATGTTTTGTGCCATCATAATTTATTCAATACTCAATTGTAAGAAATATAAGAGTCACATTTTTCAACAACTATATTAAATTATATTTTTTAAAAAAATTATGTTATATAATTTCCATATTTGTTTAAAAACACATGTTTTTTAAGAAAAAATATATTTTCAACGCATATGCTTTGTGTGAAAAATAATGTTTTGTGCATATCAATATACCTAATATGTTCCATTCATTTTCAAATAACTTACGAAAATATAATAGATTATTAGTAAATAAAACCAACTATGGGATTATCAAAAGTTTTGTGCAATAAATAAAATTTTCTTTGTTACATACACAAAACTTGTCTTGTCTTCATTTTTTCTTGCAATTCTATTGAAAACTATTTTGTATGGAGTCTTCCAATGATGTATTAACAAAAAAACAATATAGTAATTCATGGATAATTTAGAATTACAATTTATTAAAAACTTGACCATATTGGTATGGATGTTATTTTTATATAATTTTACTTATTTATGAAAGTGTATGTAGTTGTTTCTGAAACTATGAATAATTTTTCATATTTAAATTTAATTTTATGCATTGTCATATAGTTATATAATAGGCCACACCATATTAAAATACATGAAGTTATGTAATGTTAGCAATAAGGGTCTATAATAACATCAATATAAAGTGATATTAAATGGATTCATACATAATAATCTTCTATTCTGTAATAATTTTTGTCTTTGGAAGTCAAATATGTTTGGGTTCATGAAGTCTAAGTTTAAGACTAGTTATCCTCTTTAGTATTCCTATTTAGATTTTTGTATAACCTTATGGATACATCTTATTTTATATTTTTAATAGGGAGGATAGAGGATGACTTGATGAGTCACATTAATAATATTTAATTGATAATTGGTGTCATTATGACGTTCAACGGGTGATTATTTGAAGGGAATGCAATAAATATTTTCTGGATGTGTGAGAGTTTTCTCAAAAATATGAATTTAAGAAACTGATGATCATGTATTTTCATTTTTGTTTGATTATTATTATATTAAATACTATAATGTTTCTTCTTATTAAATATATTATATGTTATTGGATGTATATGAATTCTTTTGTGTATATTTTAATTTTTTAAGTATATTTTGAATTGTTACATGTATATAAATGTTTTGGTCTGTATATTTTTCTTGTGTTTTTACTGAGGATGTACTATATAGAATGATTTTTTTCATTGTAGTAAATCAAAATGGTTTTAACCACCATGAAATAATGGAAATTAATTTGTGGAGATTTAAACCATAGTTAAATAATTTCCACATTTGGTGGTGGTTCAAACTGCTGCTAGTTGTCACTCCAAAAATTAAAATGAAGAATCATGAAATATTTAAAAAACACCTATAATGACCTACATCGCTGTGATTTTTTAAATTAAAAGGGAATTTGAATTTTTTATCTTTAAATTAATGGGTGTTTCTAGATCAGGGATTCAGATCAAACTTTTTAGAGTTGGAACATTTTGAGAGGTGTTTATAAATGTGTTTTGGGTGTTTCAGGGTGTTTGGGAAGTGGTTTGAGTGTGCAGAACAAGGATGGGTTAGGTGGTGAACTGCACCATTGATGTAGTTCCCATTGAGTATTAGGTAAATTGTCATCAAGTACTCTATATTATAGGTAGTGTCCTTATAGGGCCTAGAGCCAAACTGACTCGACAATGGGGGTGGATCAGATGGCCAGTGGAGCACCAAGTACCTGATATCAGCTAACTATGTACCTGGTAGTGCTAAGTGAAGTTTCTTTAAAGAGGGAAGAATGGTCATTATGACCTCCCATTTTAAATCCCCCTTTAGGGTTCTCCTTGTTAGATCTGATGAATTACAAGTAGGAGTTCCCTCTCCCCACCTCTTTCCCTTACCTTCTTCCCTATGGATCGAAGGTGTCTTAGGCATGTTTCTTTGAAATAAATCAAGGTATTTATTCCCCATTCTACCTATACCATTACTCCCTTTTATTTTCTCCGATATTTTGTTTCTAGAGAAATGGTTTTTAAATAAATTCTACCAAAACATGGTGGAATCATCCTGATTTGACAATATTTTATGTTGTGGTGTATTCTACATGTCGAAAACGGGGGGATGTCACTCATTGATAATCATTTCATTAGAGGTACATAACTTGGTTATTTTTTTTATGGTTTTCACTAAATTGTTTTTAGAAATAGTTATGGATTACGTACCTTCTCATGGGGATTATTTTCATAGGAGTTCTCAAGGAATGCCTGGGGTTTTTGTTGTGTTGTTTCTTGAGGTTATTTGGAGTGAATGCCTAAAAATAACCAGTCACTTGTACTACTGAAAAAACCACTAGAATCATGATCATCGATCCACCAAAAACTCAAATGCAGAACAAGATAGAGAAAAACCTCTAGAGATTTACATCCCTTTGACTAGGTGTACCAAAATTAGGAAGTCATTGCACCCTACCTACTACAATAAGTTGAATTTTCACACACCTCAATGCAAACATATAAAATAATTGAAAAAAACAAATAAAAGTATATAAAGTAGTAAATGAACAAAAATAAATAATTTTTTTCATATGGGTTATCCTACATGCATGGGAGTAACCACATTGACTTTCATATATTATTAGAAGTACAAATATTACATACAACTCATAAAACTATCAGTAAGATTCATTACGGAATTTTTAACAGTTTCTAAATCTCTAATTCACTGTGTACTTATCAGATGAAATATTTATAATTAGGTTATCTAATGCATATCATAGATTCACTATTCTATATTTGGATACTCTCATACAATATTGGTCCTCACATCCTTTTATAGAAGCTCCAATCAGTTACCCAAGTCACACTGCCTTCCAACTTTCATAGAGATACCTCCAAATAGAATGTAATTATTGATCACTCGTAACATTGTTGACCACTATAGATAAATTTTGTAGAAACTTATATATTATTCTTATAACTTAATTCCTTCAAGAAATTTCACCAATATTCTATACCATCCTTTATTTCATCTAAATATATGAACTTCTAATGAGACCGCTGCTACTGATGTGATGAATTGTCATTGTCTTCACACCAAACCAAGCCACCTACTATTAAATTAAATTCTAGTAACCTAAAAAACTAATGAAAAAATTTCTGATAGATGAACTTATGATTCTTAAAAAACCATTTTCATATCGTAATAATCTCCCACTTAAATAACTTTTTAGGAAACTTCATCAACCACCTCAACAAACTTCCTTCCTCTACAACAGTAGTATTCCTACACCTTTTTCTTATTCTATTCAACCAAGCCCCACTGAGGCATTATGATTCCCTAAACTTTCTTAATATAATATCCTAGTGAATATGCCTCCTAGATTTTGGATACCAGTGATCTTTTGGAGATCTAACAATTTCTCCTCCAACATTTTTCTGATAAAGTGGTACTTTAGATTGATATGATTAGTCCTTTCATGGGATACCCTATTTTTATCCAAATTAATCACACTTTTTATATCATATAAAAGAATCTATCCTACCAAAATTCTTCCCAATTCCTTCAGTAATTCCTTTAACCAAACCATATCCTTTAGAGCTTCTATTATCACTACATACTTTTCTTCAATTGTATTTAATGTAATAATGTTTTGTGTTTATTCTATCAAACTAACTATTCTTCATATATTTCTGAAATAAAACCATCTTTTATCTTATGACTATAGAGGTATCTAGAAAAATCATCATCATTAAATCCTTACAATGGATCTTACTCCCCAAAACAAATATTATGATCTTTTGATCCATTCAAATATCAACTAAAACACTTAACAAATCTGCAATGTTCTTTTCTATTGTTGGAATTAAATGTAATTAATCCTAATAAAAATGAAATTTCCATTCAACAATAGATCATCTAAATACATTAAAATTGTGAAAAATGAATCATAATGTACTTTATCGATGTATCGAATCTCTTATTTCAATGAAGGTTCTTGATATTTTGATAGTTTAAATTTCCTATAAAGAGGGGTAGTTACTACTTTTCATTCATCCATACCAAACCATTCAATGATCTTCAAAATATACTCCTTATAACATAGCACCAAAGTTTATCTATTCCTATATATTCCAATCCACATCCCCAATATTTTCTTATCCTTCCTAAGATCTTTCACCTCAAAAATTTTAGAAAACTTATTTTTCAATTTCCAAATCTTTTAAACATCTAGTCAAAAAAAACGTGTCATCAAAATATTATTGAAAATGATAAAATTATCATCATCCCATTACTTATAGTAAGATAAATGATTATCATTACATCTACTAAAGCCTTACTCTACCATAAACCCATCAAATTTATGATTCCATTTTCAAGGTGCTGCTTCAAGCCATATAATATTTTCTTTAATTTACATACCAAATCCCAGTTCCCAACTCCTGGTAGACCTATTGGTTACTTCATGTAAATTGATTCCACCAACTAATCATGAAGTAAAGTTGTCTTAATATCCATCTGATCTATATACAAATTTTATTATGCCACTATATGTATCATTATTTAGGTGGTACAATGTTTCATTGTCAATTAGAATATTTTTGATAAACTTACTCCTACATTATATTAAAACTCCTTCACACCCATATATTCTTTGTATAATTTCTTACCATCATCCACCTCCTTAATCCAGTAAACCCACTTATTTTAAAGTTTCTTTTTACCCTCTAGAATTTCATCCATCTCCAAAGATTTATTAGACTTCAGTGAAGTCATCTCTTCATTCATATTTGAATCCCACTTCTTATATTACTTTAGAAAAGATAGTTCCTAAAAATTCTTAGGTTATACTATATATGTTAGGAGTGTGGAATTCATTTGATTCTAATACCTTTAAATTGGTCTCCTAATTCTAGTTGATATCCTCAACTAAATTGGATAATATAAACTACTCATCTCAACCCTCTCTATCGGTACTTGAATTTTTGGTACTGAGACTTCTTAGGCTCTTACATATGGTAGTCCCACTTGAGATTTAGCTTCCAATGAACTTTTTTGGTATTTTTGATGGTCTTAAAAATATAATTATAGTTTATTTATTACATACATCTAAGTTATCTGGTTTTTGTGATCTATTGGTACTCTAATCACTTGAAATTATTCATATGGTTTTTATTCAACTTTATACTCTAGAAAGTTATAGTCCTTCCAAAAAATATTTTCACTAAAAATAATATCTATAATTTTACTGATTTTTATTCTTTCACAATTCCAGAATCAATACTCTAAATTATTATATCCATAACTAAGGAAAAACATATTTAATATTTTGTTTCAGGTTTTTCCTTCACCTTATCATTTTCATGTACATATGCTAAACTATTTAAAGCTTTGAGATGTTGACATTTTTATCGTTTTACAAACTATAATTCCTTTGGAATTTTCTACCCAACTACAGATGTCAAAATTCTATTGATAAGATATGTAATTATGTTGACTACCTCTATCCAAATCACCTTAGACATTATCGAGTGTAACCTCATGCTCCAATAAATCTCAATAAAAGTCCCATTTATTCTTATAATAACGCCATTATACTAGATATTTTTTTTCACCATATTAACATAAATTATTCCTTCCTTATTGCTGAAATTTCATAAGTTGCATGAATTGAATTCACCACCAGTGTCCATCTAGATGAACATTAGATTATAACTACACTCTCCTTATAATAATGCTTTTAACTAAGTAAACACCTAAAAAATAGACTTATTATTCAATAAGTAAATCCATATTTTTCTAGTTGAATCATCAATGAAAGTAAGAAAGTATAGGCAACCACTGTTGGACTAAACATGGGAATATCCCAAACCATTTGAGTGAACCATCTCCAAATTTTGATTCCTAGGATTCCAACCATCTAAATTAAAGGAAATTTTCCTTTTATTTACCAGCACACAGCTTTCACACTTTATAATTTCCATGTGATCAGCCTTCAATGTTCCCTTAGACTTAAGAACATTTAGCTTCTTTTCACTGAGGTGACCAAACCTATAATTCCATACTTCTGATTACTCAAAAGTTATACTTCTGGAAAATACATTCCCTTATGAATTTTTGATAGTGTAAAAGGTCTCATCCTTTACTCATCATGAAACTATAAATGATCTATAGGTAACCTTACATACTTCATCTACAAACTAGTTACTTATTATGCATCATCAAGTTCCCCAATGGAAATTAAATTTCTCCATAAAAGTGGGATGTTCCAAAATTCAATTAACTTTATGAATCCTCTATTCATTATTCATACTTCAACCTCTCATTTTCTAAAAACATGTAGGGATTAACCATATTATAGATGGACTTTCCAAAAACTTACTTGATACATAATTAACTACGAATCTTTGTTCAATAGTTGAATTATAATAATCATGAAAATAAATCACCCAAGATTCTACCAGAGTGTTCACACATAGAAAATAGTATTTGGTAGCTTATGTTATATTAATGGAACTTTAACTACTAGACATTGAATAATTTTTTATATTATCCTCATGATTCTTATAATCCTTGTCTATAAGAACTTTCTTTCCACACTTCTAAGACGTTGGACTAGAACCAACCAACTTTCTCTATCTTATTTCATGATACTTTTCTTTCATGTTTTCTTTTTGAATTTCTAATAGGGTAAAATTCCCATTTTTTAGTATTAAGGGAACTACTGGTTGGTACCTAAACTTTTATTCTTTGAATTTCATGATTGAGTATCATATTCATGATATCATCAAACACCAGATCCATTTTTATACTAGATTTACGAACCATAGTAACCATGGAATTTCAGATCATCAAAAGTGACGATAAAAGAAGAAATTCCCAAACATCCTCATCAAAAGTTACCTTTATTTATTGGAGATGTACATGGATCATGTTGAAGTCATTAAAGTGACATTTCATTGGTCTTCCTTTTGAAAATCTTAATATGAATAACCATTATAACATGAGAACCTTTTTAAGGGTTATCATTTTTTATATGTATCCGCCAATGAAATTATAAAATTCATTATAATTTCCTTATCAATAATTTTGAAAGTAATATTTTTTTTTCAAATAATTTTTATCTAGATTTTCTAATTCATCTGTCTCTATCAACACTATATTTTTTAGACAATGGAACTTCGAATAATTTTTGAATCACATGATCTTAAATATTAATTCTAATAAATATAAAATCGGATCCAATAGATTTCCTGATTCTGATCTTCCCTTCATCTGATGTCATAGATATGATACTACTGGAGTGTTTAACATCACTTTGATTCCACTTTTTTGGAGTGAACACCCAAAAACCCTGATCTTCGGCACTATCGATGAAACCACTAGAATCATGATCATTGATCCACTGGAAATACTCCATTGTACCCTACCCACTGCACTAAGTCGACTTTTCATGAAATTAGACATAAATATATACAAGAAAAGAAATATAGGTAATGGAATTTCATAAATAAGTAAATGAGTATAAGTAAATAATTTTATTTGAACGGGTTTTCCTATGTGAACTGGAGGAACCATTGTTACATTCTTATATTACCAAAAGTACAAATATTACATACAACTAACAAAATAATTAATAGGATTCATTATAGAATCAAGAACACTCTATAAAACTTTGATTCATCATGTACTTTTCATGTGCACTATTTTTGATCAGGATGTCCAGTACATATCACAGATTCACTATTCCACTCTTGGATACTCTCCTACAAGGTTGATCCCCACATTATTTTATATAATCTCAGGTCAGTTGTCCCAATCACACCATCTTACAACTTTCATGTAGATAACTCCAAATGGAATATCACTATTGATCACTTTTAAAACTGTTTACCTCTACTGATTTCTTCAATAAAAACTTCTTGATTATTCCTTTGAGTGATTTCCTTTTAGAAAGTTCACCAACATTTTGGACCACCCTTGATGTCATTGGAAGATAAAAACATTAGATAACCCTTCTAGTGTTGATGTGAATAACTTTCATTTCCTTCGCACCAAGGAAAACCACTTGTAGTTGATTTAAATTCTAGTAACTTAAACAAACTTGTGAAAGAAATTCCAACAGATGAACTTATGATGCTATGAAACCGATATTAGCATCCCAATAGTGGTTAAATCCATGGAAGATCACTTAGTGAGTTTTTGATAAATTATTCCTCATTTAATTAGAGTGTATGATTAATTATAAATTATTATAATTAATTTTTGAGGATTTTTTCTATGAGATAGGGGCTCAAGAGCATGGTTGCAACAAACCAATATTTTGGATTATATTTCTATTTAATAAATTTGATTTGTTTGGTAGCTTGTATCTCATGAAATAAAAAACTAAAATTAATTGAATTATACATTATTAAAATTCTATGTAAACATTAATTAATAATGAAAATACAATGTAAAACATCACTAAGAAAATTATAAGTAAGAAAAAAACTCCAAATTAAATAAAAAATATTATAATGATTTTTTTATAAAAACCTGTATTATAATTAATCACATATTATTATTATTATGATATAAATATAAATTATTGAAGAAATTATTGGTATGATAAATTAATAACATTTTATAAATAATTAATTAATTATAAAGAATATTAATTTAATGATTCATGGCTAAAAAGAAATGTTTTTTAAATGTTTTTATTATAAAAACTTGTATTATAATTAATAAATTATTATTATTATTATTATTATATAAATATAAATTATTGAAGAAATTAAAGGTATGATAAATTAATAACATTTTAGAAGTAATTAAGTAATTATAAAGAATATTAATTTAATGATTCATGGCTAAAAGGAAATGTTTTTTAAATATTTTTATTATATATTATATATATCATTTAAAATCTAAATTTATAAATTTTAGAAATTTGATTTTAAAAAATTAACTTCACATTGTTACTTTGTATGAAAATATTATACTAATACTAAATTTTGGAATTTTTCTAAAAAGGTTGATTTTTACATAAATAGTAAAAAAATAATATTTTCAAAAATATTGTGACTTTTATGACATCATTGAGATATAAAAATGGTTTTAAATTTTATGAAACATTTTTAAAAATCAAATATATATTTAATAATTAAAATTATTCATTTAAAATATTATGTTTAATTTATAAATCTATGTTTAACATTTTGGAACATTTGTAAATGTTTTCAAAAAACTAGTTTTATGCATTATACAGTTATTATTTTAAAGTTAACTTTTTAAAATTTTATAAAAAGGTATTAATATTTTAAATTAGAATATCCACATTTTTTAATTATTAAAATTTTATTTTTATTCATAAAAATCAAATACCAAGGTAAAAAATAAATTATTGTGGTAAAAGTAAATCATGGTTAATGTTAAAAATGAGGATAAAAGGAAAAAAATTCATCAATACTAGTATAAAAATGTTTAGTGAATGGTTTTTTCAACCTAATACTCATAAAACCTCCATTATTGTCAAATTTTGGACTCATGTGTCTTGAATAATGATTTTTCATTTTATATTATTACAAAAATGTCACTCTCCTCGCTTATAAAAGGAGACTTCCACCACCCCTATACATAAATTGTAAAATTTGAATTCCTCTTGAACCTTTACCCATTTTACTTTCCCTAGAACCTTATCCATCATTTATAATCCCTTTTATTTGAGTAAGATCCCTAAATCCTCCATTTCCAAGTAGTCCACCAAGAAAGGATTCAAATCCACAACATGAGTACAAATCGCTTCTTAAATTTTTCATCCTTATTATTATCCTAGAAATATATTATACCCATTATAATATAATGAAATCAATATTATTATTATAATAAAATTTTATTATGTTAATATTATAATTATTATCTTACTTTTCTACTACCATAGAAAAATGTGAACGTCATTTGTGTGTACGTGCAGACTACTGCCTCCATGAAGTGACGTGTTTCATTTTTCATAACCACCTTTCATGGAAGGTTATAAGAGGATATTTAATTAATAAATATGATAATTTTAACTTGTTTAGAATTTTTAAAAGATAAACCATTTCCTTTCTCCCCTCCCATTCATTAGAAAATGAAAATGTCTCTTATGCGTATGTGCGAACTACCACCTCTATAGACGAAATGCTTTATTTCCAAAACCTCCTTACATGGATAGATATAAAATATATTTTATGAATATATATGATATTATTTCTTAATATATATCATTAATATGGTTTCTAAAGGTTGACAAAATGATAATTATAAAGTAATTTGTTAATATCATTAAATTACATGAAACAAATTTATCATGTATATCATTCTCACAAACCATGCTCGTAGATTCCATCAAGTGAACATATGTATGAAAAAATAATTAAAATATAGCAAATTCAATATCATTTATTATATGGTAATTATGAAATTGGTAACAAATAATGGGATTCAATGGTGCTATTACAAAACATGTGTGAAATAATAAAAATTACTAATATCTCATGATGAAAATAAACATTAATACATGTGTAGTGAATTAAATAATATAAAAGGTAATATATGTGAATAAGGTTATAAAATAAGTGATTATTATGGTTATGTTTATTATACAGGAGGCTAAGGATTTTTTGTGAAATTTGGGATAAAACGGTAAGAGTTTTTTCCAATCTTGTTTTCAAATCAAAGTTGTAATGAATGAAATTTCATCTGGGGTAAAATTGTGTGAAATTTATCTATAAATCCACAACCATTTTCTTCCCCTTTATTTATTATTGTGTTTTACATGTTCTATATTAATTTCATTTCCATTGGTAAATAATTGACAATATGTGAAACTTGTAAGTGAAATTGACCTCATATCTTCTTTTTAGTAGGGAATATTACTCCTTTTATATCAATATTAATTTTATGGATGTCCATATACATGGTTTAGTAATTGATTAAGGTCATTTTATAATATTTTTAATTTTTTTACAAAATTCAATTTTTTTTTACATTTTGTATAACATGTCGTTTTGATAAAAATATCATTTTTAAACATTTTCTATATAAACACATTATTTCACCGTTATAATAATAATTATTCACAAATATTCTGTTCTTTATTTTAAAATGGTTTTAAAAATGATTTTACTTCTTAATTATTTTGAAATTAAAGGGAATATTTCTTTTTTTTTTCAAAGTGATTTATTGAATATTCTTAAAAGGGTATTTTTTAACTATGTTAACATCTTTTTATGTTCCTTATGGGATATGTTCTTATTCCACCATCCACCTCTTTTCTATGGATGTATTATGAAATGTTTTATGGATATTTTCATGAAACTCATATATTTCCCATGGGTTAGTTAAATTATGTTGAAATATAAATTTTTCCACGTTCTCATGGAACACATATTTATTATTTTCATTATGTGATGGGTGGTCCCAGAATTATATAGTCTTATAATTCATTGATTAAATCTTGATATCTCATGATATAATATAAAAAGGAATGGGGAGTGAAATCGATCCATTATGGGACTCTACCCACTATATTTTAGGAAATGTATGATGAACACAATCCACTATGGGAGTATATCCACTATGTTATGATGGTCATTGAATTTATCCTTGACTAAGGAAATTATTTTCTACGAATATGTGTGTTCTAAAATAATATGTCTTATGCTTTTTATATACTCCCATAGCTCCTGATTGGTTATTAATTATTCTAAACTCTTGTAACTAATGTATTTTTTATGAAAATTCTTTATTCCATGAATCATTATTTATTGTATATAGCTTGTTGGATATGTTTTCATAAGTTATGATCATGTTCTCATACCATTATTGTTATCTTATTCTCACTTATAATAATTAATTTATATCTCCCATGTTTACCCTTATTGATCATTTGAGCTCACCATTTCTTATGTTTTTATTTTCTCAAATTTTAAAGGAAGTTATTGAGTAGGATATGTCTAAGAAGAGTACTATGTGAAAATAACTTATGGGAGATATTGATGATTGTTATTAAATAAATTGATTAGGTATCTAGTCTCCAAAGACACCAAACATTCATGATTATGGGGTGTATATTATTAATATATGTAATTAATAATCATATAAATTGATATTATATGCATGTATTTTATTCATGAGTCACCTCAATTGGTCTTAGAGAACATTTTAGTCATTTTTGGGGATTGCGACTTCAGAACAATAATGATAACCCTAGAGATAAGTCTAAGTATAGTATAACATCCTGACGTTTAGGTGAAGTGGATATTGTGTCATTTCCTAGTAATGACATCTATGTCTTAATATAAAAAGTGGATGAAGGCTCTAGAACAGATCTACCTAGTGGTAATAACCCTTAAAAGGATGGGTGGGAATTAATTCAATCTTCACCTTGTACAAAACAAATAGGTATAACTGAACATCTTGTTTGACACTCTCTAAGGATATGATCTAGTGATTCACATGATATTTATGAACTATTATATAGGATTTGAAAACAAATTTATGGTATATTTAGAGAAATTGATTGGAAATAAATAATGAATAACCTAAATTAAAACCTAACAGTCCATAAGCTAGGGTATACAAATTATTTATGAGTTGTTTCTTATAATTTCATAGTTTTACTTTTATAAGTATTCCCCCGTAACTTTTTATTATTTTAGTAAATGGTTCGAACAAGGAGTAACCATGTTAATAATGGATGTAAAGGATAATAATTTGAACCATATAGAAATCCCAAGTGGGATGGGATCTTGGGTGAACATCCTCATGAAAATGATCACCCAACTCTCTCAATCTATGAATAATAATTTGAACCATATAGAGCTCCTAAGTTCACCAAGGAAATAAAAACTTTTTATCAAGTCCTTTAAATAATAATGTCCACCTTCCTTCAATGGGACCTCTGATACTCTTATTTATGAGAAATATATCAATGATATAGAAAAAATATCTTTTATTCTCCATTTCTCAGGCCATAAGAATGTTTCTTTTTGGCAATTTATCATTTAGAAGTTGATTCTAATCAAAGGTGGACTCTTATCAAGAATATTAAGAAAGAGTATAAAATTGACCCTATGGACTGGGAAGAGTTTAAGAAGGTATTTTTTAATAAGTATTTTACTTAAACTATTTATACTAAAATATAGATTTAATTCCTAGAACTGAAGTATGATAATGATATGAGGAAAATTTCACCAAACATTCAAGGTATGATTTTGGCTTTATCATTGGTCTAAAATAAAAATTGATCTATTCCTTACTATCTTAAGACCAAGTCTCTAAAATGAATTGGATATAAGAGACTTTGATAGCTACAAAAAATTCATTCAATGTGCTCTAAAGGTAGTAATGGAGTGTGGAGACTCTCATTATTCTTGTAGTTTTGGGGATAATAAGAGAGAATTGGATTTTGAAGTAAGTTCAAATGATCAAACCCACAAAGGAAAGAAAATTAATTTCCCTTCATTCCAAAATATCGAAATAAACATGGGGGAATTGTCTTAAGGTATTAGGTAAATTATTTAAGTTTAGAAAACAAGGTCATATATAAAATTAATATTAAAGATAAATAAAGAGGTCGATCGATGGTGAGAAGAAAGATCATCTAAAATCACCACCCGAAATTCAATTCTACAATCACAAGGAGTATATACATTAAGAAATTTAATGCATGAATTTAAGGGTTAATTAATATAATTGAAATTAGTAACCTCTAAATCCATGGGATAAAGGGAAGTCTTACGTGATTAGAACTATTGAAGTGGGTCATGAGGGTGAAGTCATGAAAGGTACACTTATTACTCACTCTAGAAATAAAAATATATTATTTTATTTGGATTCTAGACACACTTTTATATATAGAGAATTTACTAAGGGTATCACATAACCACTTAAATGATTATATGTTGTACTATCAATAAAAACTCTTAGTGGTATGATGATTACATCTGAAGTCTATAAGTCCTCTCTGGTTAAATTTCATAGGAATGTGGTTCCTATAAATATTATTATTCTCCATATATTCAAATTTTATGTGATTTTGGGAATGTATTATCTCTATATATATAAAGGAAAAATCAATTATCAAGGAAAAGAATTCACATTTTATATCCCAAATCAACCTATGATAGCCTATCAGTGTGAGGATGGATATTTACTTCCAATTGAAATTACCTCCATTATATGGGTCTTAATACATAATTATGAGGGGTATCTAGTGTAAATGGTTGAGGAGAAACTCAAAATTGAATATATTCCTATTTTTTGGGAATATGTTGATGTATTTCCTAAAAAAATATAGTCTTCCCCTAAATAGAGAAGTTAAGTTTTTAATATTACTCATAATTTGTGTTACACCTATTTCAAAGAATCCTTATAGAATAGACCTAATTGAGTGGAGGAAATTGAATAAGTAACTATAGGATATCTGGATAAGGTATTCATATTCCCAATTTCATCACCATAGGGTGAACTAGTTCTTTTTTCTAAGAAGAAAGATGGATTAATGCACCTTTGGATTAATTGTTGGGAACTTATCAAGATCACTATTAAGAACAAGTATTATCTGCCATGTATTGATGACTTATTTGATAAACTTTGTTGATCTCAAAAAAATTTAAATATTAGACTTTGATATAGATATCATCATTTATGGGTTAAAAATGAGGGTATTCCCAAGGTATCCTTCCATATGAGGTATGGAAACTATGAATTTATAGTAATCCCATTTGGACTTACTAATTCCCCTTATATCTTCATGGATATGATGAATGGATTATTTAGAGATTACCTTGATTAGTTTTTGGTAGTCTTTATAGATAATATTATCATATATTCCAAGATAAGGGAAGGGTATTAAGATCATATGAGGATGGTGTTAAAGACCTTAAAGAAGGATAAAATGTATTCCAAATTTAGAAATTGTGAATTGCAGATATTGAAATTATAATTCTTAGATTATGTAATCACCTATTAGGGTATATTTATAGATCCTTATAAGAAAAAGTTTATTAAATGATGTCCCAAACCAACTACTGTAACTGAGATATATAGTTTTCTCAGATTGGCAGGATACTAGCAGTGCATTGTGAAAAATTTCTCGTGGCCATCAAATCCACTAACCAAGTTGACTCAGAAGGGATCCAAGTTCTTTTGGATAGACGAATGTGAATTAAATTTAAAGTAACTAAAGAAAAGGTTGTCCATTTCACTAATTATCACACTAACCTACAATGGAGAAGGGTTTGCGGTATACTGTGATACATCAAAGGGACTCGGATGTGTTCTTGTGAATAATTACATGGTATTAGAATATGTATTACACCAATTAATGGTTCATGAGTAAAATTTACCAAATTATGATTAATAATTAGAAACGGTAATTTTTTCCTTGAAAAACGGATACATTATCTTTATAGTGAAAGGTGTGATATATATGTTGATCATAAAATCTTGAAGCATATATTCAAACAAAAAATTGAATATACACCAAATTATATGGTTGGAATTGATTAAATATTATGACTCGTCAGTGAATTAGTACCCTTATAAGGTGAATAAGTTGGACGATGCTATAATTTGGGAGGACCATAGTAGATTATCCTTGAGGAGGATTAAAAGAGATCCAATAATTTTGTATTTTTAGAGGATAGACCTTTAAAATGTGAGGGAAGGGGAGAAATCATATCTTTCTAAAGAAATGTTAAAACATCCACACATGTGAAGATTAAAGAGGTAAAAAAGAAGTATTATGAACTAAAAAATAAGGTAAGGAATATTATGTAGTAAAAGCTAGACCATGATAGACTGATAAGATTAAATAACTAAATATGTGTCCTTATAATGTCATAATTTAAGGATCTATTGAATGAAACAAATAACTCATCATTATCTATCCATATTGGAAGTATAATCATGTATAGATATCTCAAATAGAGTTTCTATCCAGACAACATGAAGAGGGTTTTGTGGAGTATGTATCTTGATATCGGGTGTGTCAAAAAGTTTGGGTTGAATGTAAAAAAATTATGGGAATAATGAAACAATCACACATACCCATATAGAAATCGGAAGAAATTTCCATGGATTCCCTTATAGAACTCCCCAAGACAACTAAATGATATGATTCCATTTTAGTTATAGTCTATCACGATATGAAGTTAGGGCATTTCGTTTCTATCAGAGAATATTTATTTCTTGAAAAAATTTCAAGGATATATATTAATGAAGTTGTAAGGTTTCATGGAATACCACTCTCAATTATATCTGATTGAGATCCAAGGTTTGCTTAAAATTTTTGGAGAATTATTTAGCAAGCATTGAATATATATTTTAACTGTAGTACTACATATCATCCTCAGATAGATTTTTGTTATGAGAATACCATTAAAACCCTATTAGATACACTTATATAATATCAATGTATTTCAAAGGTTTTTGGGATCAATAAATTCCTATAGTTTAGTTTTCTTACAATAATATCTTTTACTCAAGGATTCAACTGGATCCTTATAAATACGTATATGGAAAGTAGCGAATAACTCCAACATGATTGGATAAAGTTGGAGACCATAAGGTATTGGGACTTGAGATAGTTGAGGAAATGGTAGAAAAAGTTAGATACATGTTGCAGCATGTCAGGGTAGATACGAATCAATAGAATAGTTATTCTAGAAATCATCAGTGAGATCTTGATTTCAAAGTTGGGGATATGATATTCCTCTAAATATCTCCTTGGAATAAATTTATGAGATTTGGAAAGATTGGGAATCTTATCCCTAGATATAGTGGTCCCTTTAATAGTATATATCATATTAGGGTGGTATCTTAGTGATTTTATCTTCTACTAAACCTCTCCTAAGTTCAGAATGGGCCACATGTGTCACTTTTTATGAAGTTCATACATGATCCCTCACATTAACTAAACTCATAGGCTATATAGTTGTAGCATGATCTTTTTATGAGGAATAACCAGTGGAGATTTTGGATCAAATACATAGTGTTGTGGAACAAGACCACTCACATGGTCAAACTTTTGTGTCTAAACCATAAATTTGAGGAAGCTATGTGGGAACTTAAGGATGTAATGAGGTAGAATAATTTTCATCTGTTTCCATTAAAATAATGAAATTTTGAGGAAAAATTATTATAATGGGGTAGAATGTAGAACCCTTTGATATTATAATATATTTTTCTTTAATAAATATGATATGTTTGGTAGCTTGTATTGTATGAAACACAAAACGAAAATAAACTACATTATGCATTATTTCAAAGCTAGGTAAACATTGATAAATTATAAAAATTTGATTTGAAACATCATTAATTAAATTAAAAGTAACAATATAACCATAAAGTAAATAAAAATATATTATCATGTTTTATTAAAAAAACATTTATTATAATTATTCAAATATTATTATTGTGATGTAAATTGATTGTATTGATGAAATTCAAGGGATTATAAATTAATTTCATACAAGAAATGATTATTTAATTTTAAGGAATATTGATTTAATAATTCATGGCTAAAATAAAATGTTTTGTTTAAAAACATTATTTTTATTTTATATTATATATGTTTTATTTAAGATCTAAATTTATAAGTTTTTGAATTTAATTTTGAAAAAAAATGAACATCATTTTTGGACTTAGCATAAAAATATTAGATTAAGATGAAATTTTGAGAATTTTCTGAATATTTTTATTTCTAATTGAATAGTAAAAATTCCATTTTCATAAATACCATGAATTTTTACTTATTAATAAGGTATTTAATAAGTTAAATTATTCATTTAAAAATATTTTTATGTTTAATTTATAAACCTTTGCTAAAAATTTTGTAACTTAAGTAATATTTTTTCTAAACTCTGGTTTTATTCATTATACACTTATTATTTTAGAATTATACATATTTTGAAATTTAATATTATAAAATTATTTTCATATTTGGAATCATAAAATCTAAATTATCTAATATAGGTAATATTATTTTTTGGTATAAAAATAAATAACCTAGATAAAAAAATAGTTAACGTGGTAAAAGTAAATCATGGTAAAAGTTAAAACTAAGAAGAAAAATCCTAAAAGTCCTCAAACCTTATATAAAAATAAATATTTAATGGTTTTATCAAACCATTACTCATAAACAATCATTTATTGATAAAATCTTGACTTGTATGCCTTGAATAGTGACTTATCCCTTTATATTATAACAAAAATGACACTCTTGTCACTTATAAAAGGAGAATTTCAACACCCCTTCACATCCACTATAAAATTTTTATTATTGAACCTAAAATTATTTTACTTAAACTAGATATCTCTCCAAAATTTTTAATCCGCTTGGTCCAAGGAAAAGACCCTAAATTTTCTACATTCAAGAGGTCTTCCAAGAGGAGTTTTAAATCCTTAATACGAGTATTTACCACTTGTTAAATTTTTTCTTATTTATATTTATCTTTTAAATATATTTTAACCATTATAATATAATTAAATAATTATTATTAGTATAATAAAAGTTTATTATATTAATTTTATAACCATTTTATACCCTTTTCACTTCCTTAGAAAAATTAAAACTTCGTTTGTACGGACTACCACCTCTACAAAGTGATGTATTATGTTTTTCATAACCACTATACATGGTTGGTTATAAATGGGTATTTAATAAATAAATATTATACTTATAATATATTTAATATGTTTAAAAGTCAAACCACTTCCTTAATTCCCTCAAGACATTATAAAATGAAAACGTCGCTCATGTGTACGTGCAGACTACTGCTTCCATGGATGATGAGTTTCATTTCCATAAAAACCTTACATGGATAGTTATAAAATATATTTAATTAATATATATGATATTAAAGAGTAATATATTTCATAAATATGGTTCTAAAATTATGACACAAAAAATAATGATCATTATAAAGTAATCTGTTAATATC
Organism: Viscum album; assembly: GCA_963277665.1. Lineage (NCBI taxonomy): Eukaryota > Viridiplantae > Streptophyta > Magnoliopsida > Santalales > Viscaceae > Viscum > Viscum album. The sequence continues at coordinate 1,893,320,310 of OY728165.1, forward strand.
AGTAAATTACCTGAAAGATGTTCATCATGATTTAAAATATTATGTGACCCTCTATGCCTGTAACGCCCCGACCCCAATTACCCAGAGTCGGTGTATTATTACATAACATTGGCATGATCACAAGAAATATCAAATCTCGAAAGACCGATTGGTTTAGTAGCCTTGGAAACACTAGATATATTCATAAAGTTTTACATTACATCATAAAGTGAAAAACTACTACAACAACATATTGTCTTCATAGTCCACACTATTATCCCCTCATAATATCCCTAAAGGTCATTCATAATTTACTTCTTCACATCCTGGGAAAAATAAAACATAGAAAAGGTGTGAGCTCAAATGACCAGTAAGGATAACAATATAGCGGAAACTTTCACAAATAAGAATAAACATTTAAGGCAATGTATAACTAAAACAAAAGCCTTTTAAACTTGAACTTCAACATAGTATGGAAAAAATAAAATGAAAAAATTCCATTTACTTATTCACATGGATATTATACTAATCGAATAATCACATGCAATATCAATAACCACTTTCATAATTATGGAATGCATAATGCCAGACTATCATAACCACATAGCCAAGGCCTCGTGCCAAGACTAAAAATAAGATTTTTCCAAGGCCTTGTTCCAAGAAACTAGTTTGTCTCATTAGACCTACCGATGCATCAAGGAGATATAGCGGGATCCACCCGTCGCATATTAAGTCCAATGCATTCCCATATGAAAAGGTTTAAACATAACATAAACATTCGTATTAAAACTAGCATACGAAATGTAAATACTTCATCCATAAACCATGAATGGTATAAAAATAACACATCCATAGTCAAACATATCACAAAACCTTCAATACAATATAGAAGTTTTGTATCATAATAAATCAACTTCAATAAGTGTAAATTCCATCAAAGGATGTTGACATAGATGAAATCAAAAATCTTTTTAAAGAAATATCTCTTTCTATTTTGAAATCATTTAAGAGTCATATATTTATAAAATAAAACATTTTATTTGAAAATATTCTTATAATCTTGTAAGGTAAGCTTCGATGATTTTATAACGGCAGAAAATAGCCGCACCTGTCGTATAAAAATAACATTCTTACCTTAATTCCGTCGAAAAGGTTAAAAAAGAACTTGTTTGGAAAATGACGGAAAGATTCCTTTATAAAACACTTATATAAGTCAAAAAGGGTATAAATGACTTTAACCCATATTATAGTATATAGTAAAAATCTTTTTAAATACATTTTTAAGAAACATGGATGTTGATGATAAAGAAATACCAGTAGATTATTACGTATAAAAAACCTCGGATAATGAAGAGATTGTGAAATAAACCCTTACCTTGTACTTTTCCTTGTTTGGGGGTAGGTTAACCTACTTTATAATGGTGAAATAATTTTTATCAAATTATACAAGAATCATATACATCAATATGATATCATATATGATCTTTTAACATTGATTTTTTAATAATATCTTAGTATTATCATTGTTTCGGGTGTTAACTTACTCATTTTATTTTATATGTTTTGTTACGTAAGACATGTTTTTCATGGATAGTATGTATCTTATTCATATCCAAAATGATATCAAGTCCTTATATACTATTATTAATCATCAAATGAGATTTATACTTGAATGGATACGATGGATAATGAATCTCATCGCGTTCGTGGAGACGGTAGTCCGTACGTACGCACAAGCGACAATATCATTCTTTTGATATTAAAATAATATATAATTGGATGTTATATCATATATAAAGAATCTTTATCATGTTACATTTATTATTTATATGAATTACACATCATTATAATACCCATCAAAATAATAATTTATTGAATAACAATTACACCACGATGTGGAGACGGTAAGCTGTACGTACGCACGTATGGTGACATGTTATTAAAAGACTGGATAGAATACTGAATATGATTATAAAATATTTATAATAACATAACATTATATATAAGATTCTGGATTTATTATTTTATAATGGTAATAACAAAGAAAGAAGAAGTGGAATAAGAAATGAACTTGAAAAAGGGTGGTGAAATCATTACCTCTTCCTTGGGTTCTTCCTTTTGATTTGATCAAAAGGGCTCCTTAAGTTGGTTTCCTGACTAAATGAAGGCCTCTAGGATAAATTTAGGTTAGTTTAGAGAGTATTTGGGCAGATTTTGGCCTAACCAAAAGGCTTTGAAGGTGTGATTTAATGAGAAGGGTGAGTGCCCTTTTATAAGAGGGGTGAGGGGCACCTTTGGAAAAGCTAGAAATATTATTTTATAATAAATTCATATTCGGTTTATAATGGATCCAAAGTAGATTATTTAAATTTTAAGGTGGGGATAGGTCTAAAACCACTCAACCAATAGAATTTAGACAGGTTTGGGTCATTATACTAACCTTATCTTTAAGTATTAACTCTTAGTTAATTAGTTTCACTTTTACAATGTTTCATTGTATTTTTATATTATATGGTTAATAAACTTACTATATACATCCAAGAGACCCCTAAGTGGTCAATTAATGATACAACTGTCATGATATAAGTCTCTTGGCCTAGACTTATATTTTTTGGAATTTAATATCAATTAATAATTTAATATTTGTTTGAAAAACTCTTTTATGTCAATTTTGACACTATTCAATAATTGATTTTTTTAAAAATCATAACAGAATGATTACTTAGATAAAAGTTAATTAAATAATTCCTAACATGTAATATTAACCTAGGAAATTATTTTAATTCATAAAAAGTCTCAAATTATATTTATTTGGGTATGTACAATATCAATCATTTTAATTTTTCACTATTATGGTAATTACTGCATCACCATTGTGTCATATATAAATTAAATTATTTAATGTCTAAAAATTATAAATAAACTACCATTATGTAGGAAATAGTTTTATATTTCTAATTAATATTTATAGTCGAAATTCCAACATATATAACCCTATGTAAAAATTCTTTTTCTAAAAGATATATGCTTGTGTCATTTTTGTATTCATTTTAACTTAATTAAAATAAAGTGTCCCTATCACTTACAAGTGGCACCATGGGGTCCCAAAATCGACCCAAAGATACCCATGGTCGAACATGTATCAACCAATAAGGTTAGGAAACATTTTAGGGTAATTTTTTATTATTATAATATTATTTTTTAACCCTTATTTACCAGATTTACCCTTTAACCATGGTAAATAAAATATTTACCGAAGTAATTATTCAAAATGTCTAAAAATAAAAGTTACCTATTTACACAATTTGAACCTCCTGATTCCAAATATGGAATCCATTTTTCCAAATTCACAACATATAAGTGGCAGAAATTAATTTAAAATTAATTCCCACTGTCAAAACAAAAAGCGTGTTTTTAAGATATAATAACTATCAAAAGATTGATACTTGTTTATGTTCGGTTTAATTGTGAAATTATTTCCAATGAAAAACATTATATCAAATAGTAAAAATATATTCTAAATATACTTTAAAACCACTCAAATTCATAATTTATCACTATTAATTATTTTGATTAAAAAAGTTGTTTTTAATTAAAATTTAGTAATTTTCACTATTCATCAAAATATTAAAGTTATCCGAAAAGTACCAAAATTTCACCTTAGGCTAAATTCGATACTCCGAATCCAAAAAAGAAGTCCATTTTGAGAGATAAAATTTCAAAAAGTAGGTATTACTATTCATAACGGCTAGTTTGATCGGTTGTGGTGTGTGTTAGAACTCGATGTTGTGTACAACACACGCTATTTCATTATTCAAGATAAGCGCACTGTAGAAGCTTGGGGTGTTACATTCTCCCCTCCTTCAAATAATTTCATCCTCGAAATTTCTAGAATACTACCGCATGAAAAAACTCGGGTGGTTCTTCATCATAAGTTCCTCGGGTTCCCACGTTGCCTCTTCCATCTTATGGTTTCTCCACAAAACCTTTACCGGACGCGTCGTCCGGTTTCTTAGTACTTGTTATCTCGTATCAAGAATCCTGATGGGATCTTCACAATAAGACAGATCGGGTTCCAGTTCTAATTCCTCATAGGTGAGTACATGCGTTGGGTCAGACATGTATTTCCTCAATAGAGATACGTGGAACACATCGTGAACTTTGGAGAGACTTGGCGGCATTGCTAATCGGTAAGCTACAGCCCCAATTCGTTCTAGAATTTCGAATGGTCCGACATACCTGGGACTCAATTTACCTTTCTTACCAAAACGTATGACTCCCTTCCATGGATATACCTTCAGGAAAACATGATCACCGACTTGAAATTCCAAATCCTTCCTTCGATTATCGGCATAGCTCTTCTGCCTACTTTGAGCTGCTTTGATGTGATTTTAGATTACCTTCACCTTTTCCATTGTTTCCTCCACCAGTTCTGGACCTACAAGTTTTCTTTCACCAACGTCATCCCAACAGGTTGGTGTACGACATCTCTTTCCGTATAACGCTTCATATGGTGCCATCTGAATACTCGAATGGAAGCTATTATTATAGGAAAATTCTACCAGAGGTAAATATTGACCCCACATACCCTGAAAGTCAAGTGAGCAGGATCTAAAAATTTCTTATAAGGTTTGAATAGTTCGTTCTGATTGTCCATCCGTTTGAGGGTGGTAGGCAGTGCTCAAATGAAGTTCAGTATCCAGGGATTTCTGAAGACTTTTCCAGAATCTTGAAGTAAAACGGGGATCACGATCAGAAACAATCGATAGGGGTACTCCATGAAGTCTCACAACTTCATTAATATATAGTCTTGCTTGACGTTCCAGTGTTAGATCTTCTCTTATAGCAAGAAAATGTGTTGACTTGGTAAGACGATCAACAATAACCCATATTGCATCATTCCTTCTAGGAGTCTTTGGTAGTCCCATGACAAAGTCCATCGTAATATTGTCCCATTTACACTCCAGTATGGGAAGAGGTTGCATGACTCCTCTAGGTTGTTGCCTTCCAGCTTTCACTTGTTGAAAAACCATACATATTGACACAAAATCAGAAATCTCCCTCTTCATGTTGTCCCACCAAAAATGTTCCTTCAAATCTCTATACATTTTGGTGCTCCCAGGGTGTATAGAGAAATTGGAACTATGAGCATCATCCAGCAATTCCATTTTTAGATCAGGTATCTCGGGAACACAAAGTCTCTTCCCAAATTTGAAAATTTCATCTTCATACACAAACTCTCTCAATATCCCATCATTCACAGCGTTAATCTTCTTTTGAAATTATTCATCGTCAGTCTGAGAACTTTTAATCCTTTCTAGTAAAGATGGTTTGGCAAAAATTTGAAAAAGAATTGATGTTTCACCTTCCCTGGTTATTCCCATGTCCATATTCACTAGATCCATGAAAATTGGATCCCTTTCAATTCTCATATTGTTCAAAACTCCATGGTCTTTTCTGCTCAAAGCATCTTCCACCTTGTTTTCCTTCCCTGGGTGGTAGTGTATCGTGAAATCATAATCCTTGAGTAATTCAAGCCTTCTCCTTTGCCTCATTTTGAGTTATTTTTGTGAGAAAATATAATTTAAACTCTTGTGATCAGTATAAATCTCACATTTTTCACCATAGAGGTAGTGCCTCCATATCTTCAAAGCAAATATCACAGCTGCTAACTCGAGATCGCGAGTAGGATAGTTTTTCTCATGAATTTTCAACTGTCGTGATGCATAAGCAATAACCCTATCATTCTTCATAAGGACACAACCAAGTCCTTTCTCCGATGCATCGCTATAAATAACGAACCCATCATTCCACGATGGTAGAGTCAATATAAAAGCATTGACTAATCTTCTCTTCAGTTCTTCGAAACATTCTTCACACTCTTTTGTCCAAACAAATTTAACCTCTTTACGTGTGAGCTTCATTAATGGGTTAGCCAATCGGGAAAAATTCTGGACGAAACGTCGATAATAACCTGCCAAACCAATAAAACTGCGTACCTCAGTTATAATCGTAGGTGCTGGCCATTCTTGGATTGCCTTAGTCTTAGAAGGATCAACAGAGATTCCATCTTTAGAGACAATATGGCCAAGAAAAGAAATCTCATGAAGCCAGAATTCACACTTGCTAAACTTTCTATATAATTCATGTCTTCTCAGAGTCTTCAGGATAACGCGCAAGTGATTTTCATGATCTTTGTAGATTTTGGAGTATACCAAGATATAATCAATAAATACCACCACAAATTCATCGAGATATTCCTTGAAAACTCTATTCATCATATCCATGAATACAGAGGGTGCATTAGTAAATCCAAAAGGCATTACAGTAAACTTGTAATGCTCGTACCTGGTTCGAAATGTTGTCTTCGGAATGTCTTCCTTCTTCACACACAAATGATGGTATCCATATCGAAGTTCAATCTTTGAAAAGTATTGAGATCCATGTAGTTGGTCAAATAAATCATCAATGCGAGGTAGGGGATACTTGTTCTTTATTGTTATAGCATTGATCTCCCTATAGTCGATACATAACCTCATAGATCCATCTTTCTTTTTAACAAAAAGAATAGGGGATCCCCATGGAGAAACACTAGGGAGAATAAATCCATTATTACTCAATTCCTCTAGTTGTTTCTTTAGTTCAACTAATTCTACAGTGGCTATTCTGTAAGGGGTCTTCGATATAGGCCTTGATCCAGGAATTAAATCAATGGAAAACTCAACTTCTCGTTCTGGAGGATGTCCAGGTAAATCATCCGGAAACACATCTACATATTCTTTAACAACAGGTACATCCTCTATTTGAACATTCATTTCCTCACCCACTGTAATTTCTTTCTCTTCCTCCCCAATAATTGAATTTAGTTGAGCTACTGGGGGTGGATCTAGATAAGAATTAGGCAGTGACGATTCTGCTCTAAAGATAAGGTGTTCCTTATCATCATCATCAAAAATCATAACCTCCTTCTTCTTACAATAAATATTGGCATCATAGTCTGAAAGCCGATCCATACCAAGGATTATATCAAACTCAATCATAGGTATGACAATGATATTAGCAGATAAAGAACATTTATGTGCTCTAATGGGGACTGATTCACAAAACTTTGTTGCAATGATACTTCCCTTAGGAGTTTTAACTGACATCTCCCTTGTTAAATCAAATTGGAAATATCTAATTTTCTTAGAAAACTGGGAAGATATGAAACAATGTGATGATCCATAATCAAATAATGCATTTGATAAACTAGAGGAAACCATTAAATTACCTGCCACCACGTCTTTCGGAGCTTCTACCTCAGAAGTAGTGATAGCAAAAGCTTGGCCTTGATCCCTTGGCCTTTTCTGAGGTAAGTTCCCCTAACGCTTAGGAAATTCATTTGCATAATGTCCCATCTCCATGTAATTGTAGAATTGAACATTGGTAGATTCCTTCTTCCCTTTTCATTCACGAGTTTGGTGGCCTTTTTCACTACACTTGTAACAGACACCCATTCCCTTCAAGCAAGTACCGGGGTGTTTCTTCCCACATTTACCACAGGATGGATATTCAAAATTTCCCTTCTTCCCCTTATTTACATTCCCAAATTGATCAGAAGATCTCTTCTTCTCTTGCTTTGCTTTAAAGTTATAAGACTTTGAGAATTATTTCTCTGTCTTGATAGCACATGAGACAATGTCTTCGTACGATGAGAATGATTGTGAGACTAATGCTCGATGGAGAAATGGTTTTAACCCATCAAATAAATGATCAATCTTACTTCTTGGGTTACGTATATAATCTCCATCATACCTTGCTAACCTTGTAAGGTTAGCCTTATACTTTGCGACAGTCTCATCCTCATTTTGTCTCAGACTCAGAAATTTCCTTTCCATATCTGCTCGATGGTCACGAGGAAAATATTTTTCTAAAAACAGATCTTTGAACTCCTTCCATTCCATATTTGATAATTCATCATCTTCCTTCATGTTTTGAATCAATGACCACCATTGATCAGCATCTCCAGTGAGGCGGTAAACTGTCATGATAACTTTTTCCCTTTCATTACTCCCCAAAGCCTGAAATATTTTCTCTAGGGAATTTATCCATTGCTCAGCTACTAAGGGATTTGTACTTCCATTAAACGTTGGTGGTTGTTGCCTCATGAATCGATCTAACATTTATCCTCCACGCTGATGATCAGGGTGCTCCATACGGTTAAGGTTATTATTCATAACTTGAGTGAGTTGTCCTAGTATGGTGATTAGCTGATCGGCACCAGTTGCATCACCAGCTCCACTATAATTTTCTTTAGTAGGAGGGCAATCCCTACATAGAGTGTGTGCATTAATACGGTTTCCATTTCTTCCACTAGGTGCCATTTCTAAACAATGGCATAAACTAGATCAGTTTATGAATCAAAATACATAATCTCATACTTATAAAACACTTAACATAAATTGAACTATTTATGGACATAATTCATAATCATAAAAAATGTTTTCTTTGAGGAAGTATATACTCATAAACCCTTCATAATGATTTATAAATAAAATGAGAGTTATCCTAAGCATATCCCCCGGGAGTGTCATAACCAAGAGTGCATTAAGGCCCATTGTCGTGCACCAGTTCCCATTTGAGTCTAGCTCAAAGCAGTTTTTTTGGGTTTTACCCCTAGGTACATCTATGCCAGAGCCACCTCTACCTACTCGTATCCAGGCAGGGATGTATTGCTCGGAAAACTCATAAAATCTCTACAATACCAAAATTCTAGGAAGGTCTTCTATACTAATCCTCAAAGTTCATCTTAGGACTACGTGCTCTAATTAGAGTTTATCTAAATATAACTTCCAAGGTTTGTACTAAACTTCCTCTGATAGCAACTGTAACACCCCAGCCCCAGTTACCCAGAGTCGGTGCATTATTACATAACATTGGCATGATCACAAGAAAGATCAAATCTCGAAAGACCGATTGGTTTAGTAGCCATGGAAATACTAGAAATATTCATAAAGTTTTACGTTACATCATAAAGTGAAAAACTACTACAACAACATATTTTCTCCATAGTCCACACTATTATCCCCTCATAATATCCCTGTAGGTCATTCATAATTTACTTCTTCACATCCTGGGAAAAATAAAACATAGAAAAGGTGTGAGCTCAAATGACCAGTAAGGATAACAATATAGCGGAAACTTTCATAAATAAGAATAAACATTTAAGGCAATGTATAACTAAAACAAAAGCCTTTTAAACTTGAACTTCAACATAGTATGGAAAAAATAAAATGAAATAATTCCATTTACTTATTCACATGGATATTCTACTAATCGAATAATCACATGCAATATCAATAACCACTTTCATAATGATGCAATGAATAATGCCAGACTATCATAACCACATAGCCAAGGCCTTGTGCCAAGACTACAAATAAGATTTTTCCAAGGACTTGTGCCAAGACACTAGTTTGTCTCATGAGACCTACCGATGCATCGAGGAGCTATAGCGGGCTCCACCCGTCACATATTAAGTCCAATTCATTCCCATATGAAAAGGTTTAAACATAACATAAACATTCGAATTAAAAATAGCATACGAAATGTAAATACTTCATCCATAAACCATGAATGGTATAAAAATAACACATCCACAGTCCAACATATCATAAAACCTTCAATACAATATAGAAGTTTTGTATCATAATAAATCAACTTCAATAAGTGTAAATTCCGTCAAAGGATGTTGACATAGATGAAATCAAAACTCTTTTTAGTGAAATATCTCTTTCTATTTTGAAATCATTTAAGAGTAATATATTTATAAAATAAAACATTTTCTTTGAAAATATTCTTATAAGATTTTAAGGTAAACTTTGACGATTTTATAACGACGGAAAATAGCCGCACCCGCCGTATAAAAAAACATTCTTACCTTAATTCTGTCGAAAAGGTTAAAAAGGACCTTATTTGGAAAATGACAGAAAGATTACTTTATAAACCACTTATATAAGTAAACAAGGGTATAAATGACTTTAACCCATATTCTAGTATATATTAAAAATGTTTTGAAATACATTTTTAAGAAACATTGATGTTGATGATAAAGAAATCCCAGTAGATTATTACGTATAAACAACCTCGGATAATGAAGAGATTGAGAAATAAACCCTTACCTTGTACTTTTCATTGGTTGGGGGTAGTTTAACCTCCTTTATAATGGTTAAATAATTGTTATTAAATTATACAAGAATCATATACATCAATATGATATCATATATGATCTTTTAACATTGATTTGTTAATAATATCTTAGTATTATCATTGTTTCGGGTGTTAACTTACTCGTTTTCTTTTATATGTTTTGTTACGTAAGACATGTTTGTCATGGATAGGTTGTATCTTATTCATATACAGAATGATATAAAGTCCATATATACTATTATTAATCATAAAATGAGATTTAGACTTGAATGGATACGATGGAGAATGAATCTCATCGCGTTCGTGGAGATGGTAGTCCGTACGTACGCATGAGCGACAATATCATTTTTTTGATATTAAAATAATATATAATTGGATGGTATATAATATATACAGAATCATTTTCATTTTAAATTTATTATTTACATGAATTACACATCATTATTATACCCATCCAAATAATAATTTATTGAATAACAATTACACCACGATGTGGAGACGGTAAGCCGTATGTACGCACATATGATGACATGTTATTCAAAGGATGGATAGAATACTGAATATGATTGAACCATATTTATAATAACATCACATTATATATAAGATACTGGAGTTATTATTTTATAATGGTAATAACAAAGAAAGAATAAGTGGAATAAGAAAAAAACTTGAAAAAGGGTGGTGAAATCCTTACCTCTTCTTTGGGTTCTTCCTTTTGATTTGATCAAAAGGGCTCCTTAAGTTGGCTTCCTGACTAAAGGAAGTCCTCTAGGATGAATTGTGTGAAGTTTAGAGAGTATTTGGGCAGAGTTTGGACGAACCAAAAGGCTTTTAAGGTGTGAGTTAATGAGAAGGGAGAGTGCCCTTTTATAAGAGGGGTGAGAGGCACCTTTGGAAAAGCTATAAATATTATTTATAATAAATTAATATTAGGTTTATAATGGCTAAAAAGTGGATTATTTAAATTTTAAGGTGGGGATAGGTCAAAAACCACTCAACCAATATAATTTAGACAGGTTTGGGTCATTATACTAACCTTATCTTTAAGTATTACCTCTTAGTTAATTAGTTTCACTTTTACAATGTCTCTTTGTATTTTTATATTATATGGTTAATAAACTTACTATATACATCCAAGAGACCCCCCAAGTGGTCTAGTAATGATACACCTATCATGATATAAGTCTCTTGTCTGAACCTTATATTTTTAGGAATTTAATATCAATTAATAATATAATATTTGTGTTAAAAACTCTTTTATGTCAATTTTGAAAATATTCAATAATTGATTTTTTTAAAAATCATAACAGAATGATTACTTAAAAAAAGTTAATTATATCATTCCTAACATGTAATATTAACCTAGTAAATTAGTCTAATTCATAAAAAGGCTCAAATTATATTTATTTGGGTATCTACAATATCAATCATTTTAATTTTTCACTATTATGGTAATTACTGCATCACCATTGTGTCATATATAAATTAAATTATTTAATGTCTAAAAATTATAAATAAAATACCATTATGTAAGAAATCGTTTTATCTTTCTAATTAATATTTATACTAGAAATTCCAACATATATAACCCTATGTAAATTTTTTTTTTCTAAAATATATATGCTTGTGTCATTTTTGTATTCATTTTAACTCACTTAAAATAAAGTGTCCCTATCACTTACAAGTGGCACCATGGGGTCCCAAAATCGACCCAAAGATTCCCATGGCCGAACATGTATCAACCAATAAGTTTAGAACACGTTTTAGGGTAATTTGTTATTATTATAATATTATTTTTTAACCCTTATTTACCGTATTTACCCTTTAACCATGGTAAATAAAATATTTACCGAAGTAATTATTCAAAATGTTTAAAAATAAAATTTACCTATTTACACAATTTGAACCTCCTTATTCCAAATATGGAATCCATTTTTCCAAATCCACAACACAGAAGTGGCAGAAATTAATTTAAAATTAATTCCCGCTGTCAAAACAAAAAGCGTGTTTTTAAGATATAATAACTATCAAAAGATTGATACTTGTTTACGTTCGGTTTAATTGTGAAATTATGTCCAATGACCAACATTGTATTAAATGGTAAAAATATATTCCAAATATACTTTAAAACCACTCAAATTCATAATTTATCACTAATAATTATTTTGATTAAAAAAAAATTTTTTAATTAAAATTTAGTAATTTTCACTATTCATCAAAATATTAAAGTTATCCGAAAAGTACCAAGTTTTCACCTTAGGATAAATTTGATACTACGAATCCAAAAATTAAGTCCATTTTGAGAGATAAATTTTCAAAATGTAGGTATTACTATTCATAACGGCTAGTTTGATCGGTTGTGGTGTGTGTTAGAACTCGATGTTGCGTACAACACACGTTATTGCATTATTCAAAATAAGTGTACCGTAGAAGCTTGGGGTGTTACAAAGCCCTTATCTCGATAGAAATAAATTATATTTATAGACCAAGTTCGGAGTCTAGAAACCCATTAAGGCCCCTAAAGATACAAGGATTAATCATAGAAATGACAATCAACCTGCAAACACTTGTTGTGTATTATAATTTCTTTGTCATTAGATATCTCATAAATCAGGACACATACTTGTGTCATCACCCTTTCTTTATTTGTTGTTTGTTGATCTAAATGGATAGATCTACCTTCAACTACCATGTCCATGGGTTTATAAAGGTACTACCATCCTGGTCAACCTGGCCCATGATATTACTTCCTTAACATAGAATTAAAAAAATTATATCTTGATCATTCAAACAATGACATACCCCCAATGATGCACCCAACACAATATACCTCACCATGATGTCATTATCATGTTTTTTGACTTACATTAAACACGTGATCAAATGAAACACATTGGTAATGATATCAAGTTAGGAAACCAATACACATATTTGTAGATCGGAACAACCAATGGAACCCAAAACATATGGTGTTCTTATTAGTGGGTATGTCCTTATGATCTCAACTACTAGAGATCAACAAGTGTGAAATTCATGATAATAAGTCTCAATGATTATGATCCCCCATCACCTAATAGCCAAACATCAACTGTGTCTAGTCAGTATGATGTATCTAGACCATATGACATTATATTAAAGATTGATGTCATAGTGCATTGAGGTTCTCATTATATCATGGAATATAATATAAACTTTTGATATGACAATTAATCTATGGGAATTACCATTAAATTGTAGATGAGGAAATATATATACTATAATGGTAAGTAAACGTAATTCATATCTCACTGTATACATGAAATGGAAATCGAAATTTACTATTTAGTTGGGTTTAGGGAACCCACTATTACAAGAATCCCACTTTCACTAGATCCAACTTGTTAACCATGATTTTTATCTATCAGATGATGAAATTAATGTTTTTTCTAAGTCACAGATTTAGTTTTTATTTCATCCTTGCCTCCACGGTGTGACTATTCTACCATGTTCAACCTAATCTCCTTGTAAAACTTCTTATAAGATGTAAACCCTGAGAAGATATCCCTTTTCCACTATATAAACATGAAATATTTTATAATTCTAGTAAACTAATTATCATCATGATGAAACTTTACTTACTTAGTACTAATCCAAGAATTGGAAAAAATCATTGTGTAATCTACATTGTATCTTTAGCATCCTTAGAAGCTGCAATATACTCGGTATTCATGGATATGGCTACCACTAGCTTGAATGAGATTCTATTTCTCATTACCTTAGCTTAACTAAAATATTATATCATATCAATATAAATGAAGACCATTTTTTATCCCCTAGAAACTAGTATCCCTTCCTCTCCATATACGAGGTACATTTCATTTGTACTTTTTCAATTACAATTGGATAGTACTGACTAATTCCCTTGACGTTCAAGATATAATTGTTATTTCCCTACTATAGATTTTATGTTGGAAATATCATTTCTTGTACATATCATGGAATTTGTGAATAATCCGTCACAAAAGAATATGGAATAAACTCACCAAATTAATCTCCTCCTATGAATATATTCTTAAAGATATTTATTCCATGCGAAGTTGGTAACAATTCTCTCTCAGATTATTCCAGCTTGTATTTCTAAATACCTTGTCAGTATATGTACAATTAACTAGGTCGAAGAAACCATTAAAAATACCTATTTAGATATTATTCCCTATAACTTAGGTTTATACTTTAATTCAATCTATTTAGAATTACATTCATTGTGTTCTTAACTAACTTTAAGAAAAATAGTTGTTTTCCATATGTTATAAAGCATATTTTACTTAGAAAACAATTTCACTCCCATTAACCTTTTATTGGCACATGAAAAAGATTCATACCAAATGAGTATTATATGATCTTGTTTTGTGATTTAATCCCAAACTATATTTGAGCAACTTCCAACCCTTATTGGCATTCCATGGTGTTACCATCCCTTTCTGGTTGCATCATATAGACACATTCCCTAAAAGTTGATCTTGACATCCAATGGACAATTAAATGATCATAGAAAGTATCTATGAAAAATAAAATTCTAATGGATTTAGGAATAACAAATTGGTGTTACCAATTGAGCCTTATTGGTACCATGCTTTCACCATCCATGTATCATGTCACTTGAATACTCGTCGTAGTATTTAAAATAATAATCCACTATTCTTTAATACATGGAATATTATGTTGAATTTTAATTGATATTGTAAATTTTATCTAATTACCACATAATTAATACTGTAAGGAATTATTATTATCAATAAATAATGTATCACCAATCATGGGGAATATAAAACCATCACCATGGTTTTATCTTTCCTATGCAATATGTGTCTCTGGAGAAAACCGCTTCCAAGATCTCTTGTGGAATTTGTTCTTACATAAACCATTTGTGCATCTCAAGCATTGAATAAACCTAATTAAATGTATCTCCCACTATATTAAATAGATATTTGGAGCCTTTAATATAAATATACTCTATCACTTAACTACAACCTTTCTATCATAGATATTTCAGTAATCTACTAATAAACTTTTAGGATGATTACTATATATGCACATTGTTTTTTTCTTGATGTAAGTTTTTTATACTATAACTCATATGATATATATTTTTCATTATAGTTAGCATGTAATATACTATTACTATCTTCAGGTACTCCTTGACCCCTCTTTTTGTTCTTACTTTAGTTGGGGTTTATCTCGGGTTTTTTTAAGAAATAAATTGATTTTTTAAAAAAATTATGGACTATGCATGGTTTTTCTAAATTGTGCGCCCTCCCAGTGGAAACTGTGAAAACACAAATAGTGGGTATTTTCATGGTTGATTCAATTTTTCACATACTATACACCTACCTAGTAGAAATTATGAACATTGGCAGAGGGGCTCACGGCTAGGGTGCACAGTTTAACAAACAGTGTGGCCCCCTACAGGAAACCTTGTGCTCGAAGATATTTTATTCTAAAAATTATTTAAAAATTTCCCAAAACCCATTTATACCCCTAATCAAGCCTAACTTAGGATTATATATCCTCTTATGTATTTGGATCTCTCAAGGAGAAATTTTGTCTCCTATAAACCCTCTACAAGGCGGATCAAATCTAAGAAATTGTCGTTCGATTCTTTCTCGGTAATATTTATTCTCCCACTCTCTTCCTCTCTTCTACTTAAGGTCTAATTAGATATCTATGTTGTTGTAGGATCTAATATTCATTATTTTGGATATTTATTCTAGGTTTGATTCTTGTATCTCTTTTTTGACATTTTTCGTTTGATTTTCCCATTACGGGTGTTGTGAGACATGATCTTTTTTATTTCAATAGGTGGTTCCGTTAATGATTGGCCAATTGATGGAGCCCTAAATTACTTGATTTAAATTAAATTTATTTCAATTAAATTATGAAAACCTAATTCAATATAGATTATTTATTTGAATTTTATTTGTCATGGAATTTTTAAAAACCCCCAATTTCAATGAATTGGGGTGTGTTTGTGGAATTTGAGGGTAAATTATGATATTAAATTGTGGAATTTAAATTTTGAAATTTATTTTTGAAATTTATTTAAAATTTTTATTTGAGAAAAATATATTAAATTGTTCTGATAAAAATTCATTGGTTTTATCCTCGAAAAATCAATTATTTGATTAAAATACGATTTTGTATTATAAATGGAAATTGGCATATTTAAATGGAAAATTGGGGAATTGTATTTTTGAATAGTTTTGAAATAATTTTCTTATTTATTGGTTTTGGTTAGAGAAAATAAAATCCTAGGCAGTTTCTGAGTTATTAAGGATAAAATTTCTTGGATGGGAATTTCCTAGCAACGGATTTATGCTTTACGACTATCACATAAACCTATTAGAAAATATTATCCCCAGTGGGATATTGGTTAGTCCTATTTGGATAGTGTCGGAGGGATATGTGTTCATGTTACTATTATAATTTTATAAATATGTGAGGATCTCATAAGATGGAACTATCATACCTCTTGGAATATGTCCATGTTGCTGATTCATAATGATTTGATATATATTCCATTATTTTTAAATTTTGTTACACGTGCATTGTAAATTTATATAAACTGTTTTATATAAAATGTTTATCAAGGAATTATTTTAAAATATTTTGCGTCAATTGAAATGTAAATCATTATTTTTTTTAAATTTTCCTTTTTGATGACATGCTTGTTTATTTAAAATTGTAATATTTATTCAGTTAATTAATTTGGAATCTTATTATGGAATCCTTGGTGAGACCGTACTAGTATTTTATATCACACCCTATGTGTTTGTTTGGGTGTTTATAGACTATCCTATTCTAGGTTTTAGCAAGGGTAAAGTGCCACTTGGAGGTGGTTCCTGTTTTTGATCCTTAGGTCTTAGAGAGATGTATTTATTGGGACTTGGGTTGTTTATCTTCCTATTTTTGGTACTTTGTGTTTGTACTTTGGGTTGCTTTTACTTGTTTTAATTATGGTAATAATATACCTGTGGAGTTTTTATTTGAGCATATTGACTTGTTTCTACTTCTTCTATTTTTTATGTGCTGAAATCATTCCCTCTTTATCATGTATGATGCCAGGTTCTAGCCACCAAATTGTGGGGATCAGGAATGCCCTTTGGGCCATGTCAGTTCTTGCTTGGGTGTCAAGGTACCAAGGTATCTGGTCCAATTCATGAAAAGGAATATAGTTAGGGGATATTAATTTTATTTTTGAAGCATCAATCAATACATAATGGAAGTTTCTATAATGATTATTGGTCTCAACATTGATACTCCTTTACTTACATCATGACACTGATGTGTTTAAGGAAATGCGTGTTTAAGAATTACTCCATGCTGCATTTTTTTATCAATGTTAACATGTAATACTCATCATCAATCATCATTATTAGAATTGTGACTCTGATGTGGATAAGGTAATGTGTGTTTAGGAATTAATCCATGCTAAATTATAATGATCTATGAATTCTTGGTCAAGATATTCTTCGGCACACCAGCCTAAAGCAACTCATATCTTCTGACCATGCATATACCATCCTTCACTTTAACATTCCTTAGGAACTTAAATAAATCTTATAATTATATGAATATACCTCTACATTACCCTTGGAATATTTCATGCTCTCCATCCAATATAATTCCAAAAATATTGTGTATTTACTTTATTTTTAATGGTTTCTTTGTCCAAAACTAAATAATTATATATGTTGATAATACCTAATGTGTTTAGATCCACTAAGTCTGAATACCATACTGGTTATATACTTGAAAACCACTTAGTTTTTCTTGAAAAATTATAATCCTTACACAATTGGGTATATAAGTCTTACATTTTATATTCATCAAGTATTTCCAATGATTCAAGCATTACAGAACTATTGTTTTGAGTATTAAACACCACAAACAACATTTATTATTGAACTGTAATAATGTCTCCTAATATCCAATGGATACATGATATTAATGATTTTTTTATACTCAATTAATGTTCTACTTGAATCATCAACTAGACAATTATAAGTTGTGTGCTTTTCACTATTGACTTAGGAACCACCCATTCTCATCCGCTTGGATAACAGAAAATACTTCTTGTAATGTTTCATTTCTTACTTTGTTACTTTATTTAAATACGCATAAGTGAAAATAATTTTCTATTTAATTCCCAAGAATTATAATAGAAAATTTATATATAATGATGAATATCCAATGAAGAATAAGTTAATTATTTTTTATTCAATTCATTTCACCATGTTTAAATTTCCATAGATTTATTTCATGATACACGAAGTCAATAATACACTGTTTAATACATATTTCTTTAAAGAAAATTGAAAATGTGACTTCGGAATCTCTTTTTTACATTTGTCTTTTTTCCTTATCTTTTAATTTTTTCACCATAATAATTAAATATTATACATTCATTAACTTCTAATAAACCTGGTGAACCTTACCTAAAAAGATAATGAAAAATTTTCTCTACATTGTTGATTTTTTAATCTTAAATGAAACTAGAGTAAATGGGTGAAAATGAAATGAGAAAGGGATCCATTGAAAAATCATGATCTATCTTTCAATTAACACATATCCAGTGTAAAAATCACTTATTCATATTTTCATTTTACCTTCTCCTCACAAGCTTCTCGTTGATGAGATTACATGTAATATCATCCATGTCCTGATATAGTACCCACAAATAACATCAAACATTTATAGAATCATGAAATTCCCATTATATTATACATATATTATTCTCCTATGATTAATTTTTCTCATCCTTTCTTCTAGAGGTGTCTTAACAGGTATTGGGGACTCCAACACCTTGAATTTCATATGTTTTGGTATTTTTCGCAAGCGCTTGTACTACTCTTTGGAAAATCTTGTTAGATAAGACATTGAAATTGTCCAATAAGTATCATAGTGTGTATTGTGGTATTAATTTCTATTTTCTATAAAAATAATAAATAAAATATATCAAATTAATTCTTTTCATCTTGATTATCGATTTAGACATTTTTTATTATTATATTATTAAATGTCTCAAACTATTTTAACAATCTATTGAAACCAACTATACTAGAATCATAATAATCTATCGCTTGAGTGTTATAGTGGAAATGATCCTTGATCCTCTCCACATTTTCTACATGCAGTGGTTATTCCACTACTCATAGAGTTCATGGTAGGTGTTTGACAGGCCAACCACATTAACTCCCGGCTCCTTGATCTGTTAAGTGAATTCCCAACTTATAAAATCCTAAACGTGATTTACTCAAATATTTTCTATAATGTTACAAAAAGTTAGATTTGGATACTTATTTGTTTCAAATTTAGTTTATGTTAACACATCACTCTCATAAGAACTCCCCAGTAGTAAGTGGAACCCTCAACTTTTTTTGATTAGCACCTCGAACAACCAGTTTTGTTAAAATTAAAATGTTGGAATGTCACACCCGATTTTTCTTGTCTTTGTTTTGATCTGGTTCATTTGAAATATAAATACTTTAATTGAGTCTTGGGTGAGATTAATTTTGAGTTTTTAATTTTCATCTATGTCTAATCACCCTAATTTAGGTTCCCCGTTTAATGTTTAGGAGTTTTTGGAGAAAGGGTGGTTACTTCATGATTTGGGCCAATCGTGAGCTCATTTCCAATTTTAAAAACCAAATTTGTTTCTTTTATAACTCCTTTGTTTTTCAACCTTTTTCACCCATTTCACTTCCCACTTGGCCTATAATGACATTTTAAAATATTAATATCTTTTTGACCCCATATAAATTCATAAGCATGGTGAAATTGGATTATTTATTCAGGTATTGGTCCAGCCCGAGGGCCCATTTCTAGTTTTTAAAAAACACGCTGTTTCTTTTATATCTTTTTCATTTTTTAATATTTTTGGATTATTCAACCTCCCAAAAGAATAAAAAATACCTATCCTCGCCCCCATTATCGATTTTATCACTTTGGAGATCTTTGGAATCACATATTTGGTTGAAAGGTCTCTGGTCTCTCAAATCATCCAGAATTGAGAAGGTAAATTGTCTCATTAATAAATCATTCAATTAATACTATTTTTTCTACAAATATTATTTCCCTGGTTAGTAAATACCTTAGTAGAATCTCAAAGAAGTTTCTAGACATTATATTTTCTCTATGGGTGCATATCTAAGGGAATACGAAGAGTTTTCTAGCTTCAAGGTGAGATTCCTTCTCATTTATCCACCCTATTCTTCCTCCTTTCATTATTTCTTGGTTTTATATTCTTCCCAAGTCATTATATTACTAGGGTTCTGTTATACCATGGTTTTTTATGTATTTTATATTCATTTAGGTCTGTTATTCATAGTTTTATGGTTTATAAACCCGCAACGGGTGATTTCGGGTGTGCATTTCCATTACGACAAGGATTTGAGGTAGGATATCCCTTGAACATGCCTTTATCATCCAAATTTCATCATTTTAATATTTTAATCTACTTAATTATATGTTTATTACTGTTTTCAAGCCTTTGGATAATTTTCTTGGTGTGAAAAATGGTTGTTTAATCCTTGTTTTGTGAAAGTTAGTGTTGTTTTGTCATAAAAGTGCACACCAAGTGGTTGTTTAAATGTTCAACTATCTTTCAGAACTATTTTATGAGTTTTTAAACCTTGTTTACGGTATTTTTAATATGTTACACTATCTTGTATAAAATATGGCATGCAATTGGTGTTTTATTCTTTTTCAAGTGCTTAAAATAAATTGTTTTGTTTAAAAAGGGCATGTCATGTGTTCGGTAAATTGTCCCGTTGGATTTTATGTGTTATGTTTGATTTAAAAATTATTTTTTTGGATTTATAAATTAATTTTAAGAATGATAAATGGTATTTTGGGCCTTCATGTTGATTTCCAATTTTTATTTGCTTTTAGAAACAAATGGGTTTTGTCTAACAACTTGTTTTGACCCGAGTTGTCGGAAAATGGCTCATTTCTCATCCTTATGAAAATGGTTGTGTTTTGAATATGTAACCTGAATGTTTTATGGGATTTATGAATGTGTTTTTAATCTATAAATGGTGTGTATACACATCCTTAATAAAAGTGAAATTCATACCTTGGTCAAAGGATAGTTTTGATAAATTCTTAAAGGCCCGTTTGGCATTTGTTTTTTTGTAAAAATGGTTTCCATGTGTATTTCATGTTCTATATTTTGGGGAAATTTTATGGTCCATGTAAATGATTTATTAATTGGTTTTGGGGATGCCAAATCTGGGTTGTTATGTTATTTATGGGCTTGTGGCCTTAAAATAGATTTTTTGAATGTATTTTATGTGCAAGGCCTCGTCATACTCCTTGACATTGTTTTATGAAACTTTTTTTGTGGTTTATTGATTCATGAAAGAAATGTGAAGCATGTTTTCAGGAAGTTTGTGTGTTTATGGTTTGGTAATGTAATTTTTATATGGAAAGTATATTTTATAATATGTGTAACTTGATTAAGCACCAAAGAGAATCCTGGGTATCTAGGTGGGTGGACGTGTACTAGTATGCTAGTGATTCTGTGGGGTTTGGCCCCTATTTCACGTAGCAAGATTGACAATGACAACACTAACTAAAATATGATGATGATGTTATTGGGGGACCAATAGGTTATGGTTATTCCCCCTAATAGTGGCTCATGTTCATGAGAATAGATATTCATTATGGTTACTTTCACTGAGATACGAGGTACCTGGGGCTCACAAATGACTAGTGCCTAGGGGTGTTCCTGTGACTTGTGGTCATTGGATATTTTGTACTCACCATCAGCATATGGTGTGTTTGGTTGGTAAATTCATTAGTGTGTGTGATTTATTTTTAAGTGTAAATTCTTTAATGAATCCCTCTTGAAAACTATTTTCATTTTGAAGTTGCACCTCTTTGAAAATTGTTACTATCATTGTTGTTTATAAAACATGCAAGATTTTGTATGGTAATTTGTTTCATATAGCTTGGGAAATCATTTTTAAAACATACCTTTATATCTTTTATTTAAAACTTTAAATTGATGTTTCTTTTATTTTAAATAATGTGCATTGGGAATAGAATATCGGGCTAACCTACTGTGTTTTAATACTCACGCCTGTAGTCTTCTTCTATTTTTTTTCCCTTGTGCAGGTTTCAACTTGAGTTCGATTGCCTTGGGAGATGTGTGATCATTATGTTGGAGAGTGACCAGAAGGGTCACATGGAGTTATTTGGTTATTGGATTTCATCAGATGAGTTGTTGGTTTACATGTACTTTCAGTTTCTTGTATAAATAATGTTCAGTTCAGTTTTTATATAAAAGTATTTTGGGTTATTCATTTATTTCGGTTGTTTGTTTGTTTGTTTATATATGGGCTAAATTGTTCTCGTGTTTACTCTATTTATGCCCTTAGTGCTTGTCTCCATCCCAAGAGAATCGGGAACGCCTCTCGGGACTTGTCGTGGGCTGACCTGGGTGACCAGTTCAAGGTCTACTCGGGCTGGTTCATGACATGGAAGGTGTTTAACAACTTAATATTTTTGTGTGGGTTTTTAATATTTTTCAAGTAATGTAATCCATTTATATTAATCTTTACATACTATATTGTCATACTCAAAACTGAACATTAATAGAAAAATATTTATCACTTATTTACACATTTTTTCTTGTTTATTATTTTATGTGATTCCCACTTTCATTCTTATGTATAAAATAGTAAACAAATGCATAAAGGAAATAAATATTCATATGGTCTTGAGAATCTAATATTGGTTGATCCATTAAAACTTAACCGATCAACCATAACTTTGGGGAATCATACCAGAGTCATGGCTTGACTCATGATGCAGTTTGTCCCTATTTAGTTTCCAATTCTCATCTTGATTTCACCTTGACTTAGCACTGTCTACGACTCACATCCTCCTCATTATAGTATAAAGATACTCACATGCATATGAGAGGTATGGGGAGTACAAAATGTATATTAATCACTTTTTATTTGTGCACGAACCCTTATACATATTAAAAAATAAAAAAATGATCATGAACAGACTGTCTTATTTAATTAAATTCATCACACACAATTAAATAATTAAGTAAATAAAAAAATAAAATAGACAGACACATGCTCAGTCAATTGCTTGACACCAGTCAATGTGTAAATGTAAAAGTGTGATTAAAATTAAACTACAGAAAATTAAGTACGAGGGACTTAATTAAAATAAATTAAATATTTAAATTCAAATAATTCTATTTTATTTGGTCCACTGTTAATTTAATTTTAATTCCAAAAAATATATAAATTTATTTATTTATTTTGATACCAGAATTAAATTAATTATTAGGCATATTAAAATTATTTTTTTGAAACCAAAAATAATTTTAATTAATTTAATTTTATACTAAAGTTAAAATAATTTTAATTATTTTAATAACTATACAGGTCCCGAAACCCTGTGCATAGTAAATCCAGAGTGGACCAACCCCACACAGGCCTGTTCTAGGCTATGAAAACTCCATGCAGGGGTGTTTTTGTCTAGGAATACCTTCCTTGGACCATTTTGAGTCAGGAAGGCCCACTTAAGCTAGATGTGGGGTGGATCGAGTCCAACTAAACCCACCAAGCCTAACTTCTCGGGTTACCTCGCTTTTGGAAGGACGATTCAGCAACTGGTGTGGTGGTCAGGAAATGGTGGAGACTACATCAATAGGGGTATGCCACGAGTGGAGCTTTTCAGTCCCGATGGGGTTCATGGTTTGGTTTTTCGTGGGATAGTGGTGGCGCACGATGAGGTGACACAGGATGGTGGATCAAGGTGGTGTGGGCGAGGGTCGAACGGCCCTACATCGTTTGAAGGTGGCACAGTAGTGGTGGTCGGAACCGCGATGGGCGGTGCAGGTAGATGTAGTGGATGATAGAAGCCACAACAATAGAGGAGTCCAACCCTATATCTAGCTAAGAGGCATGCGACGACGGGGTTTTGGTGCTGGTGGTGGAAAATGAACTCCCTTCTAGCATCCAGGAGGCGAGTGTTGTGACTCAATGATGATAGTGGTCCCAGATTTGGCCGTTGTTGGGGGAGACACTTAGTGTGCTAGCTGGAATCGAGGGAGGGGAGGTCGCTACTCTCAGTGTCTTGTCTTGGAGGAAGAGGGAGGGTTATTCGTTAGTGGAGAATTAGTTTGATGAGTCTATAGGGGGTGTTGCGGGCCTGATCTGGTCGGTGTGTAGGGGAACCCGAAGGGTGGCCCCTACATTTTTTTCATTTTTCAAAAGTCATCTCACAAGCTTGAATTTAAACGTTCTTTTTTTATATTTTGTTTATACTTATGTGGAATTTCAAAAATATGATAGCCAAAACATAACAATTTCTTAAATCCTTAAATAAGGTTATTGGAAAACATAAAAGAATTGGATTATTTTAATTCTAATGATGTAAATAATCCCACCGGATGGTATGATTTCTAGCTACAAGAATCTGGCCAGATTTTTGTTGAATTCTTATCAAAATCAGTACCTGAATTGAAAATGGAAAAAAATAACAAATATTTAAAATATGTTCTTTGAATTTTAATACTCCTATAACCCGTAAATATGATACGTATTAAAAATTTCAGATATCCATAACTTGGTTTTCCAAAATCAGATCGATGCACGGTTTATTCTGTTGGGACTGATTTAAATCCCTATACTTAAATTTAAATCCAATTTAATTTTCATGGATGAGAAAATTCAAGTGACCTCTCTGATACCAATTGGAAGTATCAAGGCACATAGTGGAAGCCGATGAGTTGGGGATTTAAAATTTTTCTTTTTTGGGTTGATGGATCTTGTCGTTTCTGGATATTTGATCCCCAGTATGGTCTCGAGGATCTCTCATGAATTAAACAGATCATGAAGAAATAAATAGAACATGTACCTCACTCCTAATAAAAGTGATCATGACTACAGTTCATCATCGGTAACTGTTTCTCAAAGGATATGAATTTGAAATCCTCTAGATTACCCACACATTCTTTAAGAATCCACTCTCTAACTATTCATTAAATTTAGGGTTCTAGCATGGAGCTCTAAAAAATCCTTCAATGTCGTGTTGAACACCCCAATCTCTTACCTTAGATCCATTTAATGTTCCTTGGATCAATCACTCAGAGAGAGACTCTCTCTCTAGAAATAAAGAGGATAGGGAGGCTCTCATTTTCAAATGCATGATTAGTATGTGGAATGATTCTCTACTCCTACTTATATACTAGGAGGTGTTGATACCCAGAAATGGTTTCTCAGTACCCATAAATAAAACACCCACTAAATAAGAAATGTATAAATAATTATGATGAAATAAACTACATCATAAAAATTATTTATATTTATCACTTACCTATAATATATTTTAAATATATTACATTATAAAACCAAGTCATTTAAATCGACTCAAAATTCCTCTGAATTTTAAACAAACCTAGAATATTAAAATAATATTCATTCATATAATATTTTTATTATATTTATTTACACTTGTAAATATTTTTAATAAATAAATTCAACATAATTTTTATTAACTTGAATAATAATGTATTTATTTATTTACTAGTGATTGATAAACGTTGACATCTCTCAGGCCCATTAGTGGGGCCCACTATGTCCTATATACCTATTGTCCATAATAAACAAGATTATTGAATATGCTATAGTGTGTGGCCCTCTAAGACCTTATCTCAATAGAAGTAAATTGTATTCATAGACCAAAAGTGGAGTTTAACAACCCATTAAGGCCCCTAAAGATACAAGGAGTAGTCATAGAAATGAAAACCAACCTATGAACACACACTATGTAATATAATATCTTTGTCATTAGATATCTCATAAAGAAAGATTCCCACTTTTTTCATCACCCTTTCTTGCTTTATTGTTTGTTAACCTACTGGATGAATTTACCTTCGACTACCATGGATATGGATTTGTAAATTTACTACCATTCTGATCAACCTGACTCGAGATATTACTTCTTAACTTATAAGTGAAAAATCCTATCTTGATCATTCAACCAATTTCATACCACCAATGACACACACTACACAAGATACCTCACCATGATTTCATGATCATGGTTTTTCCCTTGCATCAAAGTACATGATCAAATGACCCACATTGGTAATAATATAAAGTAAGGAGACCAATACACATGTTTGTAGATAAGAATAACCAATTCCACCCAAAACATGTGGTGTTCCTATTGGTGGGTATGTCCTCAGGATCTCAACTTCTAGAGATCACCAAGTGGGAACTTCATGAGAAGCAGTCTCAATGCTTATAAGCCCCCAACACCTGATAGTCAAATATTTATTATTTCTAGTTAGTATGATGTATTTAGATCATATGACATTATATTTAAGATTAATGTCATGGTATCTTGAGGTTCTCATTATAGTCTGGTATCTTCAATAACCCGTCAATATGAAAAATAATATATGTACATTACCACTATATAATGGACATAGAAATATCTACACTATAATGGTAAGTAAACATCATGTATATCTCACTATATACATAAAATGGTAACCAAAAAGTACGGCTTATTTGGATCTAAGGAACCTAATATTACAACATCCACTACGTTATGATGGTCATGGAAGCTATCCTTGACTAAGGAAATGATTTTCTATGATTATGTATATGGAACAAGGTTATGATATGCTCTCATGGGTTATGACTGATTATTGATGAGTCCTCACTCCTATGACTCATGTTTTTTGTTAGGAAAAATATTTATGTCATGAATCATGATTTATAATCTATGAATTCTTAGGTATTTTTTCATAAGTTATGATCATTTTCTTATACCCTTAAGTTAATATTAGGCTCACTTATTATTATTGATTGATATCTCTCATGATTACCCTTATTGATTATATGAGCTCACCCATTCTTATATTTATATTCCTATAGGTTATGAAGGAAGTTATTAAGTATGATATGCTTAAGAAGAGTAATATGTGATAAGAACTTATGGTAGAGGTTGAATATTTTTCTCAAATAAGTTGATTATTTATTGAGTCCCTAAAGATAATAAACCTTAATAATTTTGAGGTATGTATTGTTAAGATATGTAATGGTCAATAATCTAAATTGATGGTATATGGATGTATGTTATGTGTGGGTCACCTCAATGGAGGGTGTTAATCTAAGATTGGATGGAAATAGAGAACTTGATATATTGATGGAAACTCCATTCTGGGGGTAGTTATCCCCTTTAATACTAAACCATATACATTTCTATGTGTGCATATGTGTGCCATGGGTTGGGTTTGGGAAATATGTGAAGTGGGTGGATGAGTTTGAAATTGTGGGGTAGGCTTGGGTTAAGTTTATAATTAGTTATTTGAGTGTTCCATGCATGACTTAAAGATTTAAGTAATTCCTTATGGCTGTGTTTCCAAGTTCACGATGCCTGCCTAAATTTTTTCATTTTATTAGAATCTTGATGCAGACATCAACTAAGGGGGGTGAAAGTGAGGTAGGCCAAGGGATTCCCCCCTAACAATGATCTTTCATTCATCCAGAAAGGATCTGGTGTAGAAATATAAAATAATTATCTCACTAGGGTCCCCTTTACTCACCAAAGTATCATCAATGAGGTTTCCTTACCTCCAAGTGTATCGAACCCCTGTATTCTGATCAATAATCATCCTGCACTTTCTGATGAAGTAAGCTAGTTCCCATGGATGACTAGCCTTTCCGCACAAGAGCCTAACCAGAACTTTAGAATATGATTTAACCTCTATAATATTGAGATTATAAATTCTACAGATCATGATTCCACTAACCATAACCCTTTCTTTCACTCTAAAATAATTTCCTTGACTATAAAAGGTGTTGAAACCAAACAAGACAGATCCTATGTTTCCATGCACAGGACTACCTCCTCTCATGCCCCCATCCAAACAAGATCTATCTGTATTAAGTTTCAGCCCCATCACTAGAGGTTTCTAGGTAACCCACAACCCCTTGATAGTCCTTTCCATTTGCTATGAATTGATGGATACTCTTAGAATAATTCTACTTAGCAAAGTCACAGATCCCCAACCATGCATAATGCCCCCAAGATCCACCCCAAGAGATTTCAAATGTACTTGAATCCACAATAAAGAGTAGTTTCAACCTTCCCACACCTTATTCCTTTCCTCCCAGATGACCCAAAACACTATAGAAAAAATCATACCATGAGCAGACACCTCAACAACATTCTTCCCCATACTCTAGAATTAGCCCTCAAGGAACTACAAACGGTATCCCCATACCCAAAATCTCCCATGTAGTGATCAATATAACTCCAAATACCACACACCCAGTCTCCACCGTAAAAAATATTCCAAACTAATTCTTGTTTTGGGAAATAACAACACCTAAATATGGATTCAAATATAATCCCCCTCTTTTGTACATTATCATCAGTAGGAAATGATTGATTCCTTAGGAATCATACTATGAAGTTCAGCTTCCCTGGGATCATTTTACACCAAATTTTTTATTCCCACTCATTGTTTCTACTAATGAAATACACGATCTCTCAATAATACCAACCAATAAAATGCCCATATGATGATCTAGGAACACAAACCTATCGGGGTCATCAGTCATACAAATATTATCAAAATATTTCCTTTGTTGATTATCAAGGGTTTTGTTGATAAATCCCAAATACAAAGCTTCTTCCTTGAATGAAATCATTAGCACTATACAACCTAAAAAATTAAAAGGAGCACTAGACCAATTCTCTTTCCAGTAGTTGATATCACCTCATCCCACTGCCCACAACACTTTATTCTCCAGAATCTCTAGGTAATCAAACATCCTCTTTGAAAAGATTATCATTATCCCATATCTAATAGCCCATCCTTTACTATCTTCACCATAAATTTTTATCATAAATATTATACACAATTGTTTCCCTTTAATAATATACCATTCCATTCTATAATTCATCGCTTTTATGGCTTCGAAAACATCAAGAAGGTTGATTCACCCTTCATCAATTGTCCTTTTCATTCTATTCTAGTATTCCTAGTTGAATTTTCTATTTTGGTTCATATTCATAATGATGACTTTCAAGGTTTTATTCAGAAAATCTATTTTCCCTTTTGTGCCATAATTACTAAAAAAATATATGCATAGTTATAGATATCAGTACACTGTTCACCAAGGAGATGCACCCTCCAAATGAAAGAAAGCCATTTTTACAATTAAAAATACATCCCATGATCTTGATTAACATGTATTCAAAAAGGTAATTCCTGATTCTTCTATTCAAAATGGGGGCACCCAAGTACAACATTGGTATTTGACGTCTTTGTATACCCAACCTACTTTTAATAATTCTATCACACTGGACTAAACATCTATTGGAAATGTATACACTGCTCTTCCCAAGATTGATCATTTTATACTATAATAACCATCCTCTATTATTTTATTCATCCCAACAATTGAACATTTCCTAAAATTAATTAAAAAAATAATATCATCAGTAAACATCAAATGAGATATGAAGATATCCCCAGATCTATTCTTGTAATTCATAATGGATCCCTCCCCTATATAACATTTTATATTCTTGGCCAGCACCTATTGAGTTATAATAAACAAGATAAGATAAATTGGATCACCTTTCCTAAGATGGTGATCCTCAGTGAGTTACTGGAGGGGATTCTAAGTGATTTTCCATTGGGGAATATACTAATTAGGTTTACGTATTTGATATTACATGGGAAAGGATATGAAAATAGCATTAGAACCTTAGGACTCTTTATGTGATAGGAGTGGGATGTTCAAAATAGACCTAATGGTCCTGGTAATTCATTTAGCTTGGATAAATCTTGTTTTTAAATCATAGGATAGGGTAGACATTCCCTTTGGGAATTCCTAGTGGAATTTAGTGAATATAAAAAGGGGAATAGTCTCTCTTTTGTGTGGGGATCTTGAGGGAGTGAGATGATAACATGATATGGTCATGGATAACTAGTGGAGATTCATGTGAGGATTAGCCAGTATTGAATGGGATATTCTCAGGGGTAGACTGAGTAGGTTTTGGTTGGTCTGAATAAGGAGTTAGTTCATGGGATAGTGCAAGGCCTGTGTGAGAGGTTTGATGTTCATTGTGGCCAGGTGAGACATATATGGGTTGGTCTT
This sequence comes from Viscum album, assembly GCA_963277665.1. NCBI lineage: Eukaryota > Viridiplantae > Streptophyta > Magnoliopsida > Santalales > Viscaceae > Viscum > Viscum album. The sequence continues at coordinate 1,893,350,672 of OY728165.1, forward strand.
GTGAATTAGGTATGTTTTAGGGACTCAAGATCAATGTGAGCACTATTTTGTTATAGGATTAGTGAGTTTATAGGGATTACGATTTCATTCAGGGTGGTGATTTTGAGTTATATCTGCTAACCTATAGTCATAGCTAGGTGGGGATCTGTGTGTGTGTGGAAATATAAGTGGTAGGTTATAGTATTTATCTACCATGTTTGTATTTCCTTATTATTATTCTCTAACCTTGATGTGTTGTATTTGTGATGACATGTGATACAAGAAAGATCATGAGACCTTACACTAAGTAATAGGGTGGAGGTATGTGATGTGGTATGAGACCTCACCCTGAGTTAGAGGGTGGTGGTATGAGATGTAATATGTGATATAGTATAATACCTCACCCTGAGTGATATGGTGGTGGTAAGAGATGTGGTATGTGATTTAGTATGAGACCTCACCCTAAGTGAGAGGGTGGAGGTGTGAGATAAAAACTGTAATGTTATATGAGACCCCACCCTAAGTGAGAGGGTAGAGCTGTGTGATTTTATGCATGATGAAACATGAGTCTTCATCCTGAGTGAGTGGTGGAGGTGTAACACCCCGAGCTTCCACGATACGCTTCTCTTTCAATAATGCAATAGCTTGCATTCTACGCAAGTTCGAGATTCTAACACACCGCGACTAATCAAAATAACCATTATGAATATTAATACCCACTTTTTGAAATTATATATATTTTATATTTCAAAATGGACTTCATTTTTGGATTCGTAATATCGAAATTATCCTAAGTTTATTTTTTGGTATTTTTCTGAGAACTTCCAATTTTTTATGAATAGTGAAAAATACTTAAAAACAACTTTTTTAATCAAAATAATTTATAGTGATAAATTATACTATTGAGTGGTTTTAAATTATAATTAGAATATATTTTTACCATTTTATCCAATGGTGTTCATTAAAATTAATTTCACTTTGAAATTGGACATAAACAATTGTCAATCTTTTGATATATATTCTTAAAAACATGCTATTTGTTGTGACAGTTGGAATCAATTATAAAATTAATTAATGAAACTTATATGTTTGTAATTCTGTAAAATATACATCATATTTGAATTTGGAATATCAATTATAGCTTAGGGTGAAATTTTGGCATTGTTCTGAAAAACTTCAATTTTTTATGAATAGTGAAACCACTAAGTGGTAGTTAAAAAACTGAATTTTCGTTTAAATGAAACATTACCACTTCTGTGATTTGATTTTCAAAAATCCAACATACATGGTTGTCATTAGGAATTAAAATGTGGTTCAATGGGATTAAAATAATTTTTTGGTGAATAGTAACTTTTAAGTTTAATTAATCTCGATTAAAGGTAATTAGTGAAATTTAAGGTAAAAATGATATTATAAAAATATGAAAATACCCTTACAACTGTCCTACCCTTATTGGATGAGTCATGGACGACCAAGAAAATCCATGGGTCAACTTGGGGACCCCATGGAGCCACTTGGGTAAGAAAATGACATTAATAACGTTTTATTTAAAGTAAAAAATAAAATTGTCACAAACATGTGTTGTTTTACTAAAACAATTATTACATGAGGTTATATAATTTAACTTTTCAACTATAAATATTCATTGGAAATCTAAAAATATTTCCTACATCATGATATTTTTTTATAATTTTTAGACATTAAATAAATTAAATTTTTTATGACACCATGATGATGCAGCGATTACCTCATTAATTAACGATTTAAATAAAATGAAAAGATAATGTAAAATCTAAGACTTACACTTGTCAAAAACCTGTTAGATATGTATATTTCTAACCATTATCACCTTAGCCTCGAAATATATAAGTGTGGGACCTTTAAAATCCGAAACTCATTATATAATAAAGTAAAATTTCATGACTTTCCAAGAGTGCCCCTCCTCTCCTCTTATAAAAGGCCCCCACCACTACCACCTTATTCACACCTTCCAAGCCATTTGGCTCAGACACACTCTTCCCAAATACTCCCTAAACTTCCCTCTCTTACTCCTAGAATCCTCACTTTGGGCATAAGTCATCCCAAGGAAGCCTTTGGCTCAAATTAAAAAGAGTTACCCGATTTTAAGGTAATGTCTTCTCTTATGTTGTTTTGTTTTATTTTTCTTCTCCAACCCCCTAAACTCTTTTTATTCTTTTCTTTTGTAACAACACCAATATCTTCAATATACCAGGAATTTTTTATGAGAAGTATTTTATTTACACTTCCACACACCTTCATCTAATGGTTAAAGAACATATTGTTTCTGTGGGTGGCGAATTACTGCCTCACGAAAAGATGATTGTTCAATCTTCTTTTAACACCTCTCATGGTGGCCATTATGATGACACTATTTTTATATATGATATATATTTTGTTTTTTTTCCTTGTTATTCTGTATTTTTCATTTATGGCATACCTTTATGATTTTCATTAAGGGTAAACATGATAATTTCATTTTAGGAAGTGCGGACTACCGCCCCCTCAAAGTGATTTGAATCGTTAATGTCATATGTGGGATGTATAAAGGATGGAGTAAATGGTATTATATATTATATTATACTGGAATTATAGTATACCGTTATATAATTGTAATTTCATTCCATTAAATATGAAATAGAAATGAAAGTAGCATTCATGTGTACGTGCGGCTTACCGTCTCCATGAACGGTGCATTTCATTTCTTACCTCTAAATGTTATGTAATATTATAAATGCATGTATATACTGGATATATATGATATATATGATATCTACATCATGAATATAATTCTGGATATAATGGATATTTCACCACATGAACAACTTGTAATTATAAGAAGTTTATTTTTGACTCAAGTACCAAAGATCGACAAAATGACCGTTATTAACTTAAATAATTACATAATGTTCATAACATGGTAATAGGTGATATAAAAGGAATAATGAACATTAAAATGGTTCTTAAGAAAATATAAATTAACTCTAGTTTATTATTTAGGAGATTAAATAACAATCGAGTCAAGTCGGACACGAGGTTAGGGAACTTCTTAACCCAATTTCCGTTCTTTGGGTTAATATCCTACTTTCAAATTACGTCATGATATTATTATGTTCTATAATTTATTTGTATTTTATTTATGTGAAATTATAGAGAATACACATAATAGATCTATTTTATTTAAAAAATGATCTTTGTAAGAGACTTCGTCTCAATCTTCTTTCATTGAGGTATATTTTGTTTTATACCCAACTTTCTTCTATACAGTGTATAAACCCCTTTGACTTTTACGTTTATTCAAAAGGAATCCTTTTATACGAATCGTTTTACTAAATGACAAAAGGAATGTTTTTCTTGTCATACGTATGCGGCGACAACGACTCCTCCACCGTCGTGACCATTATTTGAGTTTCGGCTTCCTCTATAAGCTATAAAAAAATTTTAAATGAAAAATAAATACCAAGTTTTAATTTTCTTTTATTTTGGTATTGAGAATGGTTTTGAAAGTGTTTTTTTATTATATCAATGTGTTGTATTGATATCTTGTGATTGAAATGTGGAAATGTTATGCTTCCTTTATGTATGTTTTATGTGATACGATTATGTTATGGTTTATGATACATTTAAACCTGTTCATTTGAGGAATGCATTGGACTTAATAAGTAATGGGTGGAGCCCGCTATAGCTCCTCGATGCATCGGCAGGTCTCATGAGACAAACTAGTGTCTTGGAACGATTCCTTGACAAAATATTATTTGTAGTCTTGGCACGAGGCCTTGGCTACGTGGTTATGATAGTCTAGAATTATGCATTCCATCATTATGAAAGAGGTTATGGATATTTCATGTGATTATTCGACCAGTAGAATATCCATGTGAATAAGTAAATGGCATTAATTCATTTTACTTTTTCCATATTATACTGAAGTTCAAGTTTAAAAGGATTTTATTTTAGTTATACATTGCCTTAAATGTTTATGTTTATTTATGAAAGCTTCCGCTATATTGTTATCCTTACTGAGCATCTGAGCTCACCCCTTTCTATGATTTAATTTTTCTAGGATGTGAAGAAATATTTCATGACTGACCTGCATGTATAGTCTGAAGGGGATATGAGTGTGGACTATGGAGACCATGTTATTGTAGTTTTTTACTTTATGATGTAATGTACCATTTATGAATGTATCTAGTGTTTCCAAGGCTACTAAACTAATCGGTCTTTTGAGACTTGATCTTTTGTGATCATGCCAATGTTACGCAATAATGCACCGACTTTGGGTAACAGGGGTTAGGGTGTTACAGTTAGTACTAACCTTGGAAGATAGATTTAGATAAACTCTAATTAGAGCACATAGCCCTTAGATAGACTTTGAGGATTAGTATAGAAGAACATCCTAGAATTTTGGTATTATAGAGATTTTGTGGGTTTTCCGAGAAATACATCCATGTCTGGATACGAGCAGGTAGAGGCGGCTCTAGTACAGATGTACCTAGGGGTAAAACCTGAAAACACCTCTTTGAGCTAGACTTGAATGGGAACTGGTGCACGACAACGGGCCTTGCTGCACTCTTGGTTACGACACTCCCGGTGGATATGCTTAGGATAATTCTCATTTACTTTACAAACCATTATGAAGGGTTTATGAGTATATACTTCTTTAAAGAAGAAATTTTTATGATTATAGTTTAATTTATGTTAAGTGTTTTACAAGTATGGAATTATATATTTTGATTCATAAACTAATATAGTTTATGACATTGTTTAGAAATGGTTCCTAGTGGGAGGAATGGAAACTGTATCAATGCACGCACTCCATGTAGGGATTGCCCTCCTACTCAGGAGAATTATAGTGGAGTTGGTGATACAAATGGTGCTGATCATCTTATCACCATACTGGAACAACTCACTCAGATTATGAATAATAACCTTACTCATATGGAGCACCCTGATCCGCAACGTATAGGATCAATGTTAGACCGCTTCATGAGGAAACAACCGCCAAAATTTAATGGGGGTACAAATCTATTAGTAGCTGAGCAATGGATAAACTCCTTAGAGAAAATATTCAACGCCTTGGGGAGTAGCGAAAGGGAGAAGGTTGTCATGGAAATTTACCGGCTCACTGGAGATTCCGATCAATGGTGGTCGCTGATTCAAAACACGAAAGAATATGAAGAAGTATCTAATATGGAATGGAGGGAGTTCAAAGAGCTTTTCTTAGAAAAATATTTCCCTCGTGACTATAGAGCAGATATGGAAAGGCAATTTTTGAGTCTGAGGCAGTAGGAGGATGAGAATGTCGCAAAGTATGAGGCTAACATTACAAGGTTAGTGAGGCATGCTCCAGATTATATATGTAACCCAAGAAGTAAGATTGATCATTTCTTTGATGGTTTAAAACCATTTCTCCATTGAGCCTTATTCTCACAATCTTTCTCATCGTACAAAGATATTGTCTCATGTTCTATCAAGACATAAAAGTAATTCTCAAAATCTTATGACAATAAAGTAAAGCAATAGAAGAATAGAATAGTGGAACAAGAGACCGATAAAGGGAAAAAGGGAAAGAAGGATTTTCCATTATGAAATAATTGTGGGAAGAATCACCCCGGTACTTGCCTAAAAGGAATGAGAGTTTGTTATAAATGTGGAGAAAAAGGTCACCAGGCTCTTGATTGTAAGGGAAAGAAAGAGGATATCAATATTGAATGCTACAATTGTAGGGAAATGGGGCATTATACAAATGAATGTCCTAAGCGTCATGGAAACTTACCTCAGAAAAGGCCAAGGGATCAAGGCCAATCTTTTGCTGTTACTACAGTTGAAGTGGAAAAATTAATGTATTGGTGCTTTTGGACTCAAGGATTAAATTCTCGTTATAAGAATAATGTGATATATAGAAGGATTGTACTGCAGTACTTGTTGTTTTCATTAAGGTTTTAATATTATGAAGGTAATCATATTTTTAGTATGTGACAATAAGAGAAACTTTACTTTGTTGGAAGAATCTAATGAATTGATTTTGGAATTTAGAGACCTTTTAGAGAAAGTTTGTACATAGGTATTTTGGATAACTATAAAGGTTGGAATAGATTAAGTTTAACTTTGGATAGTATTGTTTAGGGTTAAAACATTTATGAAGAATATTTTTGGAATATTATAATACTATAGTTTTAGGAAAAGGACAACCCACAGGTTGGGGGATAACCCGTCGCGTAGGACAAAGCTGTAGGAATCGAACCCACAACCATAGTACGACGGGCCTTTATTACCTACCACTAGCCTACAGGAATTACCTAGTTATTAAAAAATAGTTTTTCTAATCTAAATGGTATGTGTTAAGATTTGGAACCTTGTACGATTAGGATAAATATAATATTTTTGAGTTCTATTATATTTTTGAGTGAAATATGGGTTTGTGGTAAAAATTTATTAAAGAATGAATGTCTACATGACAAGTATGTATATTTCCTTACGTTCTTAGTAAATCTCCAAAATAAATTCCTCAACTTTACAAAAGTTAACTTAAAACAAAAACGTTGTTGGTAAACTTTTACAACTGGGGATTCAATGACCATTTAACCAATCACAAGTTTGTGATTTTCTTCTTGTTAACTTTCTCCTAATCCTGTTTTCTACAACTCTACATCATACCTTCATGGTTTTTTTTCCTCCATATCTATGTTTTTATAGAATCCTAGTATGGGCTATCTCGGGTGACCTTTGTACTTCTCTTTCTTTCTTTTAATGTTGTATTTTTATTAACCCTATTTCCGATGTGGGTTTTCCAAAAATGTATTTTATATTTTCAACCTTTTATTTTCAATGAACAATTTCAAATTGCGAGGATGCAATTTATTGAAGGAGGGGATAATATAACACCCCGAGCTTCCACGATACGCTTCTCTTTCAATAATGCAATAGCTTGCATTGTACGCAAGTTCGAGATTCTAACACACTCCGACCAATCAAAATAGCCATTATGAATAGTAATACCCACTTTTTAAAATTATATATATTTTATATTTCAAAATGGACTTCATTTTTGGATTTGGAATATCTAAATTATCATAATTTGAATTTTTGGTATTTTTCTGAGAACTTCAAATTTTTTTATAAATAGTGAAAAATACTTAAAAAAAACTTTTTTAATCAAAATAATTTATACTGATAAATTATACTATTGAGTGATTTTAAAGTATAATTATAATATATTTTTACCATTTTATCCAATGGTGTTCATTAGAATTAATTTCACTTTGAAATTGGACATAAACAATTGTCAATCTTTTGATATATATTCTTAAAAACACGCTATTTGTTGTGACAGTGGGAATTAATTATAAAATTAATTAATGAAACTTATATGTTTGGAATTTTGAAAAATAGACATCATTTTTGAATTCAGAATATCAATTATATCTTAGGGTGAAATTTTGGCATTGTTCTGAAAAACTTCAATTTTTGATGAATAGTGAAACCAATAAGTGGTAGTTAAAAAATTGATTTTTCATTTAAATGAAACATTACCAGTTCTGTGATTTGATTTTAAAAAATCTGACATAAATGGTTGTCATTAGGAAGTAAAATTTGGTTCAATGGGATTAAAATAATTTTTTTGTGAATAGTAACTTTTAAGTTTAATTCATTTCGATTAAAGGTAATTAGTGAAATTTAAGGTAAAAATGATATTATAAAAATATGAAAATACCATTAAACTTGTCCTACCCTTATTTTATGATTCATGGACGACCAAGAAAATCCATGGGTCAACTTGGGGACCCCATGGAGCCACTTGGGTAAGAAAATGACATTAATAACGTTTTATTTAAAGTAAAAATAAAATTGTCACAAACATGTGTTGTTTTACTAAAAAAATTATTACATGAGGTTATATAAGTTAACTTTTAGACTATAAATATTCATTGGAAATCTAAAAAGATTTCCTACATCATGATATTTTTTATAATTTTTATACATTAAATTAATTAAATTTTTATGACATCATGATGATATAGTGATTACCTCATTAATTAACAATTTAAATAAAATTAAAAGATAATATAAAATCTAAGACGTAAACTTATCAAAAACCTATTGAATGACTGTATTTAGAACCCTTATCACCTTATCCTCGAAATATATAAGTGTGGGACCTTTAAAATCCGAAACTCATTATATAATAAAGTAACATTTCATGACTTTCCAAGAGTGCTCCTCCTCTCCTCTTATAAAAGGCCCCCACCACTACCACCTTATTCACACCTTCCAATCCATTTGGATTGGAAAAACTCTTCCCAAATACTCCCTCGACTTCCCTCTATTACTCCTAGAATCCTAACTTTGGGCAGAAGTCTTCCCAAAGAATCCTTTGGCTCAAATCAAAAAGAGTTACCCGATTTTAAGGTAATGTCTTCTCTTATGTTGTTTTGTTTTATTTTGCTTCTCCAACCCCCTAAACTCTTTTTATTATTTTCTTTTGTAACAAAACCAGTATATTCAATATACTAGGATGTTTTTATGAGAATTATTTTATTTACACTTACACACACCTTCGTCTAATGGTTAAAGAACATACTGTTTCTGTGGGTGGCGAATTACTGCCTCATGAAACGATGATTGTTCAATATTCTTTTAACACCTCTCATGGAGGCCATTATGATGAAAATATTTTTTATATATGATATATATTATGTTTTTTTCTTTATGATTCTGTATTTTTCATTTATGGCATACCTTTATGATTTCCATTATGGGTAAACGCGATAATTTCATTTTAGGAAGTGCGGACTACTGCCCCCTCAAAGTGATTTGAATCATTAATGCCATATGTGGGATGTATAAAGGATTGAGTAAATGGTATTATATATTATATTATACTGGAATTATATTATACCTTCATATAATTGTTATTTCATTCCATTAAATACGAAATAGAAATGAAAGTAGCGTTAATGCGTACGTACGGCTTACCATCTCCATGAACGGTGCATTTCATTTCTTACCTCTAAATGTTATGTAATATTATAAATGCATGTATATAATGGATATATTTGATATATATTATATCTACATCATGAATATAATTCTGGATATAATGGATATTTCACCACATGAACAACTTGTAATTATAAGAAGTTTATTTTTGACTCAAGTGCCAAAGATCGACAAAATGACCGTTATTAACTTAAATAATTACGAAATGTTCATAACATGGTAATAAGTGATATAAAAAGAATAATTAACATGAAAAAAGTTCTTAATCAAATAGAAATTAACTCTAGTTTATTATTCAGGAGATTAAAGAACGATCGAGTCAAGTCGGACAGGAGGTAAGGGAACCTCTTAACCCAATTTCCGTTCTTTGGGTTAATCTCCTACTTTCAAATTACATCATGATATTATTATGTTCTATCTTGTATTTTTAATTTCTTTATGTGTACTTATAGTGAATACACATAATAGATCTATTTTATTTAAAAAAAATGATCTTTGTAAGAGACTTCTTCTCAATCTTCTTTCATTGAGGCATATTTTGTTTTATACACAACTTTCTTTTATACTGTAACCCCTTTGACTTTTACGTTTATTCAAAAGGAATATTTTTATATGAAGAATTTTACTAAACGAAAAAAAGGAATGTTTTTCTTGTCATACGTATGCGGCGACAATGACTCCTCCACCGTCGTGACCATTATTTGAGTTTCGGCTTCCTCTACAAGCTATAAATTTTTTTAAAATGAAAAATAAATACCAAGTTTTAATTTTCATTTATTTTGGTATTGAAAATGGTTTTGAAAGTGTTTTTTATTATATCAATGTGTTGTATTGATATCTTGTGATTGAAATGTAAAAATGTTATGTTTCCTTTATGCATGTTTTTTGTGATACGATTATGTTATGGTTTATGATATGTTTAAACCTGTTCATATGAGGAATGAATTGGACTTAATAAGTGACGGGTGGAGCCCGCTATAGCTCCTCGATGCATCGGCAGGTCTCATAAGACAAACTAGTGTCTTGTCATGAGGCCTTGACAAAATATTATTTGTAGTCTTGGCATGAGGCCTTGGCTACGTGGTTATGATAGTCTAGCATTATGCATTCCATCATTATAAAAGTGGTTATTGATATTGCGTGTGATTATTCGACCAGTAGAATATCCATGTGAATAAGTAAATGGCATTAATTCATTTTACTTTTTCCATATTATGCTGAAGTTCAAGATTAAAAGTATTTTATTTTAGTTATACTTTTCCTTAAATGTTTATGTTTATTTATGAAAGCTTCTACTATATTGTTATCCTTACTGAGCATCTGAGCTCACCCCTTTCTATGATTTAATTTTTCCAGGATGTGAAGAAATATTTTATGACTGACCTGCAGGGATAGTCTGAAGGGGATATGAGTGTGAACTATGGAGACCATGTTATTGTAGTTTTTCACTTTATGATGTAATGTACCATTTATGAATGTATCTAGTGTTTCCAAGGCTACTAAACTAATCGGTCTTTCGAGACTTGATCTTTTGTGATCATGCCAATGTTACACAATAATGCACCGAATCTGGGTAACTGGGGTCGGGGTGTTACAGTTGGTATCAGAGGAAGGTTAGTACTAACCTTGGAAGCTAGATTTAGATAAACTCTGATTAGAGCACATAGCCCTAAGATAGACTTTGAGGATTAGTATAGAAGAACTTCCTAGAATTTTGGTATTATAGAGATTTTGTGAGTTTTCCGAGCAATACATCCCTGTCTGGATACGAGCAGGTAGAGGCGGCTCTGGCACAGATGTACCTAGGGGTAAAACCTGAAAACACCGCTTTGAGCTAGACTCGAACGGGAACTGGTGCTTGACAACGGGATTTGTTGCACTCTTGGTTACGAAACTCCCGGGGGATATGCTTAGGATAATTCTCATTTCCTTTACAAACCATTATAAAGGTTTTATGAGTATATACTTCCTCAATGAAAACATTTTTATGATTATAGTTTAATTTATGTTAAGTGTTTTAAAAGTATGGAATTATGTATTTTGATTCATAAACTAATCTAGCTTATGACATTGTTTAGAAATGGCGCCTAGTGGGAGGAATGAAAACCATATCAATGCACTCACTCCATGTAGGGATTTCCCTCCTGATCAAGACAATTATAATGGAGTTGGTGATATAAATGGTGTTGATCAGCTTATCACCATACTCGGACAACTCACTCAGGTTATGAATAATAACCTTACTCGTATGGAGCACCCTGATCCGCAACGTGGAGGATAAATGTTAGACTGCTTCATGAGGAAACAACTGCCAATATTTAATGGGGGTACAAATCCATTAGTAGATGAGCAATGGATAAACTCCTTAGAGAAAATATTCCACGCCTTGGGGAGTAGCGAAAGGGAGAATGTTGTCATGGCAGTTTACCGGCTCACTGGAGATGTCGATCAATGGTGGTCGCTGATTCAAAACACAAAAGAAGATAAATAAGTATCTAATATGGAATGGAGGGAGTTCAAAGAGATTTTCTTAGAAAAATATTTCCCTCGTGACCGTAGAGCAGATATGGAAATGCAATTTCTGAGTCTGAGGTAGAAGGAGGATGATAATGTCGCAAAGTATGAGGCAAACTTTACAAGGTTAGTGAGGCATGCTCTAGATTATATATGTAACCCAAGAAGTAAGATTGATCATTTTTTTGATGGTTTAAAACCATTTCTCCATCGAGCCTTATTCTCACAATCTTTCTCATCGTACGAAGATATTGTCTCATATGCTATCAAGACAGAAAAGGAATTCTCTAAATCTTATGATAATAAAGTAAAGCAAGAGAAGAAGAGAATAGTGGAACAAAAGACAGATAAAGGAAAAAAGGGAAAGAAGGATTTTCCATTATGCAATAATTGTGGGAATAATCACCTCGGTACTTGCCTAAAAGGAATGGAATTTTGTTATAAATGTGGAGAAAAAGGTCACCAGGCTCGTGATTGTAAGGGAAGTAAAGAGGATATCAATATTGAATGCTAAAATTGTAGGTAAATGGGGCATTATGAAAATGAATTTCCTAACCGTCATGGAAACATACCTCAGAAAAGGCCAAGGGATCAAGGCCAATCTTTTGTTGTTACTATAGTTGAAGTGGAAAAATTAATGTATTGGTGCTTTTGGACTCAAGGATTAAATTCTGGTTATAAGAATAATGTGATATATATAAGGATTGTACTACAGTACTTGTTGTTTTCATTAACGTTTTAATATGATGAAGGTAATAATATTTTTAGTATGTGAAAATAATAGAAACTTTACTTTGTTGGGGGAATATGATGAATTGATTTTGGAATTTAGAGACCTTTTAGAGAAATTCTGGACAGAGGTATTTTGGATAACTATAAAGGTTGTAATAGATTAAGTTGAACTTTGGATAGTATTGTTTAGGGTTAAAACATTTATGAAGAATATTTTTGGAATATTATAATACTATAGTTTTAGGAAAAGGATAACCCGCAGGTTGGGGGATAACCCGTCGCGTCGGACAAAGCTGCAGGAATCGAACCCACAACCATAGTGCGACATGCCTTTATTACCTACCACTAGCCTACATGAAGTCCCTGGTTATTACAAAAAAAATTTCATAATCTAAATGGTATGTGTTAAGATTCGGAACCTTGTACGATTAGGATAAATATAATATTTTTGAGTTCTATTATCTTTTTGACTGAAAGATGGGTTTGTGGTAAAAATTTATTAAAGAATGAAAGTCTACATGACAAGTATGTATATTTCCTTATGTTCTTAGTAAATCTCCAAAATAAATTCCTCAACTTTACAAAACGTAACTTAAAACAAAAACGTTGTCAGTTAACTTTTCCAACTGGGGATTCAATGACCGTTTAACCAATCACAAGTTTGTGATTTTCTTGTGGTTAACTTTCTCCTAATCCTGTTTTCTAAAACTCTCCATCAGACCTTGATGGTTTGTTTTTCCTCCATATCCATATTTTCATAGAATCCTGGTATGGGCTATCTCGGGTGACCTTTGTACTTCTCTCTCTTTCTTTTAGTGTTATATTTTTATTAACCCTATTTCCGATGTGGGTTTTCCACAAAGGTATTTTCTATTTTCAACCTTTTATTTTCAAAGAAAAATTTCAAATTGTGAGGACGCAATTTATTGAAGGAGGGGAGAATGTAACACCCCGAGCTTCCACAATACGCTTCTCTTTCAATAATGCAATAGCTTGCATTGTACGCAAGTTCGAGATTCTAACACAGCACGACCAATCAAAATAGCCATTATGAATAGTAATACCCACTTTTTGAAATTATATATATTTTATATTTCAAAATGGACTTCATTTCTGGATTCGGAATATCGAAATTATCCTAAGTTGAATTTTTGGTATTTTTCTGGGAACTTCCAATTTTTTATGAATAGTGAAAAATACTTAAAAAAACCTTTTTAATCAAAATAATTTATTGTGATAAATTATACTATTTAGTGGTTTTAAAGTATAATTAGAATATATTTTTACCATTTTATCAAATGGTGTTCATTAGAATTAATTTCACTTTGAAATTGGACATAAACAATTGTCAATCTTTTGATATATATTCTTAAAAACACGCTATTTGTTGCGACAGTGGGAATTAATTATAAAATTAATTAATGAAACTTATATGTTTGGAATTTTTTAAAATATACATCATTTTTGAATTTGGAATATCAATTATAGCTTAGGGTGAAATTTTGGCATTGTTCTGAAAAACTTCAATTTTTGATGAATAGTGAAACCACTAAGTGGTAGTTAAAAAACTGATTTTTCATTTAAATGAAACATTACCACTTATGTGATTTGATTTTCAAAAATCCGACATACATGGTTGTAATTAGGAAGCAAAATGTGGTTCAATGGGATTAAAATAATTTTTTGGTGAATAGTAACTTTTAAGTTTCATTAATCGCGATTAAAGGTAATTAGTGAAATTTAAGGTAAAAATGATATTATAAAAATATGAAAATACCCTTACACTTATCCTACCCTTATTGTATGAGTCATGGCCGACCAAGAAAATGCATGGGTCAACTTGGGGACCCCATGGAGCCACTTGGGTAAGAAAATGACATTAATAACTTTTTATTTAAAGTAAAAATAAAATTGTCACAAACATGTGTTGTTTTACTAAAACAATTATTACATGAGGTTATATAAGTTAACTTTTAGACTATAAATATTAATTGAAAAGATAAAAATATTTCATACATCATGATATTTTTATATAATTTTTAGACATTAAATAATTTAAATTTTTTATGACACCGTGATGATACAGCGATTACCTCATTAATTAACGATTTAAATAAAATGAAAAGATAATGTAAAATCTAAGACGTAAACTTGTAAAAAACCTATTGTATGAGTATATTTCGAACCCTTATCACCTTATCCTCGAAATATATAAGTTTAGGATCTTTAAAATCCGAAACGCATTATATAATAAAGTAACATTTCATGACTTTCCAAGAGTTCCCCTCCTCTCCTCTTATAAAAGGACCCCACCACTACCACTTTATTCACACATTCCAAGCCATTTGGATCGGCCAACCTCTGCCCAAATACTCCCTAAACTTTCCTATCTTACTCCTAGAAGCCTCACTTTGGGCATAAGTCTTCCTAAGGGATCCTTTGGCTCAAATCAAAAAGAGTTACCCAATTTTAAGGTAATGTCTTCTCTTATGTTGTTTTGTTTTATTTTGCTTCTCCAACCCCCTAAACTCTTTTTATTATTTTATTTTGTAACAAAACCAGTATATTAAATATACTAGGATGTTTTTATAAGAAGTATTTTATTTACACTTACACACACCTTCGTCTAATGGTTAAAGAACATACTGTTTCTGTGGGTGGTGAATTACTGCCTCATGAAACGATGATCGTTCAATCTTCTTTTAACACCTCTCATGGTGGCCATTATGATGAAACTATTTTTATATATGATATATATTATGTATTTTTTTTCTTATGATTCTTTATTTTTCATTTATGTCATACCTTTATTATTTCCATTATGGGTAAACGCGATAATTTCATTTTAGAAAGTGCGGACTACCGCCCCCTCAAAGTGATTTGAATCGTTAATGCCATATGTGGGATGTATAAAGGATGGAGTAAATGGTATTATATATTATATTATACTGGAATTATAGTATACCTTTATATAATTGTAATTTCATTCCATTAAATATGAAATAGAATTGAAAGTAGCGTTCATGCGTACGTATGGCTTACCGTCTCCATGAACGATGCATTTCATTTCTTACCTCTAAATGTTATGTAATATTATAAATGCATGTATATAATAGATATATATTATATATATGATATCTAAATCATGAATATAATTCTGGATATAATGGATATTTCACTACATGAGCAACTTTTAATTATAAAAAGTTTATTTTTGGCTCAAGTACCAAAGATCGAAAAAATTACCGTTATTAAATTAAATAATTACATAATGTTCATAACATGGTAATAAGTGATATAAATGGAATAATGAACATGAAAAATTTTCTTAAGAAAATATAAATTAACTCTAGTTTATTATTAAGGAGATTAAATAACGATCGAGTCAATTCGGACACGAGGTAAGGGAACTTCTTAACCCAATTTTCGTTCTTTGGGTTAATCTCCTACTTTCAAATTATGTCATCATATTATTATATTCTATCTTGTATTTTTACTTTCTTTATGTGTAATTATAGTGAATACACATAATAGATCTATTTTATTTAAAAAATGATCTTTATAAGAGACTTCGTCTCAATCTTATTTCATTGAGGCATATTTTGTTTTATACACAACTTTCTTTTATACAGTGTATAAACCCCTTTAACTTTTACGTTTATTCAAAAGGAATCTTTTTATATGAAGCGTTTTACTAAACGACAAAAAGGAATGTTTTTCTTGTCATACGTATGCGACGACAACGACTTTTCCGCCGCCGTGACCATTATTTGAGTTTTGGCGTCCTCTACAAGCTATAACTTTTTTTAAAATGAAAAATAAATACCAAGTTTTAATTTTCTTTTATTTTGGTATTGAAAATGGTTTTGAAAGTGTTTTTTTTATTATATCAATGTGTTGTATTGATATATTGTGATTGAAATGTGGAAATGTTATGTTTCCTTTATACATGTTTTATGTGATACGATTATGTTATGGTTTATGATATGTTTAAACATGTTCATATGAGGAATTCATTGGACTTAATAAGTGATGGGTGGAGCCCGCTATAGCTCCTTGATGCATCGGCATGTCTCATGAAACAAATTAGTGTCTTGGCACGAGGCCTTGACGAAATATTATTTGTAGTCTTGGCACGAGGCCTTGGATACATTGTTATGATAGTCTAGCATTATGCATTCCATCATTATGAAAGTGGTTATTGACATTGCATGTGATTATTCGACTAGTAGAATATCCATGTGAATAAGTAAATGGAATTAATTCATTTTACTTTTTCTATATTATGCTGAAGTTCAAGTTTAAAAGGCTTTTGTTTTAGTTATACATTGCCTTAAATGTTTATGTTTATTTATGAAAGCTTTCGCTATACTGTTATCCTTACTGAGCATCTGAGCTCACCCCTTTTATGATTTAATTTTTCCAGGATGTGAAGAAATATTTTATGACTGACCTACAGGGATAGTCTGAAGGGGATATGACTGTGGACTATGGAGACCATGTTATTTTAGTTTTTCACTTTATTATGTAATGTATCATTTATTAATGTATCTAGTGTTTCCAAGGCTACTAAACTATTCGGTCTTTCGAGACTTGATCTTTTGTGATCATGCCAATGTTACGTAATAATGCACCGACTCTGGGTAACTGGGGTCGGGGCGTTACAGGAGGTATGCGATCTAGTAAAATATGTTTCCTATAAATAACTATCAATGGGGGGGGGTTCTACTATGTGTATGGATGTGAGATCAATACATAGTACATAACCCTACCCTGAGTTAGACGGTAGAGACCAAGACTCAGATGTAGAAATCTGCCCTAAGTGACATAGTATGGGTTTAGCTTTGTGTTTTGAGATGAATTCTCTTCTAAAATTGTCTGAATCTAGTATGGTTAGGTATCATGGTAGCTGTATTAGCACACAATGACCTGACATGATTGCTTTCATGTTGTATATTTCGCCTGATTTACTATCTCATATGTGCATACACTGTATGTGATGGATTATATAAGGGTAACCTGGTGATACCCTATTGAATTTTATGCTTACACTTTGGATAAGGATCTCAGTGTATGTATAGAACTTATTTTTGGATTTTAGTAGTTAGACCATACGGGGGATCATGCTGGAGTAACTAGATAAATTTTGAGAGGCTTTTTCGAGGAGGGGCCTAGGTTTTATATTTGAGTCTTCCTTTTATTTTATTTATTTTTATTTTTATTGGTTTCCTTGAAATGTTTTCTATGATGTGTATATATGTGTGTGTGTGTGTGTGTGTTGATCAGGGTTATCATTTATGTTATAGTATATTAATGTTTATCGATTACTAATAGTTGGCACTTATCTATGATTCCTTATACTTACTTTGATGTTATGTGGTATTACTATTATTTATTTGTTATTGTATGGAATTTTACTAAGATTATAGTCACTCTACATTTCACTTAAACTCTCGTTGATGGTCAGCAGCCTCTAATATACAAGGAGGAACACTTGAGGCCTTGTGGTACTCCAACTAGATTTTCATATGGGTTATTTTAGTTAGGGTGTTACAAAGTGGTATCATAGTAATTTTTTGGTTGTATTACTATTTGAGTATGGTATTTGGAGGTAGGATGATATCAAATCTTGGGATAGACCTTATATCAAGAAATATCTGACCCATGTATAGGGAAACTCCAAGCTACCAAGGATGATATTGTATTTTATTTTTGTTCACTGTTATGATTGAGATGTTGATTCAAGTATGATGTTATGGGTGGGATATTATTTATTGTTTTTACTCTTGTCTTGGGGGGGTAAGAGAATGTGAGTTCATGCACCATACTAGACACAGAAGTATAACTAAACAAGTGAATGGATGTTTTTGGGTGTGAAATGGTTTTCAAAATAAATGAATGATTTTATAAAATATTTAAAAAGGAATTTTTTAATATTTGTATGGAATCGGTATTGATTAATTAAATGATTAATAATACCTTACTCGGTGTTTTCCCAAATAACTTATTAGTGTCACCTTAATTAACTAAGACCATATGAATATTTTCATGTATTTTATTGTAATGTGATTGTAGTTATGATTCTGATTGATGACATTTCTATAGTGGTTAGGTCTAGGATATGATATGCCTTGTTTTAGGATCAGGGATGTTTTCTTAGTATAATTTTGTTCCTTTATGAGAGGTTTTATTCAATAAGAGACAATATTAGGAGGTTAGGATGGTTTTTATGATGCTAGTGTGGGTTGATGATGTGGCTCTCTCTAGAGTGAGTAAGGAGAGTCCTTTGAGGTAATGATTGTAGTTATTCTCAATGAGATAGTGGTTATGGTTGGTTGTTATAAGTTAGTTGATCCTCATTTCACCTGATGAGAAAATGAGTGAGTCTGTTGTATTGATCTCGATGCATGAGTGGATGTGATCTTAATTGAGAGGAGTATGAGTAGATGCTTCAGGGGTAGAGTTATTCTCAAATGCAGTATGGGTTCAAGCATTTGGTTGAGTTATGCATTACCTTGGTTATGTTCTAATGTAATTTTCATGGGTAATTCATGAGGGATCGGTTGGGATTGTATAATTTGTTAAATAGTGGTAATATTATGATTTTAGTTTGAAAAAAAACTGTATTTTATTAATATGGATCATAAATTTAAAATACATGAAAGGATTGATGGTTTGGGTATATAGGATATAAAATATGCTTGTAAAGGCATGTTTTGATATGCAGATTGGTTTTGGTAGTGAGTGGTTTGAGGAACCTTGTAATTTTGGTTGGATGGTGTTCTAATGAGAAATGATGGGTCATTTTAGGATGACCATTATGTGAGTGTTATGGTTGAAGGAATGTATCTAATAAGTAGTACCTCAGTAAAACTACCCTGGAAGTAGGCATGTGGTGAATATTTTAAACAATTAATAGTGATTTAATGAAGAGATAGAGGGAAATTTTTTGTTTGGGTCTCAATGGAAATCCTACTAGGTCCTTGGAGGGCTATGAGATGTTCACAATAATCTTTTTTAAATCCATGGTGAGGTGATATATATGGTAGTGAGTCAGTGGTTGTGGAAATGTTTTAGAAATGGGAAGTAGGGGTTACATGCAGTGGAGTTTCATAGATTTATTATAGATAAAGGGTAATCCTTGTCACGAACCAGCCCAAGTCGACCCTGAACTGGTCAGCCCGCAAAAAGTCCCGAGAGGAGTTCTCGATCCTCCCGGGATGGTGACGAAAACCAAGGGCATCAATAGAGTACACAAGGGAATGATTTCTCCCATATATAAACAATCAAACAAACAGCCTAAATAAACAGTCAGCCCAAATTGAATTTACATAAAAATTGAACTAAATATTATTTGTACAAGAAACTAAAAGTAGAACAAAACCAACAACTCAACTGAAAAATCTCGATGACCAACTAACTCCATGTGACACTTCTGGTCACTCTCCAACACAATGATCAAATGTTTCCCAAGGTGATCGAACTAAAGATGAAACCTGCACAAGGGATAAAAAAGAATAAGACTATAGGCGTGAGCATTAAAACTCAGTAGGTTAGACCGATATTCTATTCCCAATGTACATTCCTTTAAAATAAAAGAAACATCAATTTATATTTTTAAATTCAAGATATGAAAGTATGGTTTTCAAATGAGGTTCCGTGCTATAATAATTATCAGACAAAAACATGCATGTTTAATAAAAAAAATGCAAGTAACAATTTTTTTCAAAGAGGTGAAACTTCAAAATGAAAATAGTTTTCAAGAGGGATGATTTAAAGAATTTTAACTCTTAAATAAATAACACATAATACTGAATTTACCAACCAAACACACCCTATGCCGAAGGTGAGTACAAAATATCCAATGAGCACTAGTCACAGGAACACACCTAGGCACTAGTTAGTTGTGAGCCCCAGGTACCACGTATCTCGATGAAAGTAACCATAATAAATATATGTTCTCATGAAAAATACACTAGTAGGGAACATACCCATAACCTAGTGGTCCCCAATCATCATCATCATCATATTTTAGTTAGTGTTGTCATCATCAAACTTGCTACGTGAAACAGAGGCCAACCCCCACAGAATCACTAGCATACTAGTACACGTCTGCCCACCTAGATACCCGGGATTCCCTTTAGTGCTCAATGAAGTTACAAATATTATAAAATACACATTTCACATCCACATTCCATTCCTAAATCATAAAAACACAAACAGCCCATAATCTTTCTTCACATTTCTTACACGAATCACCAAACCGCTAAATATTTTGGTAAAACAATTTCATGAAGTGTATTGAGGCTTTGCACATAAAACTCATTCAAAAACACTCTTTTAATTATAAACACACATCAAAACCAAACAAAATAATATTTGTAAGCCCTAGAAACATTTAATAAAATCATTTAATGGACCATAAAACAATCCCAATTGCACAACTTGGAATACACAAGTAAAACACTCCTTCATTTATAGGAAATTCCAAACAAGCCTTTAAACATTTTCTCAAAACTAATGTTTGATAAAGGTATGCATTTTTTTAAGGATATGTATAAACACTATTTACATCAGCAAACCACAATCATAAATCTCTTATAATACTCAGGTTACATATTCAAAACACAACCATTTTCATAAAGATGTGAAACGGTCCATTTTTGGGAAACTCGGACCAAAATATGTTGTAAACCAAAAACCCACTTGTTTGTAAAAACAAATACAAATTGGAAATCCATATAAGGACCCAAAAACACCATTTATCATTCTTACAATTCCTTTATAAATCCAAACAAATAACTTTTAAATCACACATCACATATAAAATCTAACCGGGAAATTTACCGAACACATGTCATGCCCTTTTTAAACAAAAAAATTTATTTTAAGTATGTTAAAAGGAATAAAACACCAATTGAATGACATATTTTCATTCAAGATACTGTAAAATGTTATAAATACCATAAAACAGATTATAATCATCACAAAATATTTTCAAAAGATAATGGAACATTTAAACAAACACTTGTTGAGCACTTTTATGACAAAACAACACTACCTTTCACAAAACAATGATTAAACAACCACTTTTCACACCAAGAAAATTATCCAAAGGCTTAAAAACAATAATAAACATTTATATCAGTTTAGGATAATATTAAAATGATGAAACTTTAATGATAAATGCATGTGCAAGGAATATCCTACCTCAAATCCTTGGCGTAATTGAAACGCACACCCGAAATCACCCGCCGCGGGTTTATAAACCCTAAAACTATAAAGTCCAGACCTAAACAAACAGAAACCCCATAAAAAACATGGTATAAAAAAACCCTAGTTTGATCAATATGAGGGGACAATATAAATCCAATAAATAATGAAAGGATGGGGAAGTGGAAGGAGAAAGGAGAAGGAATCTGACCTTTCACCCTAGAAAACACTTCGTCTTCCATTAGATCTGCAACCCTATAGAGTAGGTAATGTCTTGAAACTTCTTGGAGACACTCCTAAGGTCCGGAAGTACCAGGGAAAGCATATTGGTGTCCAAAATAGTACTAATTTATTGATTTATTAATGATACAATTTACCTTGTCAATTTTGTATGATTTGAGGTATCCTGAGAATTTTATCCGTAATCCGTGACCCATGTGAGATCCAAAGAGGTAAAATCAATTTTTAGGGTTAGTATAGGGTTGTTTTATTCGAGGGGGAGGTGTAATCACCTAAAAATTTTAAAAAATGAAAAATATATAAAAGAAACGAATTATGTTTTTTAAAACAGGAAATGGGCCCATGGGCTGGCCCAATACCTAAATAAGTAACCCACCTTCACCCTGCTTATGGATTTATAATGGGTCCAAAAGGATAAATAAGGTTTAATATATCAGTATAGGACAAGTGGGAAGTTTAATGGGTGAAAAAGGATGAAAAAAAAGTTATAAAAGAAACAAATTCGGTTTTTAAAACTGGGAATGGGCTCACAGTTGGCCCAAATCATGAAGTAACCACCCTTTCTTCAAAAACTACTAAACAAACAACGGGGATCCCAAATTAGGGTGGTTAGAAATATATGAAACTTAAAAACTCAGGATTCATCTCACCAAATACCCATGAAAAGGATCAGGATTTCCAATGGACCGGATCAATACAAAGACAAAAAAAACCGTGTGTGACAATTCTCCCCACCATTAAAGCTTTTCACCCCTGGAAAGCCATAACAATTTCCGGCTGAAAAAAAACAACACCTAAGGATTCCATAACGAAATAATCCATCCTCTAAAGATAAGGAAATATAAATCACCAACAATGAAACTTAATACTCTTTCCCACACAAAACACAACTCACAACCACGTCTGGAGAATCAACGGAAAGATGAATCCACCACCTCCACAACCAAGCCAAGAACCCGATTGTTAGGCCTTCTCTCAATGAACCCAACCATCACCCAAACCAAAGAGAACTCAAAAAAACCAAATATTCTAGGGGATTCCAGAATGGACTCCCCACCATTAATAATCAACTAGCACTAGAAATGTTCTTAGGATGAAAATCCAGGAGACCCATGGTGGGTCTCCCCACCATTAGAAACCAACTCGCAACAAACAGACAAGAATTCAACATGAGCTAGAATTGGGCCTCACTCACACAAGCCCAAAAAACCCTCCTATGAAAAACCTACTATACCAAGTTAATAGGGTTACAAAATGAACATATAAACCACCCACTCCCGAACGGAGGGGACAAGAACTTGGCCAACACATTCAGCACAGTTCTGGACCCCTGCCACTTGGGGATGGGAGGGAAGGGGACCCAATAATTTTTCTACTGAAACCACAAAAGAAACAAAGAAACTACCGAAAAATATCCACCTATGAATAGGTAACACCAAGACTGGACCTTATTTTTACAGGTGGTTCACATAGGGACATTGATTGAAAACCCACATCCATGAAGAAATAACCATAGACACTGTGTGAGGGGTTAAGTTCGCCACACTTGTTGTGACAAAGGGAAATTCACAGAAATGAGGAACCAAAACATTGACATAGATACTAACTTACCAAAAAAGATGAGTAAGGATCCTAATCAAGCACTCCACACCTCTGTCGATTTCCTGACTGCGTGAAAAAATTCACTCTGAGGCCTATGGCTGGAGCCTTGATTCTTGAAGCATTTGTTGCACCACAGTCAGGTGATAACGATCACACCACTCAAAAAAATCACACTTGATCACCAAAAAAAACCTTCATCTAAATAGGAACTCATAGATACATATCAAAATTATATCTCACTCCAAACAAGGGGAAGAATGAACAAGGAATACGATGAAACACATCAACATCACCAAACACAACTGCTCTGTCCAAAAGAATTATCACGACCTACAAGCACTTTTAATAGATCCCAAACAGATCTCTATTCCAACAAACAGGTTGAGGCATCATCAAAATAGGTGGATTTAAAATTTGAAAGGAATCCTTAAGTTGATCAGCAGGAAAGATTTCTAATGGAGAACTATCCATGGCCACATCACAACATCAAACACATCTTTAGAAACCCAATGAAAATTACTCCAAAACTGAGCCACCAACAAGATCTCATCTCTAGATAGAACAAGAGTAGGAATTCTAGATCACATGGAAGCTAAACAAATAAAAAACTTTTCTAAGACATAGAAAAAACAAGCCACATAACAATTGGTTTTAAAAAAGGCCACAATTTGTAGCTCAAAACAATTTTGAAAAAACTAACTAACTTGGTGGGTTTCCACATTCACCAATGGGGTTTCATCAAGTCTCACCCACATTCACATTTCCATGCCACCTCAGGCACCCAACCACCATACCATATAGGTCATCCTTCCAGATATAAATAAAACCATGCATGTGAGCACCCATGAAAACACCAAAGGCTAAAACAAAACAACATCATTCCAAAAAAAATTACCTTTATAAGGAACACCAACCACCAAGTCAAAAAACCTTTTCATATTTCAAAAAAAAAACACAATTAATTAAGATCCATTTTCTTAAAAACCTACCTCTTTTCATTTTTAAAAACTTTATAAATAACCAAGCCACTCCAAACAACCCCTTCCCATTTTTTAAAAAAAATCAGCAAGGTATGTTTTCATAATCCGAGGTCCATTGAGACCAATACCGTTTCTAGTAAAACACCAACCGATCAAAACCAATTGCCAAAACTATTTTATCTGATTCAAAAACTTTTTAACACCCCAAAATACCCCATTTAAAACAAAGATCCAGAATCACCTTAAAATGATTCACAATTTCAAAACATTTTATTTCAACAAACCACAAGTTTAGATTATGGATAATCCAATCCCTTTAAATCATTTCCCCTTCCCTCCATTTTTTTTACAAAAACACAACCTTCCAAAACCATTATTATATTTAATTTTTGAAACCCACTTTTTCACTTTTCAAAATATAATCCTTCCTTTAAAACCCATTTCCACAATTCTCACACAAGGATTTTAAAAACAAAAATTCGTAATTCAAGAATGGTTCAAGAGACCCAAAAAAAGGGAACTAATTTCGGTGGGTGACATGACCATATGGTTGGCGGCCATATGCCAAACACAACACCAACACAGAGAGACTTATTAGGACCATTCCCCAGCTCCACATGGCTTGCCAGGCCTTGCGAGCTCACGAAGGACATTATTTAAACTCCCCTTGTCATATCCCAAAATCAAAAAATCAACCAGAACAAAGGATTCTAATAAAACCGGACTCCGATGGAAACCCGAGGATTAGAACAAGAAAGAGTTCATGATGCCCTTCTTTCACTTACCCCTCATGTCCCAAAAATCCTACTCCATCTACCATGACATCCCAAAAATAACAAGGGCACTCTAAAAAAAAGGTCTTCTAAGAGCCGACCTCCTCTGATACCATTTTGTCACGAACCAGCCTGAGTCGACCCTGAACCGGTCACCCAGGCCAGCCCGCAACAAGTCCCGAGAGGCATTCCTGATCCTCCCGGGATGGTGACAAGCACCAAGTGATTCAATAGAGTACACAAGGGAATTATTTCTCCCATATATAAACAATCAAACAAACAACGGAAATAAACGGACAGCCCAAAATGAATTTACATAAAAATTGAACTAAATATTATTTGTACAAGAAACTAAAAGTAGAACAAAACCAACAACTCAAATAAACAATCCTGATGACCAACTAACTCCTTGTGACACTTCTGGTCACTCTCCAACACAATGATCAAATGTCTCCCAAGGTGATCGAACTAAAGATGAAACCTGCACAAGGGCTAAAAAAAGAAGAAGACAATAGGCGTGAGTATTAAAACTCAGTAGGTTAGCCCAATATTCTATTCCCAATGCACATTCATTTAAAATAAAAGAAACATCAATTTATAGTTTTAAATTCAAGATATGAAAGTATGGTTTTCAAATGAGTTTCCATGCTATAATAATTATCAGACAAAAACATGCATGTTTAATAAACAAAAATGCAAGTAACAATTTTTTTCAAGGAGATGAAACTTCAAAATGAAAATAGTTTTCAAGAGGGCTGCTTTAAAGAATTTTAACTTTTAAATAAATAACACATAATACTGAATTTACCAACCAAACACACCGTATGCTGATGGTGAGTACAAAATATCCAATGAGCACTAGTCACAGGAACACCCCTAGGCACTAGTTAGTTGTGATCCCCAGGTACCTCGTATCTCGGTGAAAGTAACCATAATAAATATCTGTTCTCGTGCACGAGCCACTAGTAGGGAACATACCCATAACCTAGTGGTCCCCAATCATCATCATAATCATATTTTAGTTAGTGTTTTCATCGTCAAACTTTCTATGTGAAACAGAGGTCAACCCCCACAGAATCACTAGCATACTAGTACACGTCCGCCCACCTAGATACCCGAGATTCCCTTTAGTGCTCAATCAAGTTACACATATTATCAAATACACATTTCCCATCCACATTCCATTCCCAAACCATAAAAACACAAACATCCCATAATCTTTCTTCACATTTCTTACACAAATCACCAAACTGCTAAATATTTTGGTAAAACAATTTCATGAAGTGTATTGAGGCTTTGCACATAAAACTCATTCAAAAAAACTCTTTCAATTATAAACACACATCAAAACCAAAACAAATCATACTTTTAAGCCCTAGAAACATTTAATAAAATCATTTAATGGACCATAAAACAATCCCAATTGCACAACTTGGTATACACAAGTAAAACACTCCTTCATTTCTAGGAAATGCCAAACGGGCCATTAAACATTTTCTAAAAACTAATGTTTGACGAAGGTATGCATTTTTTTAAGGATGTGTATAAACACTATTTACAGCAGCAAACCAAAATCATAAATCTCTTATAATACTCAGGTTCTATATTCAAAACACACCCATTTTCATAAAGATGTGAAACGGTCCATTTTTGGGAAACTCAGGCCAAAATATGTTGTAAACCAAAAACTCGCATGTTTGTAAAAAAAATCCAAATTGGAAATCCATATAAGGACCAAAAAATACCATTTATCATTCTTACAATTACTTTATAAATTCAAACAAATAAATTTTAAATCACGCATCACACATAAAATCTAACTGAGCAATTTATCGAACACATGTCATGCCCTTTTTAAACAAAACAATTTATTTTAAGTACGTGAAAAGAAATAAAACACCAATTGAATGTCATATTTTCATTCAAGATACTGTAAAATGTTAAAAATACAATAAACCAGATTATAATCCTCACAAAATATTTTCAAAAGATAACAGAACATTTAAACAAACACTTGTTGAGCACTTTTATGACAAAACAACACTACCTTTCACAAAACAATGATTAAACAACCACTTTGCACACCAAGAAAATTATACAAAGGCTTAAAAAAAATAAAAATTTATATCAGTTTATGAGAATATTAAAATGATGAAACTTGAATGATAAAGGCCTGTGCAAGGGATATCCTACCTCAAATCCTTGGCGTAATTGAAACGCACACCTGAAATCACCCGTCGCGGGTTTATAAACCCTAAAACTATAAATACCAGACATAAAAAATCATAAACCCCATAAAAAAACATGGTATAACAAAACCCTAGGTTTATCAATACTAGGGGACAATATAAATCCAAGAAATAATGAAAGGAGGGGGAAGTGGAAGGAGAAATGAGAAGGAATCTCACCTTTCACCCTAGAAAACACTTCGTCTTCCATTATATCTGCAACCCTATAGAGAAGGTAATGGATTGAAACTTCTTGGATACACTCCTAAGGTCTGTAAGAACCAGGCAAAGCATACTGGTGTCCAAAATATTATTAATTGATTGATTTATGAATGATACAATTTACCTTGTCAATTCTGGATGATTTGAGGTATCCTGAGAATTTTCTTCCTAATCAGAGACCCATATGAGCTCAAAAGAGGTAAAATCGAATATTAGGGTTAGTATAGGGTTATTTTCTTTTAGGGGGAGGTGGAATAACATAAAAATATTAAAAAATAAAAAATATATAAAAGAAACGAATTATTTTTTTTAAAACAGGAAATGGGCCCATGGGCTGGCCCAATACCTAAATAAGTAACCCAACTTCACCCTACTTATGAATTTATAATGGGTCCAAAAGGATAAATAAGTTTTAATATATCAGTATAGGACAAGTGGGAAGTTTAATGGGTGAAAAAGGATGAAAAAAAAGTTATAAAAGAAAAAAAATTCGGTTTTTAAAACTGGGAATGGGCTCACGGTTGGCCCAAATCATGAAGTAACCACCCTTTCTTCAAAAACTACTAAACAAACAATGGAGATCCCAAATTAGGGTGGTTAGACATATATGAAACTTAAAAACTCAGTATTAATCTCACCAAATACCCATGAAAAGTATTGGGATTTCCAATGGACCGGATCAATACAAAGACAAAAAAACCGTGTGTGACAATCCTAGTTGTAGTGAGTTGAAACCTTATTAGGGATTTCTGGGAACTCTAGGGAGATATGGGGTGTAGCGTCGAGTATGCTTTGGAAATTTTGGATAGTGGATAGGGACTATTGTGGTGATGTTGGTTATGTTTCATGAGTGAATTTTGTGTGTTTTGAGTGGATGGATAATGCCATTGATTGATAGTGAAATTTGATGACCGATCATATCAAGAGAGGGTCATTTAGGTAATTTGACATTATATGGCCTAGAGGTTTCATTGTGTAAATGAATACCAACAAGATTTTATTGTTTTGGTATGGTTTTATCAGTAGGTTGAATATTATTTAAAAGTTGGGAATGTAGGTGGTAGTCCCTATAGAATGTTTATTCCTAGGAAATGGTATAGTTGTGAGATGATGGTATAGAAAGTCCTATGGTGGGGAGAGTCATACTAATCATGTCATGAGTGATCCATATAATATGTGGGCAGTGGATGATGTTTGGTTGTAAAAATCTAGTTGTGGCTAGTAGGCTGAAAATTTTAATAATGCTTTGTATGGAGCTATGTTGAGATATGTTGGAATTTGGGATCGATCCAGTTCCTTCGGTTTTTCAGTAGTGATTGTTACGATCAACAGGTTTGGTGACTAGAAGGTTAGTACATGTGGTTTCATGATGTCATCTAGGTATGGGTGTCGTATAGTGGTTTGGTTTTTGGCATCGCAATGGTTTAGTGCCCTTTTTAACGAAATAAATTCATCAAAGATATGAAGAGAATTATTTCACATAATTGAGTTTATGGAAGTGATTAGGAATCAGATATTCCATATAGATGACTATTGATGCATTTACAAAGTTGGTTTGAGTGTTTTGGAGGAAATACCATGGGTATTGTGTTAGGATTTATAGTGAAAATCATCTTCATACAAGGAGTCAAAACTCCCATAATGAGAAGTTCTTAAAGTCTCTCTTTTGATAGTGGAAGAATATTGTAGAAGTGTCAGTAATAAGGTCCAAACATCTGGATTATATGAATACTGGATGATGATGATCAGATGATAAAATCAAAAGTTACCCCCTGATCAGTCTAAAGGTAGTGTGGAAGATTAAAATGAATTTCATGAGACTAACTCTGGAATATGTAAGAGTATTATCACATAATCATTGGAAGTAAGAACTTTGTACTAGAATATGGATTTTATGTAGTAGGAGACCTTGACTTAATGAAGGGATTCCCATAAATATCGGAGTAACCTAGAGTCACGCATGTAAATATCGGAATACGGTGGTGACCAGATGCATTGACTAGACTCTGCTATAATTAGTAGGGTAGATTATTCGTTTTAGGAACTTAATTATAATTGTAATCATCTTCTAATTTCTTTAATAATAGTTTTCTTGCGTTTCCCCATGGATTAGGACTCACATTTGAACCACTTAAACTTGTGTTTCACTTTATATTTTATTCTTTCAATAGTTATCTTCCAAAATTATTATATTAGTTCATTATAAGGTTATAATTGTGGTGATGTGAATTATTTGTTGTATGTCTTCTACGTTCATATACATCATAGTGTGGGGATCATTCTAGCACTTTGTTCCATCTAGTAAGTTTTGGTGGACATCTTCTTATTATGGAAACACTGGGAGAATCAATAATAGTCGATTCCAAAAGTAGGGTAAAAGGGAGAATAAAAATACTAACAAGTATATCAAATACATAGGATTTATGTGGTTTTAAAATAATCCATACATCCATAGAGTGGAAAAATAATTATACTATTTTTGGGAGAAAATTACATGGAACAAAATTAGCTTATAGAAACCTTAGATCAAAAATGATCAATTAAAGGAACATTGTGCTATATTAACTCATGTTACTACTATTCCAAATCTACATAATAATACAATTATAATATAGTAAAAATTGAAGGAATACGCTAATATATTTTAGGTTGCACTGATCAAATATGATACAATAACCATCTTTAAGTCCACACTACTGGAGTACCACTATTGGTGTTGTCATCCCACACTACTATAGTGGTCAGTATTGCAATAGTCCCTCCAGAATAAGGGCTATGGACCTTCATCCACTAGAACATTGAATAAGGGGTTCTTCCCCCTATAATCCATAGTAACCACACTGTGGATATTTAACCATGAGTGTTACATCTTGGTGTAGAGTACAAGGTGCTAGAAATTGGCCCAACTTCATCTGATGGATCGAGATACACCATTCAAACATTTACATCAGACCAGAGAAATAAAGTCATGATACCAAAAAGAGGTATAAAATACTCAATTAGAGAGTTTAAGATGACCAAACCCTGGTGATTGTATTTTTTATCTCAGTTCAGTAATATCATTCTGCCCTTTTCCTTGTAGGATAATTTTGGTAAGTAGTTCTTGATCCCTCTTATGTGTTCTGTAATTTGGTGTGATTTAGTTAATTTTTAGAGAATTAAAATTTGATGGGGGTAAGGTATAGGTGGATAATTGTGATGAAATATGTCTTTAATTATATATAATTAAGATAGAGGATAGTATTATACAAAATGATCTTGATATACCATTTATGGGTATCAATACAGAAGCAATGAAGATGGAAGAATGAGAGTGGTTGGATAAGAAATAATTAGGGTTGATTTAGATGTAATTAGACTATAATGTGTCTTTTAATATATAAGAAGTTAAAACCACTTTGAAACTTATGAAGACTCTCATGGACAAGTATAATAATTCAACCATGATGGAAAATGTTTTCATTTTGTGAAGGTTTTTTGATATGAGGATATCAGAAGGAAAACTAGTAGAAAATCACATAAAAACTTCAATTTGATCACAAGTCAGGGAGTATAAAATTTATATATTTGGATTGAGCAGTTTTATTAATTTTATTTCTCCCATAATCATGGGACATGATGGGAATTGTGGTGAGTAACTCAAGTGGAAGGACAGACTTAGTGTAAGTAGACATTAGGGATATGATCTCAAACAATAAATTTTATTTGAATGAGATCCATGAATATTCTAGAAATTATTATAGTATCAAAGTAAGAGGATTAATCATATCCTAAAAGAGTTAAATAAAAGTAAAATTAAGGATGATTCAAATTAATAGTATATTGGAAGAAGTTGGTCCCATGTGTTGGTATTGTGGGAACAAAGGCAACCTGAAGAAGGATTACAATGAGTGGGGAGTGAATTTCATAAGATAATATTCTGGAAATGAATCTATGAATCTTATATCTGATGATATTATAATTAAATTTTTCAGTTCCACTGAATCACCTGAGTATTATATTATAGATTTTGGAGCCTCATTTCACTCAACATCTAAGAGGGAGAGTATTAGGAACTATACATCTAGAATATTCGGTAGGGTATTTCTTATGAATGATGAAGTGTTCAAGATTTTGGGGAAGGGTGACATTTCTATCTAGATAAGGAACAAAAGTTTTCTAGAGTTTCAAGGTGTGTGGAACTATAACAACCCAAACAATTATAAATAAAATTTCCATTTGTTTCTTAATATATAATATGATTATAGAAAACACATGAACTTATTTAGTTTTATTATATCTTATTGAGTTTAAAAGACCATTAAACGTCATTACCATTGATAATAGATCCATTTAATAGTGATTACATGATTAGTATAAATATAGAGTTTAAATAAATCCAACTAACACGGACAAAGGAATTGATGGGATCAACCAGTAGGATGATACCCTATGAAGTCCATTTATTAGAGCTTCTAAGGGAGATAGAATCACTGGGATTTACCCATGAATAAGCCTAGTTTGAGATCCAAAAACTTAAGCATGGTCGAAACTCTTTATGGGAGAAGTTCAAACTCATTAAGATCATGTCCCAAACCATGTACATCGAACCACCCCATGAAAGTCTCATCATTTTTCACCTTATTCTTAGGGATTTTTCTGGTGTATTAAAAGGATATGTATCAAGACCCTAGAAATATTAGTTGTAAATTATTTTTATATAATAATGAAAATATTTTAATGTCACACCCCGACCATGGACGCCTTTTATTTTATTCTTTTCTCGGTCCCGTGTCTTTTGATCAGAGTTGGGTTCGGGTCCGGGTTTGATATTTTTAAATCTTTGTTGTTTTGGGTGGGTTTTGGGCTGGTGTGCGGTCTCCGCATCATTAGTAGTGCATGTGCGTTCGGTCCTGGTGTTTGCGCGGTTGCTGATAGTTGAAATAAATAATAAATTAAATAAAAAAATTAAGTTAATTGAAAAAGAAAGTTAAATGAAATTTTACAATGATAAAACAAGGTTAATGTTTAAATTATAATAATAATATTATTATTGCGCATATGATAATAATATTATTATTTAATTTGAAAATAACACTATTATCATTAAACTATTACAAATATAATCATTATTTAAAATGAAACGAAGTAAAATTATCATTTTAATTATTATTAAGTTTGTTATTGGTTTTATAAATTTTTATTGGTTTCATTATTATTATTTTTATTATTATTATTAATATCCTTATTAATATTATTAATATTTTTAGGTTTTGGGTTTTGATTTTGATTTTATTTTTATTTATTATTATTTTTTCTTTCTCTAGGTTTTCTTTCTTTTTTTGTTTCTTCTTCCACGTGGTCCCCCCCCCCCCCCGCTTTCTTTCCCACTGCACCCTGCCTCCCTGGGTCTTTCCCTCCTGCGTGAGCTGTCTTCCAGGTCTCCCCTCCGCCTGCCAACTCTGCTTCAGGCTGGCTCCCCCTCCCTGCTCGCCCTCCGCTTCAGGCCGGCTCGCCTCCGCGTTCGCCCGAGACCCCACCTCCCTATTCAACTTTCGTCGCATCGCCTCACACACCAGCACATGCGCTCTCACCTCCCTCCTACATCCTACCTTCATCGCACCACCCTTCCGTAGCCCCTGCCTCCCCATGATGTCCTTGTCTGCGGCCAGCCTATAGCGACCCGACGACCCAGCGCTGCGCCTCTTACCTCCCTACTCGCCACTATGTTCGCCCCAGTCACCCACCAGCCCTCCCTGCTCACCCTCCTACTCCACTCACCTACAGTGACTTGTAGCCCTCTCTTCCTCCTACACGTTGTGTGCCCGCAGACCAAGGCTGCTATGATCTCCTTCTCCCGGCGAAGCCGTTCACCCCTACTCCTCCTCCCTGTCATCCAACCACCGTGGCTCCGCCTCTGAACCGCTGCCCGGCCACTGCCGCCTCCCGGCCTTCTCTTGTCATGCTAACACAGTCCCCCCTATCATGATCAGCGATCCCTTGGCGTGCCTCCACCTCGCTGCAGCTATCCATCCGGCGCACATCCCAGTTGGTGTGCCTCTCTGGCTGGCCTGTGAGGCAGACCCCTTGTGTGCACGCGACCAGCCGCGATGCACTATGCCCCTAATGCTCTGGCGCAAACCCCTCTCCGAGTATGTGAAGACCACCTTGGTCTTGTTATTGTGTGTTCTGATATCCGTCGCTGATGGTGAAGCAGATTGACTCCATTTTGGTTCACTGCCGACATCCAAGGTATAGACATATACCCGTTGTTTGGTTTCTCACTTATGAAGTGGTGTTCGATAGGTGTTTAAAGGCTTCTGTCAATATTTGTGCAGTGTGTTGAACCCTTTGGTGCATTTTTGGGTGGTTTCCAATAAAAGTGTCTAACACCGAGTATTCTTCTTGGTTTCTCCTTTGAGGTAGGATTTCCCTTTGCACTTCCTTTTTAATACATGATTCATCTATTTCATGCTTTATGCACCCTGTTTAATTTATAAATATTGAAGTATAATTCTTGGTTTTATTATTTAGCATGCAAAGGTTGGTTTGGACTTGTTAATAAATATTTTACTTAGTCAATAGTGATCGTGGGTTTCGTGAAAGTTCCTCAACTAGTTTTATGTTTAAATAAGTGTGTGTTTGTCTTTGAAAGTGGGTTTTGGTTTTATAAAAATATTGGAAACTTGTGAAGTAGTATTTTGGGGCTCCTTAAATGTTTTCAAGCTGGTTTTGGTCTTATAAAGAAGTTGGACTTTTTTTTAATGTGGTGGTTTTGAAATGTGTTTAATTCTTGTTTGGCAATCGAAAATTATGAAATGGTTTTGATGAAAACCCTCCTAGGATAACTCTCCTGCCTTGGTTGTGACTGATTGTCTAGGAGGCCCATGCTTAGAGGCTCCCAGGTGCTCGAATAGTTTAAAGGCAATAGGTTGTCCCATAGAGTGGCGTGGGGTGATGCCTGATGTGTTATATATATATGTGGGTGGGTGGGTGGGTGTGTGCAATTGGATGCTCGGTTGAAATCGATTGACTCACCCCCTTTCAAATACTTGAGACATGAGAATCTGGCATATTGAGAGAATATTATAAGAATGACTGCCACACTGGTAGGTTATGGTACTGACCAGTGGCCTATAGTAGGTGGATATATTGGATTTATTACTATGGGATTTTCCATCGGCCTACCTGAGAAAGGATGGTCGAGCGTATTGGGAATTTTGATTTCATCGTGTGTGACATGTCAATGGGGATGAGGTATAATGTATTGGTGTCTTCTAGTTTATTCTTGATCTCCTAGGTTTGTCCATGTCCATTCGAACTTTGTTGCTTGCAGTAGTGATTATGATGCTTATATGTATACCTATATTGCCCTTGCTGTGTGATTTATTTTGTGCATTTTTGTATATTGTTTTCCTTAGAAGGTGACAAAATGGTTTTGATTAGGTTTCTAAAAATGGTTTTCAAATAGAAGTGTTTAATCCTCTTTGTACAAATTCTAAAATATAAACATCCATTTCCCTTTATAAAATGCCATTGGTAATAATGGAATGAATCTAGATTTGAAAATGGTTAAGGGAAATGGTTTGTACTTTTCTTTTGAGTAAAATACTTAGAAAAAACATACTTTTATAAATTGTAGTTCAAACTTGAAATGGTGTTTCGTTTATTTTAATGGTAGTGCTTTGGGAATGGATATTAGGCTAGCCTACTAAGATTTAATACTCACACCTATAGTTCTTTTCTGTTTTTATCTCTTGTGAAGGTTCCAGCTTGGGTGCGCTCACCTTGGGTGATGCTAGATTTTTGAGTCAGAGAGTGACCCGCGGTATCACATGGAGTTAGTTCAGACGTAGAGTGTGGTTAAGTTTATTTTATTTTGTTCTTGTTTAGTCATTTTATTTGGTTTATTCTTTCTACACTGATCTTTATTATTATTTTTCTTGTTTTTATTTATGGGCCAAATCATTCCCTCTTTTATGTTTTGATGTCCAGCACTGGTTTCCAGCCCGTGGGGATCGGGAACGCCATTCGGGTCATGTCGCGGACTGGCTCGGGTGACCAGTTTAGGGTCGACCCGAGTTGGTTCATGAAATTTAATCCTTTTATTTTTACTTTATAAATAAATTTTATTTTGATACAATAAAACACAAATTTTCACTACAAAAAAACCTCATTTAGCGACTTTTTTTGCATTATCGACATTTTAAAACGTTGATAATTCATTTACCAACATTTCTTAAAAACATCGCTAAATGATGTGTCGCTAATTTAGTGATTATTATAAAAGTATCTAAATTAGCAATGTTTATAAACGTCACTAATTACCAACATTTATAAGAATCTCTAAATTAGCGATGTTTATAAGCATCTCTATTTAGAGACACCTCATTTACTGATGTTTTTAAAAAAAATTCGGTAAAGAAATATCGATAATTTTGTGACCTTTAGTGATGTTTCGAAACATTGCTAATTTATTGACACCTCGTTTTCCGATGATTTTTCAAAACATTGGTAAATCAAACCTCATTTACCAATGTTTTGAAAACGCATTGGTAATTTTTTTTAATTTTAATTTTTTTAGATATCC
This sequence comes from Viscum album, assembly GCA_963277665.1. NCBI lineage: Eukaryota > Viridiplantae > Streptophyta > Magnoliopsida > Santalales > Viscaceae > Viscum > Viscum album. Next base: position 1,893,386,739 of record OY728165.1, read on the forward strand.
ACCCCAAAAAAATTAAGACATCACCCCTCCCATACCCCATGTCCCCCTCCATATCACACTCCTACTCCAGTTCCATGAATCTCACTCCCTTTCACGCTCCCCCTCCCTCTCCTCCCTTTCATGATCCTGCTCTAATACCCCGCGTCCCACTCCCTTTCATGCCCAATCCAGTAACCCACGCCCCCACCCTTCCACGCTTCGATGCCACTCTAGTACCTGGCCCCTCTCTCCCTTTCCTGCCCCTGACCATCCTCTCTCCTTTACCCCACTCCCCCCTCTCCCGTACCCACCCGCTCATGTTCACTCCTGTACAAGGCTTATTAAAAATTAATCCCCAATGAGAATCGAATAGAAAACCTTATGCCCCTGAAGTAGAAGCTCAAACCAACCAGAATAGTGTTTCTTTATGTTTGTTAACTATATTATATTATATATATACCAATATTTTAAAAATTAATATATTATATATATAATTTAATATACATATATTAATATATTAATATATTAATATATATGTGTTTATATTTTATATTTATATTTTATTTTTAAATACCTATATATATATGTTTATATTATACTTCATATGTATATATTTTATGTTTATATATATGTGTGTGTGTGTGTGTTTATATTTTATGTTTATTTATATGTTTATATTATATATATGTTTGTGTGTAAATATATATGTGTACATATAAATAATTATAATTATAAATTTACGTGCATTCACACATATAGATATATACATATATAAATATATAAATATATTAAAATATATATGATTATATTTTATATTTATAATTTATTTCTAAATACATATATATGTGTGTGTGTGTGTGTGCATTTATATTATATATGTATACATATATTTATTTTTTATATTATATATATATGTGTGTTTATATTTTATGTTTATTTATATGTTTGTATTGTATGTGTGTGTGTGTAAATATATATGTGTGCATATATATAATTATAAATTCACACACACACATGCAAATATATAATTAGCCACATTTTAAAACACTAGTAAAAATATCACTAAAATAGACACGATTTTTTAAAAATATAACTAAATTAAAAATACATATGTGTTTTTATTTTTAAATATATCTATATATATATTAGTGTGTGTGTGTTTATATATATATATAAATATATATGTTTATATATATGTGTTTGTGTTGATACATATTAATATGTGTATATATATATATATATATCTAAATATATATTTACATCAATGTTGGGAAATGATGTGTATATAAATATATATTTATATTTATATTTATATATGTCTACATTTATAAATATTAATATATATATATATATATTTACATCGATGCTGGGAAATGATCTATATAAATATATATTTTTAGTGACGTTTCCTGAAAATATCACTAATTTATCAATGTTTTTTATGAAACGTCGCTAATTTTGCAACATTTACGAGAAAACATCGCTAATTTAGGGACGATTCGGAGGAAACATCGCTAATTTATCAACAATTATGAGGAAACATTGTTAATTTAGTCACACTTTTGAGCAAGCGTCACTACATTAGGAATGCTTCTAAGGAAACATTGCTAAATTAACAAGGCTTTTTAGGAAAGGTTGCTAATTTAGTGATGCTTCTGAGAAAGCGTAGCTAATTTAGTGATTTTTTAATGAAATATTAGTAAATTAGAAATTTTTCCTAAAAACTTTGTAAAAATCTAAAATTAGCAATGTTTTTTAAAAACGTCGCTAAAAAACTTTGCTAAATTACATATTTTTTTTAGTGTGTATTGTTAATTAGAATAAAATTTAAATTAAGATGTTTATTTGAATGAATTAATAGTGTAAGAACCCGGTTTTTACTGCTAAAGACTTTGGAATATTCTTGATGTTATTCCAGAGCAGCGCCTTCAGACGACGTGCAATTCCGAGCCCCGGAGTGGCCGGAATTAAATTTTCAGTGCGTTCATGCTGGAAACGCCAAATAAATGGGATAACTCCTGAACAGTGATCCAGATCAGAGAGTCGAGTGTACGGATGGGTTCGTAATGGGGTGTTTACCCTAGTAATGACATAAAACTTGTCGACCGGCGGGAGTGAGCGGCAGGGGGAGACCCGTGGGGGCGGTCCGCGTGGTCGGTGGAGAAGACCTGGGTCTTTGGACCCAGGCTGGCGACAGGCTGACCGAAAAAAAAGAAATTGGAAAAAAATGAAACGGGCAACAGGGGGCGGCCGATAACGGTTTTAGGAAAAAAATATAATAATAAAATAAAATTAAATAATTTTATTATTATTATTATGAAAATGGTTTATATTTAATAAATCATAGACCGGGCGTCTGTTTTACGCGCCGTCTACGGCGGTGCGGACCTGATGTCGAGGTGTACTTCTTGATATGGTTTTGGGAATTTTTAATTCCCAAAACGAGGGGCCTCGGAGGCACGACACATCTTTAAGTGATTGACGTTTTTCCGGAAAAAATTGTTTTGGACGGTGCGGGCGCGTCTGACGTTCGTTTTGAGCGCCGTCAGTGGCATTGCGACCCTGGCGCCGGGGCGAAGCTTTCCAGGGTGGTTTCGGGCATTGAAGTTGGAGTTGAGGTGTGGGCCCCACGGGCCGTCTTCTGAGCTGCGTGCAGCTTTTAGCAACTTTTTCCTCAGACGTCTGTTCGGGGCGTGCGATTAGTCGATGTTGGGTGTTTTTCCAAGGGCATCACATTGGCGCAGTCTGCCCACTATAATTCGGCACGATGGTGCGGGGCCCACGAGGGTCGTTTGGGCTTCGACCGTGATTTTCCATCTTTATCATCGGGAGACCGTTTTGGACAAGTGAATAGTCCATATTGTGTGCTTTTTCGAGAGGATCACAACGGTGTGATCCGTTCGTTGTGTTTCGTGACCGGGATGTGGGTCCCACGAAGCACCGCCCGTGTGCGGTGCGCCGAAATGCACGTTTTCTACGGATATCCGTTGCACTCATGTGAGTAGTGATTTTGACGTGTTTTACCGAGGGGATCGTTTTGGTGCGATGCGCCCGACTGTTTTCGGGGCCGAGGCTTGGGATCACGGGATGTTGTTCGGGCGTGAGGCGGTGTTGGCGACTTTTCTGTTAGATATCCGTTTGAGGCGAGTAAGTAGTCTAACTCACATGTTTTTCCGCGATGATTACAATGGTGCAATCCATTTGGTTTTGCAGAGCCTCTTGCGTGATCTTATTAAATGTGGAAATGTGAAAGGCGCCTTGATGGTGGTTTTTCTCGCCGTGTGTGCAGAGAACCCTTGGCGTGTGATCGCGTGAACTCTCGTGTGGGTGAAGAGATGTGGTTGGTTGTGCCTCAGCCGTTGAGGTGGAAGGTTGGAGTTGTTACATCACGCCTTCGCGTTGACTTTGGGTTCCGTGTGCACGATATCCTTTGGGCTGGAACGTGGTATTCTCTGGGAGTATACGAGAATGCTTGGAGGTACATGTGGTTGTTTGTACCTGAGGATGTTTGTGCGCTAAATTGGGGTTGACTTGGGGCCACACATCGTGTGGGCCCCATGCGCGTGTCGTGTTCTTCTTTACGTACTTTGACCTCTCGCGACGTAGAGGGTTCCTCTGCGCTCGTTTGTTTGACCAGTAGGGAGGAGTTTCCCCTAGCCTGGTGCTCTTTTTCTTGACCAGCTGGGTTGAGTGGTCTCCCCCTGGTTTTGTTCTCGATGGTTTGGCCGGCAGAGATGGTTTGTTCCTCTATTTCTTCATCTATGAGGGGTTTCAGTACCGTTCCCCTTTAACCGGGCTGCGACACCGTTTGTGACTACGGGTGTTCGTACAGTGTGGGTGTTTTCCCCACTTCCTGGGATGAGTTGACTCGGTCCGCTTCGACAGTGACTCAGTGGATTGGAGTGTGATTGCCTTGAGAGGCCTGGGGAGTTTCTCCCATTCTTTCGTGATCCCTGGTAGAGTTCTTGTGGATTTGGTGTGACCAACACTTTACAAGGGCACTGATCCTCTACCCAGGAGGTTGTTACCAGTAGGGCTGAGGTTGTTTCCAGCAGGGCTGAGGTTTTTTCCAGCAGGGATGAGGGTGTTTCGAGCAGGGCTCTCCAGTGGGTTACCATCCAGTAGGGATGGCCAGTACAGCGGTGTTCATCGAGCAATACCATCCAGCAGGGATGGCCAGAGCAGTTTTGGGCTTACCTCCAGCGGGGCTGGGCAGTGGTCCCTGATGTCGGGCTTACCTCCAGATGGGCTAGTGTAACGCCCCGACCCTAGTTACCCAGATTCGGTGCATTATTACATAACATTGGCATGATCACAAGAAAAATCAAATCTCGAAAGACCGATTGGTTTAGTAGCCTTGGAAACACTAGATATATTCATAAGTTTTACATTACATCATAAAATGAAAAACTACTACAACAACATAATGTTTCCATAATCCACACTCATATCCCCACATAATATCCCTGCAGGTCATTCATAATTTACTTCTTCACTTCCTGGGAAAAATAAAACATAGAAAAGGGGTGAGCTCAAATGCCCAGTAAGGATAACAGTATAACGGAAACTTTCATAAATAAGAATAAACATTTAAGGCAATGTATAACTAAAACAAAAGCCTTTTAAACTTGAACATTTAACATAGTATGGCATAAATAAAATGAAATAATGCCATTTACTTATTCACATGGTTATTCTACTAAACGAATAATCACATGCAAAATCAATAACCACTTTCATAATGATGGAATGCATAATGCCAGACTATCATAAGCACATAGCCAAGGCCTCGTGCCAAGACTACAAATAAGATTTTGTCAAGGCCTTGTGCCAAGACACTAGTTTGTCTCATGAGACCTACCGATGCATCGAGGAGCTATAGCGGGCTCCACCCGTCACATATTAAGTCCAATGCATTCCCATATGAAAAGGTTTAAACATAACATAAACATTCGTATTAAAACTAGCATACGAAATGTCAATACTTTCACCATAAACTATGAATGGTATAAAAATAGCACATCCACAGTCAAACATATCACAAAACCTTCAATACAATATAGAAGTTTTGTATCATAATAAATCAACTTCAAATAATCTTAAAATCCATCAAAGGATGTTGACATAGATGAAATCAAAATTCTTTTTAAAGAAATATCTCCTTTTATTTTGAAATAATTTAAGATCCATATAAAATAAAACATTTTCTTTGAAAATATTCTTATAATCTTGTAAGGGAAGCTTTGAAGATTTTATAACGGCGGAAAATAGCCGCACCCGCCGTATAAGTTAAAAAAAACATTCTTACCTTAATTCTGTCGAAAAGGTTAAAAAGGAACTTGTTTTGAAAACGACCGAAAGATTCCTTTATAAACCACTTATAAAAGTCAAAAAGGGTATAAATGAATTTAACTCATATTCTAGTAAATAGTAAAAATGTTTTGAAATGCATTTTTAAGAAACATGGATGTGGATGATAAAGAGATCCCAGTAGATTATTACGTATAAACAACCTTGGATAATGAAGAGGTTGTAAAGTAAACCCTTACCTTGTACTTTTCCTTGGTTGGGGTAGGTTAACCTCCTGTATAATGGTGAAATAGTTGTTATTAAATTATACAATAATCATATATATTAATATGATATCATATATGATCTTTTAACATTGATTTGTTAATAATATCTTAGAATTATCGTCATTTCGGGAGTTAACTTACTCATTTTCTTTTATATGTTTTGTTACATAAGCCATGGTTGTTGTATCTTATTCATATCCAGAATGATATCCAGTCCTTAATCATCATTTTTAAATCATCAAATGATAATTATACTTGAATGGATACGATGGAGAATGAATCTCATCGCGTTCGTGGAGACGGTAGTCCGTACGTACGCACGAGCGACAATATCATTCTTTTGATATTAAAATAATATATAAATGGATGGTATATCATATATACAGAATCATTAACATGTTATATTTATTATTTACATGAGTTACACATCATTATTATACCCATCCAAATAATATTATATTGAATAACAATTACACCACGACGTGGAGACGGTAAGCCGTACGTACGCACGTATGGTGACATGTTATTCAAAGGGTGGATAGAATACTGAATATGGTTGTACCATATTTATAATAACATCACAGTATATTTAAGATACTGGAGTTATTATTTTAGAATGGTAAGAACAAAGAAAGAGTAAGTGGAAGAAGAAAGGGAACTTAGAAAAGGGTGGTGAAATCATTACCTCTTCTTCGGGTTCTTCCTTTTGATTTGATCAAAAGGGCTCCTTAGGTTGGCTTTCTGATCAAACTAAGGCCTCTAGGTTGTAGTGAGGGATGTTGGGAGAGTATTTGGGCAGAGTTTGGCAGAACCAAAAGGCTTTTAAGGTGTGAAGAAATGAGAAGGAGGAGTGCCCTTTTATAAGAGGGGTGAGGGGCACCTTTGGAAAAGCTAGAAATATTAATTTATAATAAATTCATATTAGATTTCTAATGGCTCAAAAGCTTATTATTCAGAGGTTAAGGTGGGGATAGGTCGAAAACCACTCAACCAATAGAATTTAGACAGGTTTGGGTACTTATATTAACTTTATCTTTAAGTATTAACTCTAAGTTAATTAGTTTCACTTTTACAATGTCTCTTTGTATTTTTATATAATATGGTTAATAAACTTACTATATACATCCAAGCGACCCCCAAGTGGTACATTAATGATGAAACTATCATGATATAAGTCTCTTGGCCGAACCTTAGATTTTTAGGAATTTAATATCAATTAATAATATAATATTTGTTTTAAGAACTCTTTTATGTCAATTTTGACACTATTCAATAGTTGATTTTTGTGAAACTCATAACAGATTGATTACTTCTAAAAAAGTCAATTAAATAAATCCTAATATATCATATTATCCTAGAAAATTAGTTTAATTCATTAAAAGTTTCATATTATATTTATTTGGGTATTTATAATATCAATTATTTTAATTTTTCACTATTATAGTAATTACTGCATCATCATTGTGTCATAAATAAAATACATTATTTAATGTCTAAAAATTATAAATAAAATATAATTATGTAAGAAATATTTTTAGATTTCTAATGAATATTTATAATCTAAAATCCAACATATATAACCCTATGTAACAATTGTTGTTCTAAAAGATATATGCTTGTGTCATTTTTGTATTTATTTTAACTAAATTAAAATAAAGTGTCATTATCACTTACAAGTGGATCCATGGGGTCCCAAAATAGACCCAAAGATTCCCATGGTCGACCATGTATCAACCAATAGGGTTAAGACACGTTTTAGGGTAATTTAGTATTATTATAATATTATTTTTTAACCCTTATTTACCGGATTTACCCTTAACCATGGTAAATAAAATATTTACCGCAGTAATTATTCAAAATGTCTAAAAATAAAAGTTACCTATTTACACAATTTGAACATCCTGATTCCAAATATGGAATCCATTTTCCTAAATTCAAAACACAGAAGTGACAGAAATTAATTTAAAATTAATTCCCGCTGTCAAAACAAAAAGCGTGTTTTTAAGAGATAATAACTATCAAAAGATTGACACTCGTTTATGTTCGGTTTAATTGTAAAATTATGTCCAATGACCAAAATTATATTAAATGGTAAAAATATATTCTAAATATACTTTAAAACCACTCAAATTCATAATTTATCACTATTAATTATTTTGATTAAAAAAGTTGTTTTTAATTAAAATTTAGTAATTTTCACTATTCATCAAAATATGAAAGTTATCCGAAATGTACCAAAATTTCACCTTAGGCTAAATTCGATATTCCGAATCCAAAAATGAAGTCCATTTTCAAATATAAAATATATATAATTTCAAAAAGTAGGTGTTACTATTCATAACGGCTAGTTTGATTAGTTATGGTGTGTTAGAACTCGGTGTTGCGTACAACACACGCTATCACATTATTCAAAGAGAAGCGTACCGTAGAAGCTTGGGGTGTTACATTCTCCCCTCCTTCAAATAATTGCGTCCTCGCAATTTCTAGGGTATTACTGCATAAAAAGACTCGGGTGGTTCTTCATCATAAGTTCCTCAGGTTCCCACGTTGCCTCTTCCATCTTATGGTTTCTCCACAAAACTTTTACCAGACGCGTCGTCCGGTTTCTCAGTACTTGTTCTCTTGTATCGAGAATCTTGATGGGCTCTTCACAATAAGACAGATCGGGTTCCAGTTCTAATTCCTCATAGGTGAGTACATGCGTTAGGTCAGGCATGTATTCTCTCAACAGAGATACGTGGAACACATCGTGAACTTTGGAGAGACTTGGCGGCATTGCCAATCAGTAAGCTACAGCCCCAATTCGTTCTAGAATTTCGAAAGGTCCGATGTACCTGGGACTCAATTTACCTTTCTTTCCAAAACGTATGACTCCCTTCCATGGAGATACCTTTTGGAAAACATGATCACCGACTTGAAATTCCAAATCCTTCCTTCGATTATTGTCATAGCTCTTCTGCCTACTTTGAGCTTCTTTGATGTGATTTTGGATTACTTTCACCTTTTCCACCGTTTCCTCCACCAGTTCTGGGCCTACAAGTTTTCTTTCACCAACGTCATCCCAACAGGTTGGTGTACGACATCTCTTTCCGTATAACGCTTCATATGGTGCCATCTGAATACTCGAATGGAAGCTATTGTTATAGGAAAATTCTACCAGTGGTAAATATTGATCCCACATACCCTGAAAGTCAAGTGATCAAGATCTCAACATGTCTTCTAGGGTTTGAATAGTCCGTTCTTATTGTCCATCTGTCTGAGGGTGGTAAGCAGTGCTCAAATGAAGTTCAGTATCTAGGGATTTCTGAAGACTTTTCCAAAATCTTGAAGTAAAACGGGGATCACGATCAGAAACAATCGATAGGGGTACTCCATGAAGTCTCACAACTTCATTAATGTATAGTCTTGCTAGACGTTCCAGGGGTAGATCTTCTCTTATAGCAAGAAAATGTGCTGACTTGGTAAGACGATCAACAATAACCCATATTGCATTGTTCCTTCTAGGAGTCTTTGGTATCCCCATGACAAAGTCCATCGTAATATTGTCCCATTTCCACTCCGGTATGGGAAGAGGTTGCATGACTCCTCCAGGCTGTTGCCTTCCAGCTTTCACTTGTTGACAAACCATACATCTTGACACAAAATCAGCAATCTCCCTCTTCATGTTGTCCCACCAAAAATGTTCCTTCAAATATCTATACATTTTGGTGCTCCCAGGGTGTATAGAGAAATTGGAACTATGAGCATCATCTAGCAATTCCCTTTTTAGATCAGGTAAATCGGGAACACAAAGTCTCTTCCCGAATTTCAAAATTCCATCTTCATACAAAAAGTCTCTCAATCTCCCATCATTCACAGCTTTAATCTTCTTCTGAAATTCTTCATCATCGTTCTGAGAACTCTTAATCCTTTCTAGTAAAGATGGTTTGGCAACCATTTGAAAAATCATTGATGTTTCACCTTCCCTGGTTATTCCCATGTCCATCTTCACTAGATCCATGAAAATTGGATCCCTTTCAATTCTCATCATGTTCAGAACTCCATGGTCTTTTCTGCTCAAAGCATCTGCTACTTTGTTTACTTTCCCCGGGTGGTAGTGTATCGTACAATCATAATCCTTGAGTAATTCAAGCCATCTCCTTTTCCTCATGTTGAGTTCTTTTTGTGAGAAAATATACTTCAAACTCTTGTGATCAGTATAAATATCACATTTTTCACCATAGAGGTAGTGCCTCCATATCTTCAAAGCAAAGATCACTGCTGCTAACTCGAGATCATGAGTAGGATAGTTTTGTTCATGAATTTTCAACTGTCGTGATGCATAGGCAATAACTCTATCATTCTGCATAAGGACACAACCAAGTCCTTTCTTTGATGCATCACTATAAATAACGAACCCATCATTCCCCGATGGTAGAGTCAATATAGGAGCATTGACTAATCTTCTCTTCAGTTCTTCGAAACATTCTTCACACTCTTTTGTCCAAACAAATTTAACCCCTTTACGTGTGAGCTTCGTTAATGGGTTAGCCAATCGGGCAAAATTCTGGACGAAACGTCGATAATAACCTGCCAAGCCAATAAAACTACGTACCTCAGTTATACTCGTAGGTGCTGGCCATTCTTGGATTGCCTTGGTCTTAGAAGGATCAACAGAGATTCCATCTTTAGAGACAATATGGCCAAGAAAAGAAATCTCCTGAAGCCAGAATTCACACTTGCTAAACTTCCCATATAATTCATGCCTCCTCAGAGTCTTCAAGATAATGCGCAAGTGATTTTCATGATCTTCGTAGGTTTTGGAGTATACCAAGATATCATCAATAAATACCACCACAAATTCATCGAGATACACCTTGAAAACTCTATTCATTAGATCCATGAATACAGAGGGTGCATTAGTCAATCCAAACGGCATTACAGTAAACTCGTAATGCCCGTACCTGGTTCGAAATGCTGTTTTCGGAATGTCTTCCTTCTTCACACACAACTGATGGTATCCAGATCGAAGGTCAATCTTTGAAAAGTATTGAGCTCCATACAGTTGGTCAAATAAATCATCAATACGAGGTAGGGGATACTTGTTCTTTATCGTTATAGCATTGATCTCCCTGTAGTCGATACATAACCTCATAGATCCATCTTTCTTTTTAACAAAAAGAACAGGGGCTCCCCATGGAGAAACACTAGGGCGAATAAATCCCTTATTACTCAATTCCTCTAGTTGTTTCTTTAGTTCGACTAACTCTACAGTGGCCATTCTATAAGGGGTCTTCGATATAGGCCTTGATCCAGGAATCAAATCAATGGAAAACTCAACTTCTCATTCTGGAGGATGTCCAGGTAAATCTTCCGGAAATACATCTACAAATTCTTTCACAACAGGTACATCCTCTATTTGAACATTCCTTTCCTCACCGACAGTTATTTCATTCTCTTCTTCCCCAATAATTGAATTAAGTTGAGCTACTGGGGGTGGATCTAAATAAGAATTAGGTGGTGACGATTCTGCTCTAAAAATAAGGTGCTCCTTATCATTATCATCAAGAATCGTAACCTCTTTCTTCTTACAATAAATCTTCGCATCATAGTCCGAAAGCCAGTCCATACCGAGGATTATATCAAACTCAATCATAGGTATGACGATGAGATCAGCAGATAAAGAAAATTTATGTGCTCTAATGGGGACTGATTCACAAAACTTTGTTGCAATGATACTTCCCTTAGGAGTTTTAACTGACAACTCCCTTATTAAATCAAATTGGAAATATCTAATTTTCTTAGCAAACTGGGAAGATATGAAACAATGCGATGATCCAGAATCAAATAATGCATTTGCTAAACTTGAGGAAACCATTAAATTACCTGCCACCACGTCTTTCGGAGCTTCTACCTCAGCAGTAGTGATAGCATAAGCCTGGCCTTGATCCCTTGGCCTTTTCTGAGGTAAGTTCTCCTGACGCTTAGGACATGCATTTTCATAATGCCCCATCTCCCTGCAATTATAGCACTGAACGTTGGTAGCTTCCTTCTTCCCCTTGCAATCATGAGCTTGGTGGCCTTTTTCACCACACTTGTAACAGACTCCCATTCCCTTCAAGCAAGTACCAGGATGTTTCTTCCCGCATTTACCACAAGATGGATATTCAACCTTTCCCTTCTTCCCCTTATTTCCATTCCCAGATTGATCAGCAGGTCTCTTCTTCTCTTGCTTTTCTTTAAAGTCATAAGACTTAGAGAATTCCTTTTCGGTCTTGATAGCACATGAGACAATGTCTTCGTACGATGAAAAGGATTGTGAGACTAATGCTCGACGGAGAAATGGTTTTAACCCATCAAAGAAACGATCAATCTTACTTCTTGGGTTACGAATATAATCACCAGCGTACCTCGCTAACCTTGTAAAGTTAGCCTCATACTTTGTGACATTCTCATCCTCCTTTTGTCTCAGACTCAGAAATTGTCTTTCCATATCCGCTCGATGGTCGCGAGGAAAGTATTTTTCTAAAAACAGATCTTTGAACTCCCTCCATTCCATATTTGATACTTCATCATCTTCCTTCGTATTTTGAATCAATGACCACCATTGATCAGCATCTCCAGTGAGGCGGTAAACTGCCATGATAACTTTTTCCCTTTCACTGCTCCCCAAAGCCTGAAATATTTTCTCTAGGGAAAATATTCATTGCTCAGCTACTAAGGAATTTGTATTCCCATTGAACATTGGTGGTTGTTGCCTCATGAATCGATCTAACATTGATCCTCCACGCTGCGGATCAGGGTGCTCCATACGGGTAAGGTTATTATTCATAACCTGAGTAAGTTGTCCCAGTATGGTGATTAGCTGATCAGCACCAGTTGCATCACCAGCCCCACTATAATTATCTTGAGCAGGAGGGCAATCCCTACATGGAGTGCGTGCATTGATACGGTTTCCATTTCTTCCACTAGGCGCCATTTCTAAACAATAGCATAAACTAGATCAGTTTATGAATCAAAATACATAATCCCATACTTATAAAACACTTAACATAAATTGAACTATTTATGGATATAATCCATAATCATAAGAATGTTTTCTTTGAGGAAGTATATACTAATAATCCCTTCAAAATGATTTGTAAAGAAAATGAGAGTTATCCTAAGCATATCCCCCGGGAGTGTCGTAACCAAGAGTGCAGCAAGGCCCGTTGTCGTGCACCAGTTCCCGTTCGAGTCTAGCTCAAAGCGGTGTTTTCGGGTTTTACCCCTAGGTACATCTGTGCCAGAGCCGCCTCTACCTGCTCGTATCCAGACAGGGATGTATTGCTCGGAAAACTCACAAAATCTCTACAATACCAAAATTCTAGGAAGTTCTTCTACACTAATCCTCAAAGTTCATCTTAGGTCTACGTGCTCTAATCAGAGTTTATCTAAATCTAGCTTCCAAGGTTTGTACTAAACTTCCTCTGATACCAACTGTAACGCCCCGACCCTAGTTACCCAGAGTTGGTGCATTATTACATAACATTGGCATGATCACAAGAAAGATCAAATCTCGAAAGATCAATTGGTTTAGTAGCCTTGGAAACACTAGATATATTCATAAGTTTTACATTACATCATAAAATGAAAAACTACTACAACAACATAATGTTTCCATAATCCACACTCATATCCCCACATAATATCCCTGCAGGTCATTCATAATTTACTTCTTCACTTCCTGGGAAAAATAAAACATAGAAAAGGGGTGAGCTCAAATGCCCAGTAAGGATAACAATATAACGGAAACTTTCATAAATAAGAATAAACATTTAAGGAAATGTATAACTAAAACAAAAGCCTTTTAAACTTGAACATTTAACATAGTATGGCATAAATAAAATGAAATAATGCCATTTACTTATTCACATGGTTATTCTACTAAACGAATAATCACATGCAAAATCAATAACCACTTTCATAATGATGGAATGCATAATGCCAGACTATCATAAGCACATAGCCAAGGCCTCGTGCCAAGACTACAAATAAGATTTTGTCAAGGCCTTGTGCCAAGACACTAGTTTGTCTCATGAGACCTACCGATGCATCGAGGAGCTATAGCGGGCTCCACCCGTCACATATTAAGTCCAATGCATTCCCATATGAAAAGGTTTAAACATAACATAAACATTCGTATTAAAACTAGCATACGAAATGTCAATACTTTCACCATAAACTATGAATGGTATAAAAATAGCACATCCACAGTCAAACATATCACAAAACCTTCAATACAATATAGAAGTTTTGTATCATAATAAATCAACTTCAAATAATCTTAAAATCCATCAAAGGATGTTGACATAGATGAAATCAAAATTCTTTTTAAAGAAATATCTCCTTTTATTTTGAAATAATTTAAGATCCATATAAAATAAAACATTTTCTTTGAAAATATTCTTATAAGCTTGTAAGGGAAGCTTTGAAGATTTTATAACGGCGGAAAATAGCCGCACCCGCCGTATAAGTTAAAAAAACATTCTTACCTTAATTCTGTCGAAAAGGTTAAAAAGGACCTTGTTTTGAAAACGACCGAAAGATTCCTTTATAAACCACTTATAAAAGTCAAAAAGGGTATAAATGAATTTAACTCATATTCTAGTAAATAGTAAAAATGTTTTGAAATGCATTTTTAAGAAACATGGATGTGGATGATAAAGAGATCCCAGTAGATTATTACGTATAAACAACCTTGGATAATGAAGAGGTTGTAAAGTAAACCCTTACCTTGTACTTTTCCTTGGTTGGGGTAGGTTAACCTCCTGTATAATGGTGAAATAGTTGTTATTAAATTATACAAGAATCATATATATTAATAAGATATCATATATGATCTTTTAACATTGATTTGTTAATAATATCTTAGAATTATCGTCGTTTCGGGAGTTAACTTACTCATTTTCTTTTATATGTTTTGTTACATAAGCCATGGTTGTTGTATCTTATTCATATCCAGAATGATATCCAGTCCTTAATCATCATTTTTAAATCATCAAATGATAATTATACTTGAATGGATACGATGGAGAATGAATCTCATCGCGTTCGTGGAGACGGTAGTCCGTACGTACGCACGAGTGACAATATCATTCTTTTGAAATTAAAATAATATATAAATGGATGGTATATCATATATACAGAATCATTAAAATGTTATATTTATTATTTACATGAGTTACACATCATTATTATACCCATCCAAATAATATTATATTGAATAACAATTACACCACGACGTGGAGACGGTAAGCCGTACGTACGCACGTATGGTGACATGTTATTCAAAGGGTGGATAGAATACTGAATATGGTTGTACCATATTTATAATAACATCAAAGTATATTTAAGATACTTGAGTTATTATTTTAGAATGGTAAGAACAAAGAAAGAGGAAGTGGAAGAAGAAAGGAACTTAGAAAAGGGTGGTGAAATCATTACCTCTTCTTCGGGTTCTTCCTTTTGATTTGATCAAAAGGGCTCCTTAGGTTGTCTTTCTGATCAAACTAAGGCCTCTAGGTTGTAGTGAGGGATGTTGGGAGAGTATTTGGGCAGAGTTTGGCCGAACCAAAAGGCTTTGAAGGTGTGAAGAAATGAGAAGGAGGAGTGCCCTTTTATAAGAGGGGTGAGGGGCACCTTTGGAAAAGCTAGAAATATTAATTTATAATAAATTCATATTAGGTTTCTAATGGCTCAAAATCTTATTATTCAAAGGTTAAGGTGGGGATAGGTCGAAAACCACTCAATAAATATAATTTAGACAGGTTTGGGTACTTATATTAACCTTATCTTTAAGTATTAACTCTAAGTTAATTAGTTTCACTTTTACAATGTCTCTTTGTATTTTTATATAATATGGTTAATAAACTTACTATATACATCCAAGAGACCCCCAAGTGGTACATTAATGATGAACCTATCATGATATAAGTCTCTTGGACGAATCTTAGATTTTTAGGAATTTAATATCAATTAATAATATAATATTTGTTTTAAGAACTCTTTTATGTCAATTTTGACACTATTCAATAGTTGATTTTTTTGAAACTCATAACAGATTGATTACTTCGAAAAAAGTCAATTAAATCAATCCTAATATATCCTATTATCCTTGAAAATTATTTTAATTCATTAAAAGTTTCATATTATATTTATTTGGGTATTTATAATATCAATTATTTTAATTTCTCACTATTATAGTAATTACTGCATCATCATTGTGTCATAAATAAAATAAATTATTTAATGTCTAAAAATTATAAATAAAATATCATTATGTAGGAAATCTTTTTAGATTTATAATGAATATTTATAATCTAAAATCCAACATATATAACCCTATGTAACAATTGTTGTTCTAAAAGATATATGCTTGTGTCATTTTTGTATTTATTTTAACTAAATTAAAATAAAGTGTCATTATCACTTACAAGTGGATCCATGGGGTCCCAAAATAGACCCAAAGATTCCCATGGTCGACCATGTATCAACCAATAGGGTTAAGACACGTTTTAGGGTAATTTAGTATTATTATAATATTATTTTTTAACCCTTATTTACCGGATTTACCCTTAACCATGGTAAATAAAATATTTACCGCAGTAATTATTCAAAATGTCTAAAAATAAAAGTTACCTATTTACACAATTTGAACATCCTGATTCCAAATATGGAATCCATTTTCCTAAATTCAAAACACAGAAGTGGCAGAAATTAATTTAAAATTAATTCCCGCTGTCAAAACAAAAAGCGTGTTTTTAAGAGATAATAACTATCAAAAGATTGACACTCGTTTATGTTCGGTTTAATTGTAAAATTATGTCCAATGACCAACATTATATTAAATGGTAAAAATATATTCTAAATATACTTTAAAACCACTCAAATTCATAATTTATCACTATTAATTATTTTGATTAAAAAAGTTGTTTTTAATTAGAATTTAGTAATTTTCACTATTCATCAAAATATGAAAGTTATCCGAAATGTACCAAAATTTCACCTTAGGCTAAATTCGATATTCCGAATCCAAAAATGAAGTCCATTTTCAAATATAAAATATATATAATTTCAAAAAGTAGGTGTTACTATTCATAATGGCTAGTTTGATTAGTTATGGTGTGTTAGAACTCGGTGTTGCGTACAACACACGCTATCACATTATTCAAAGAGAAGCGTACCGTAGAAGCTCGGGGTGTTACAGCTAGGCAGTGGTCCCCGATGCCGGGCTTACCTCCAGCTGGGCTGGGTAGTGGTCCCCGATTCCAGGCTTACCTCCAGTTGGGCAGGGAAGTGGTCCCCAATGCCGGGTTACCTCCAGTTGGGATGGGCAGTGGTCCTATCGCCAGCTTTAGCCGGGTCTCCCTCCATTGGATTACCCTATTAAGGGACTGTGCTGTGTGGCACCCGTCGACTTTTCGGGTCTCCCCGTAGTGGGAACCCTTTAACTTCCAGGGATCCTCCAGCGGGGCTGGGCAGGGGGTCGCCTGTCGACTTTGAGCATACCTCTCGACTGCGAGGCAGTGACGAGTTGTGGTTGACGTTCCCCCAGAACTCTCAAGTACGAGGATATTTTCTCCCACTAAGACGTGTCCTTGTGACGCGACCTAAAACCATGTGGGCGAGTCAGTGCCACCCAAAGAGGATATTGTCGAGGTTTGGTGGTTTAAGTCCTTGACTTGTAGTTCGGGGAAGACGTGTGGGATGCTGGGCATCGATGGTGTTTTCTTCTAGGATTGTTGGCTAATCTTTTCTTGGGCTGAGCTACGGGATGGAGATCCCCTTACAACGTTGTGCGGGCTTTTTGATTGAGCATAAGGATATGTATATACCTTGTTCCGGTACCCACTTCTTGGGTTTGGTTAATCTCCTTCTAGGAGAGGCAAAGACGCGCGAGGTATGCCACGTGCTTTCCGTGTCTAGCTTATCGTGGTTGGACGAGTCTACTCTCCTGCTATAGGTAGCGAAGACTCGACGGGAATTTTATCTTCTCACCGTTTCCAACTTCATGTTTCTGGACGAGTCTACCTTCTTTCCTCTTGTTGGGTTAAGATGGACTCTCTACTGTTACTCTTACTTCCCTTTCAGTTGTACTTCTCTACTTTTTCTATTCGCTCTACTTCTCACCCTTCGGTACCTCCTTTGTTGCTCCTTCGAGCCTTCGGGATATCCTACTGAGTATTTTTATACTCACCCCTGCTTGGGCTTTGGCTGCACTTGGTGTGCCCTTGCAGATGACGGACAGGTTGGTCATGAATTCAGTGGAGCATAGGAGTTCGGAAGCTTGGACCGTGTGTGGTGGTCGTAGTCGGGTTCCATGTGGGGAACCCTTCCAGCAGTTTGTTTTTTTTTACCTATTGTCGGGTTGTGGAACTTTTCTGGTTGGGCGCGTGTTTTACCCCTTTTTCCTTTTCAGCACTTTACTTGTACTGTTTAGAGGTCGATGCACATTTTTGGTATATACATAGCAGTTTCCCCTTGGTTTTTCTTATCTTTTACTCTGCACTTTTGCATTGAGTGTGCTGTGTGTGTGTGTACAGGTACTTAGGAAAAGGCCTCCCTGAGTTGTTGTGCCTTCGGCGCTAGTCGCCAGCCCCTGGCCTATGGAGGCGGGCTTGGGGTAGTTGCGGCTCGAGCCCGGGTAGGGTCGGGTCATGACAAATAGATTTTTTAAATAAATAATATTGTAATAAAATATTATTATTAAATATTCTTCAGTAAATAAAAATGATCAAATAATTTTTATGAATTCAAATATAATTTTTATAACTTTTCGAAAACTGTTATTGTCAAAAAACCCAAATTTTCTTAATAAATGTAGATTCTTATTTCAAAAGTGAAAATATGCATATTTAGATAATTACTTTGGTAAAATTAATATTATTTTTTGAATCATAACATTAAAATTATCCAAAGGTGAATTTTTCATAATTTTCTAATATAGTCGAATTTTCAGGTAAAAATTAAATACTGTATAAATATATAGTGTGTATTATGACATCATAATGACCAAAAAGTGATGTAATAAATACTATAAAAACATAAATGACCAAATATATGTTTTTCATTTAAAATAATGTGATTTTATTTTTATTTTATTAATTTTATAAAGCCTTTATGAATCCTCTAAAACTATTAATATATTTTAAGGTTTTAAAATCGTTTCTTTAAGAGTATAACTCACTTACACATAAGAAAGGGTATTATTTTATTAATATCAGACCTTAGCCTTATGAAATAATTAAAATCACTCACATTTGGTATAAAACATTGGCAAAAACCATGGTAAGTTTTGCGGTTATTGTTATTTTATTATATAGAGTCCAAAACCTAAGTTTCAAAATATTAAAGAAATTTTTACTCATTTCCTATATAAACCCACCCAAGATCCCATTTATCTTCACTAAATTTCCATGGATGATTTTATTACTCTTATATATACTCTCTATATTTTTTCCAATATTCCCCCAAACTCTCATGAATCACCTCCCAAGAATTTGGTGTCACACACTCAAGTATGGGGTCCTCACCTTATCTTCATTATTCATGTTTATTTGTTATCTTATGCAATATATTTACGTAGTGAATATCATACCCATTTCATATCAAGGATGTTCACCTTTATGAACTTATACTTACTGATTGGTAACATACATGTATTTATTCCATATTCCTTTATTTTGTAATAAAATATGTTGATTAATAAATCCATATTGTATGATCTATGTGGCACACTTACGCATGAGAATGAAATGAATGTGACTAGTGGGATTGGAATTATATAATTCCTCAATGCATTGGGAGATATTTAGTCTCATGAGTTTCCATTTTGGAAAAGGGAGTGAACCTGATTCCTTTATGGGGATTTTTCTATCATTATTTCTTATCCAATATCCTTGATCTATGTTTATGATGCGGTATTTTAAGTTTTTTTCACATTTCTTATGTTATGATTATCATGTTATATCATGCTGTATTATTCATGTTCATGATTATCACATATTTTATTACCCATTTATATTCCAATTGTAAAAAATTTATCACCTTATTCCATGTTTATTATCTTTTTGTGCTTTATATCTCACCCCTTTCTTATGTATGTCCCCAGGTTATCCTGTGTAGTTTTAAAAGCTATGGAATTTTAGAAGAATGTTAAATAAGTTTTCAGTAATATTTTTTTATCCCATGTTCAAGATGTTATGTTATGTATCTAATTCCTAAACACACTATACTTCAAGATCTTCCAGGTTGTATTATGTATACTTTCACATATGAAATCATGAATTAATTTATAATAAAGATATGGGTTTTTATAGTTGGTATCAAAGGAAAACTTTAGTTATTTTGGGATTAGAATTAGAAAAATCTAGAAAAAGGCCTTATGGATAAGACTAAGTGTAATAAAACATCCCTAACTTTTTTTAGTATATATTAGGTCGTTTATCAAGAAAATACATCCCTTTCTAGATATTATAAGTGGACTGGTTCTGGAACAAATGTATCTAGATGTAACAGCTCTAATAAGGTGTGTCTGCCTTGACTCAACATAACCTGATACATAACAATGAGCCTTAATGTGCACCCAGTTTGACACTCCCAGGGGATATGATTTCATAAATTTATAATCACATTATGAACCTTTATTAATTGAACAAAAAATTCCTATAAGAATATATGTTAAGAAATATATCAGGGATAACATAAATTAAAGCCTATAAATTCATAAGTTAAGAAAATATATGTAATTTATAATTTATCCATTTAATGTCATTGAATTCCCATTTATGTGTTTAATAGTTAAAAAATACCCATCCCTAATTTTCCCTTTATTCTAGGAAATGTCCTAAAATAGGAGGAATCATGTAAACAATCAATGGGAAGGGAAATGTGATGACTGCCCCAATGAGATACCTAACCCGATGGGAGAGGGAATCATGAACTTTTTTATGATACTCTCTCAGTCGATTTAGGTTATAAATAGAATCCTGGATCAAGAGGAGCACCAAAATCCCCATATTAAAGAACAAGCTACAATTGAGAGCTTTATATGAAAATGGCCCCAAAATTTCAATGGATCATCTGATCCCTTAATCATGTAATAATGGATCACCTCTATTAAGAATATCTTCTCCATCCTTAAATGTTTTAGAAAAGATAAGGTTCTACTTGCTATTTATCATATAGAGGGAGAAGCTGATTAATTGTGTACATTGATCAAGAATACGAAGTCTGGGGAAGATATCAAATAAATGGGGTTGAATTAATTCTTTAATTTTTTTTTGATAAATATTTTCCTCACACTATCTGACCTAAAATTGAAAGGGATTTCCCTTCCCTAAGAAAATAGATGACGAATCTATCAGGGTGTATGATGAAAACTTCAAAAGATTTCATGAAACACCTATAGATTTTTCATTACACTTGAATTCAATATTTACTACTACTTTGGTGGGATAAAACCTAGTCTATAAAAAATCCCTAGAAATCCTTGAATTTTATGGATATAAGGAAATTTTCTGATGTTCCCTCAAAGTAAAAATGGAGATCGGTGAATCCTAAGGGTATCATGGGGATAAGAAGCTAACATTGGATTTTAATTCTGGTAGTCTTATGGATAAATCTATTGGTACAAATAAATTTTAACATCCCACTTTTCAAATGTGCGGAAAGAAGAACCCTAGAAATTGCATAAGGGGGTGAGGAAATGATTTAGGTGTGGGAAGGAGGGGAAACTAGCTAGAGATTTATAACAGGAGAAACTCACTAATTTGATGGAGGAAAGGAATGCTCTGGTAAACCCTAGGCACAATGTTAATTTCTTCAACTACAAGGAACTAGGGTACTTTTCAAACCAATGAACTAAGTCAATGTTTTTTTAGAGAACCAACAACCTCCAAGGAAGAAAAGGTGAGTTTTTTTCATCACAACCATTGAGGTGGATCCCAACAATGAAGTGGTGACTGGTATTCTAGTTATTCATTCATGGATAGATAACATACTTTTTTATTATATTTATATGCATTCATTTATATCATGAAATTTTAGTAGAAATATTTACACACCAAAATAAATCATGGAAGTTGAGTTATCAGTGAAAATAGAAAATGGGTTAATTATTGCGTCCCAAGTATATAACTCATCTCCTATCATAATTTGTGGGCTGAACTTCCCAATAAACCTTGTCATACTCCCTTTAGTGTAATTTGATGAAATTTTTGGTTTGAATTGTATTTCCCTATATAGATCCAACATAAATTACCATGAGAAGTAAATCACTCTCTGTATTGTGAATCATCCTTCGATTCTATACAAGTGTAAGGAGGATGATGAATCTTCATTAGTAACAATATATCAAGCATGGATATTATTTTTCAATGAACAAGAATATCTATCTTAAATGATTGATTATAAGGAAAATATAATCCTTGAATACATGCCCATCGTGAGGGAATACACTAATGTATTTCCTGAGGAATTGCCTGGTCTTCTTCATAGCTGAGAGGTTGAATTTTCAATAGATCTTATACTTGGGTTGTTAGCATTATCCAAGACTCTATATAGAATGGTTATTGTGGGACATGAGGAGTTAAAGAAGTAGTTAAAAGATAATTTGGATAAAGTGTTCATATTCCCTTGTTCTTCAAC
This sequence comes from Viscum album, assembly GCA_963277665.1. Lineage (NCBI taxonomy): Eukaryota > Viridiplantae > Streptophyta > Magnoliopsida > Santalales > Viscaceae > Viscum > Viscum album. The sequence goes on from OY728165.1 coordinate 1,893,408,962, forward strand.
ATGGGATGAACCAATTATATTCATCAAGAATAAGGATGGGTTAATGTGTCTTTTTATTAATTGTCATGAGTTCAAAAAGATCATGATAAATAACAAGTATCATCTTCCACCGATTGATGACTTTTTCAATAAGCTAAGTAAATAACAATACTTCTCAAAGGTTCATCTACTGTCAGAATATTACCAAGTTAGGGGGAATAATGAGGATATCCCCAAGACTATTTTTGTACAAGGTACAGGCACTATGAGTTCATAGTAATGCCATTCAGACTCACTAATGCTCCAGAAAACTTTACGAACTTGATAAATAGATTATTTAGATATTGCCTAAAAAAATGGTAGTATTTATAAATGATATTATAATATACTCTAAAATCAAGGAGGATCATGAGGAGCATCGTAGTACTGTGCTAAAGACCCTAAAAAAGGATAAACTTTATGCTAATTATAGTAAATGTGGGTTTTGGTTAAAGGAAGTATCATTCTCGGGGTATATCATTATAAAAAATTGTATTTCTATAGATCCTTTAAAGACAAAATATATTAAAGTATGTACAAGTCCAACATCTATGATAGATATTCTTTGTTTCATTGAATTAGCTGGGTATTATCGTCGATTTGTGAGAAATTTCTCACGATTGTCAAACCCTCTAACTAAGATAAGTTAGGAGGGAGTTAATTTTTTTTAGAATGATGAATGTGAATAGAGCTTAAAAGAGTTGAAAAGGAGGCTTATCATTATACCTATGCTCAAACTACCCACAATTGGAGAACTTTTTGTAGTATTAAGCGACGCTTTGAAGAATGTATTGGGCTATGTGTTCATGCATAATCAAAAAGTCATAGATTATGATTCAAGGGAGTTGAAAGTTCGCGAATATAAATAACCAACACATGATTTGGAGTTGTATGTAGTGATATCCACTTAGAAAAAATGGTGGCATTATCTATTTTTATAGAAGTGTAAAATATATACAAGTCACAAAAGTCTCAAGTATATATTCATACAGAAAGTGCTGAATATGTGCCAACAAAGATGGTTAGAGCTAATCAAGGATTATGACTGGTCAATTAACTACCATATATGGAAATAAAATAATGTGGTAGATGCTCTAAGTAGAAAGGATCTATCTATTATATCATTTATGAGAATTAAGAGGGATCTGATGTTATTAGATTTGAAAAAGATGGACATGGGAATTATAAAAGAATGAACATCATCAATCCTTTTACAAATGATTGCTCAATCATCCCTTATGGAAAAGATAATGGATTATTAGAGAAATGATGTTAAAATTTAGAATAAATTTGAATCTATAAGAAAATGGAAATCCTAGGAGCTCAATTTTAATGAAAAAGGTGTTGTGATATTTGTTTCAAGACTATGTGTACCATTAAATCTTGATTTAAAGAAGGATTTGTTGGATGATGCACATAGTTCAACCTTCTCTATCCATCTTGGACATAAAAAGATGTATCTAGATCTCTAAGAACACTATTAGTGGGGAAATGTGAAGAAGGATATCACAAAATATACATCAACATGTCTGTATGTCATCAAGTGAATGTGGAAAGATAAACATCCAAGGGGATGATAAAACCATTACATATACCTATATGGGAATGGGAAAACATCACAATGGACTTTGTCACTAGTCTTCCAAAAACATCAAGAGGGAATAATTATATCTTGGTTTTGGTGGATCATATAATGAATAATGCACACTTCACTATGATTTGAGAGGATTTATCACTTGATAAACTTGCAAGAATATACATTAGGGAAGTTGTGAGGCTACATGGAAGACCACTATCGATTTTATTTGATCGAGAACCAAGATTCACCTCTATGTTCTAGAAGAGTCTCTGATATGATCTAAATACTGAGTTGAACTTTAGAATGACTTATCACCCTCAAACTGATGGCCAATCTATGTAGACTATATAGACACTTGAGGAAATGTTGAGAGCATACTCAATTGAATTCAAAGGAGGATGAAACCAACATCTTCCTCTGATCAAGTTCTTTTAAAAAAATAGTTTCCACTTGATCATCCAAATGGATCCCTATAAAGACCTTTGTGGGAAGATGTGTGGAACACTTTCATGTTAGGATGAATTTGGGGGATGAAAAATACTAGGTTCTTAAATGGTCATGGAAATGGTGGAAAAGGATAAGACTATTCATCAGCACATCAAGGCTGCTCAGAGTCAATAGAAGGGTTATGATAACAATCATCAATGACTCCTAGAGTTTGATTTTGGAGACATTGTACTTCTTCATATATCACTATGGAATAAATTGATGAAATTTGGGAATAAGGGAAAGCTTAGTCCAAGATACATCAACCCCTTTGACATCCTTGATCACATAAGAGTGGTGGCCTATCGACTAGCACTCCCACCTAACCTATCTCAAATAAATGATGTATTTATTATATCCCTCTTAAGAAAGTACATATAAAACCCATCATATGTTCTCAATCAAGAGGTAGTACCATTGGATAATGATATCTCATATGAAGAGAATCTGGTGAATATCTTAGATCATAGAGATAAAGTTATAAGAAATAAGACAATGTACCAGGTTAAAGTGCTATGTAGAAACCACAAGTTTGAATAAGTGATGTGGGAATTGGAGGAAGTTATGAAAAATAATTACCCTCATCTATTTTATGGTGGGAAATGAAAATTTATAGGGTAAAATTTATTGGGGGGGAGATTTTAATAGCCCAAACTTTTATAAATAAAATTTATCCTTCTGTCTTATTATGTAATATGGTTATGGAAAACACATGCACTTCTTTGGTTTTATTATATACTATCATATTTCAAATACAATTAAGAATAATTACCATGGATAATATAGTTGTTGAATAGAGATCACAAGATTGGTATAAATACAAGGTTTTAACAAATCCAATTGATACAGACAAAGGAAATGATGGCCTAAACCATTAGGATCGTACCCTAGGAAGCCCATTTATCAGAGCTTCTAAGGGAGGTAGTATCACCGGGATTTTGCCTTGGCCAATACCAAGATGATATCCAATAACTTATGTATAAGATAAACCATTTATGAGAGAATTTCAAGCTCATTTAGATCACGGTCCAAACCATGTATGTCGAACCACCCCATGAAAGTCTCATCATCGCGTACTTTACACATAGGAAGTTTGTTGATGTATTAAAAATATATTCATAAAGACCATATATATATGAGTATGTACATTAATTTTTATAGAATAATGAATATATTTTCATCATATTCATGTTACTTTATAAATGTTTTTTTATTTTGATAAAATAAAACAAAAATTATATTTTTAATTAGTATTTAATTTCAATTAAGACATTTATTTTAATGAATTAATGGATTTTTGAAATACATAAAATTTTAATAAAATATTATTATTACATATTTTTTAGTAAATAAAAATGATCATATAATTTTTATGAATTCAAATGTAATTTTTATAATGGTTTGAAAACTGTTATTGTCAAAAAAACCCTGCATTTATCAATAAATGTTGATACTTATTTTAAAAGTAAAAATAAACATATTTAGGAAATTATTTTGATAAAATTATTATTATTATTGTAATCATATCATTGAAATTATCCAATGGTGATTTTTTCATAATTTTCTAAGATAATATAATTTTCGGGTAAAAATTAAATACCATATAAATATACAATGTCTATTATAACATCATAATGACCCAAAAGTGATGTAATAAATACTATAAAAGGTATCCATAAAAAATATATTTATTTAATTAAAAATAATTTTATTTTATTTTTATTTCATTAACTTTATAAATCCTTTATGAATCCTCTAAAACCATTAATATATTTTAAGGTTTTAAAATCGTTTCTTTAAGAGTATGACTCACTTACACCTAAGCACATGTATTATTTTATTAATTTAGTCCCTTTTCCTCATAAAATAATTAAAACTACTCCCATTTTATAGAAACCATGTTCAAAATCCATGGTAAGGTTTGTGGATTCGGTTATTTTATTATATAGAGTCTAGAACCTAAATTTGAGAAATATTAATGAAATCCCCACTCATTTACTATATAAACCTACCCAATATCTCATTTATCTTCACTAAAAATTATTGGGGAATTTCCTTAATCTTCCCTCCCATATATATAATCCTAAAAAGGTTCCCCCAAGCTCTCAATAAGCTCCTCCCAAGCATTTGGAGTCACACACTCAAGTAAGGGATCATCGCCATCGCTTCTTTATTCAAGTTTCTTTATTAGCTTATACCTTCTATTTCCAATTCCAAATGTTGGGATATATATTTTCATGTCCCTATTACTTCCCATTTTATGTAAAAATTATGAAATATCACTTTATCTCTCATCAAACCATTTTATGAATTTTTATATGACGTTGTTATCCTGCCAAAATTTCACCATGATTTCCATGCTAAAACAATTGTATAGTGAATACCATACTCATTTATTATCAAGGGTTTTAACCTTTATAAACTTATTCTCATTGATTGAAAAATTTAATTTATTTATTCCACTCCCCTTTATCATGGAATAAAATACAATGATATATTAATACATGTTGTGTCATCGATGTGGCACACTTAAACATGAGAATGAAATAAATGTGATGGTTGCACCCAGAATTATATATCACTCCGTTGAATTGGGTAATGATTATTATCATGAGAAATAATTTTGGGATAGGTATTCAACCTGATTCCTTTATGGTTCTTTTTTCGTCATGATTTCTTGTTAGTTATCCTTGGCCTATATTCATGATGCAGTGTTTTAAGTTGTTTCCACATTTCCCATGTTATGATTAGCATGATATATCGTGTCTTATTAATCATGTTTATGATTATAAAACCTTTTATTACCCATTTATATGAATATTTTATATAATTTATCACCTTATTCCATTTTTATTCCCTTACCAGGATTTATATCTCGCCCCTTTCTTATGTATTCCCCCTGGATATCTCGTGCAGTTTTAAAATCCATGGAATTTTAAAACCATGTTAAGGAAGTTTTCAATAATATTGTTGTATCCCATGTTCAAGATGTTATGATATATACCTAATTACAAAATACAATATACTAACTGATATTTTAGTTTTCATTATGTGTAATGTTTTGTAATAAATCATGAATTAATGTGTAATAAAGAGATGGGTTGTTAATGTAAGATACCGGGATTAAGGAAAAAAATGATTTTCATTGGATTATTTGATGATTTAGGTTTATATAAAACATTCATATATAGTGAATGGAAAAGTTAACATGGTTATATGGTGGTGAATAAATGGTTTAAATATGGAACGTTTTACCTAATAGGACTATTATAAGGTGAAATTCATGTTGGATAAGTCACTATCTTAATGTTATGGCATAAGAATCTGGGTCACTTAAGTGAGAAATGGATGAATTCCCCTGCCACTAAAGGTATATTGAATATTTGAAGCATGGATTATGGGTCATGAGAATATTTTATATTTGGAAAGAAGTAGAGGGTTTCCTTACAAATGTAAGGTAAGGTACCAAAGATTCATAAGTTAAAGTTGGTTCATACAGATGTATGGGGGCCATCTACTATAACCACCTTGTTCTTTTTATTAAATTCATACATTAATTAATGGAATAAAATTACAATTAATACAACCCAAAATATTGGTAAGTCTAGTGTCTTGTGAAATTAGGAACATTACATAATAAATTAAAACATGATATACAACATCACTATTTAAAACTTCCTTTACATGACCAAAACATTCATTCATACTTAACATTGCATGGGATAACTTAAGAACATACATAAAAAGGGGTGAGCTATAAAGCCTAGTTAGGGAATAAAAATGGAATAACATGAGTAAGACAATAAATTTTAGACAATAGGCATATCAAAGGATCATAAAAGAAACATGAACATAAAGTCATGATATAGAATGATAATCATAACATGGAAATGTGGCAACAACTTAAAACATTGCATCATAGGTCAAGGCTAAACTGCCAAGACATAATAGTGAAAAAACTCCCATAAAATAATTAGTTAAACCCCTATCCAAATATGATGTATCATGATACTAAACATTACCCAATGCATTGGAGTGCTATATAATTCCAAGAGCGCCAGTCACTTTCATTTCATTTTCATGCTTAAGGGTTCCACATAATAGATTCATTCATCATCATAATTTATTCCACGATAAAGGGGTGTGGAATACATGCATGTAATAACTAAATAAAAATGCATATGTGTATAAAATTGAACACCCTTGATAGGTACTGGGCATGATATTCACTCATATAATTGTTTTGGTATGAATATTTATGGTGCAATTTCGGCAGCAAAACGATGCGACATAAAAATTAATAAAAAGGGTTGATGAGAGAGAAAGATGTCTCTCATTATTTATAAATGAAATTTTAAGTAATAGGGTCATATAAATACATTTACCAACATAAATAATCTTTTAAATATAAGTCATAACATAATAAAGAAACTTTAAGAAACTGGAGAAATGGAATAACTCTTATGAAATTTCAGCATGGTAACAGGTGTACATGGGAGGAATTAATGAGAGATAAAGGTGTGTATCATCATTAAAAAATGTTAAGGGAAGTATGGGGGATGTTCAAAAACATACCCAATTATTCTTAAATAAAAATAAAAGGGTGTAACAATATAAGGAAACTTGGATAAAAATGAGAATAGAAGGAAATCCTTACTTGAGTGTGTGACTTCAAAACCTTGAAGAGAGGCTTATTGAGATCTTGGGGTGACTTGGTAGGATTATAGAGAAGGGAGGATAGAGTAAGAACGTGATCCAATTAATTTTAGTGAATATAAGTGGGATCTTGGGTGGGTTTATATAGGAAATGATAGAATAATTCTTTAATATTTCACAAACTTAGGTTTTGGAATCTATATGATTAAATATTCAAAACCACAATACTTCACATGGTTTTTTCCCATCATTTTTTCCAAATAGTAGTGGAAAAAATTATTTTATATGGCTAAGGGATGAAGATATTAAAATATTAGACTTTATTATGTGGAGGTGAGTCACATTATTAAATAAATGAACTTAAAATCATAAAATATATTATACATTTTGGAGGATTCACTAAGGCTTTATAAAATAATTCAAACAAATATAAAATAACATTATTTTAAAGGTAAAACATATATTTGGAAGAATATACTTTTTATAGTGTTTATTACCTCACTATTTGGCCATTATGATGTTATAAAATGTACTTATATATTTATATGGTATTTAATTTTTACCCAAAAATTCAACTATCTCAGAAATTTATGAAAAATTAACTATTGGATAATTTCAACATCTTGATTCAAAAAATAATATTTATTTTATCTAAATATTTTTCTAAATATATGAATTTTTACTTTTAAAATGAGAACCAACATTCATTTAAAATTGATGGGTTTTGACAAAAACAGTTTTTAAACCTTGATAAAGATTACATTTTACTTCATAAAAATTATATGATCATTTAAAAATACATTAATTCAACAAAATATATTTCTTAACTTAATTTTAATATTAACCAAATATACTATTTTTTCTTTAAAAAATAATAATAAAATGAAAGTATATTCATTTTTATATATATAAATAATGTACATAATAATAATTATAAGGTATTGATACATAACCCTTTATTACACCATCATACTCCCTAAGAGTAAGTTGTGAGATGGTGGGTATTTCATGGGGCCATTTGGTGAACATGGTTTGGGTTGTGATATCGATGATCTTGAACTTCTCCCATAAATGGTTTAGATTATGCTTAAGTTTTTGGATCTCATCTTGGGATTAGTCTAGTTCAAAGCCCAGAAATGATATCTCCCTCATAAGCTTCGAGAAAAGGGATTCATAGGGAATGATCTCACTGGTTGAGGTCATCACCTCCATTTTCTACGTCTAAAGGATTTGTTAAAACTATATATTTACACTAGTCATGTGATCACTATTAAACGACTATATTGTCAATGGTAATGATTCTTAATGGTCATTTAAATCCAATAGGATATAATAAAACAAATGGAGTGCATGTGTTTTCTATATCCATTTTACAAAATAAGACATTTAATTAAATAAAAAGGGACATTTCACTTATAACAGTTTGGGTCGTTATATATGTGGTTCATTCTCACTAAGGTTTGTTATTCTATTTAAAATTCATTGATGATGCCACATAAAAGGTATGGGTGTTCGTTATTGAGCATAAGTATTAGGTATTTAGAAACTTGATCTGATGAAGATCCATGGTGGAAAAGGATATCAGATTTAATTTGAAATGATTAAGCTCTAATAATGGTGGGGAGTATATAAGAAGATAGTAACAAAGTTTTTATTAGTGGAATGGTACACATTTAGAGAAGACCATACCACTTACACCAGAATATAACAAAGACACTAATAGGATGAAGTATACATTGGTCAATAAGGTTAGGATCATGAGAATTTATATGGGTTTTTCCAAGGTTTTTTTAGAAAAAAACATTGAATTGTGTGGCATACTTGATCAATAATAATCCTACTTTTCTGTTGGGGTAGGAACATCAAGAAGTATGTTGTTTTGGAAGGAAGTTTGACTTAACCCATCTCAAATACTTTTAAATTATCACATATTTCCATATTGTTTCCAAGGAGGGGGATAATATTGAGGATATGTGTCAAGCATGTTACTTTTTGGGAGTATGGTTTTCAGCTCCAAGAGAAAAATTCTCAGAATACTATTAGAAGTCAAAATTGTTGGGATCATGAATACTTTATAATTGTTAAATTTAGTTTACTAGAAAGAGAAAATATGCAGAACCCTTTGGTCGTGTAAGAGAAGTGGCAGGGAACTTTAGTGGTCAATAATGTGTTAGTGGGAAGTTGGGAATTTTTTATGGATTCTCATCATGGTGGTTAGTTCAATATAAATTTATGTTACTAGTTCAATATAAGTTCAGTATATGTTAAAAAACTAGGATCATGGAGTTCGTGTGAAAGAGTGAGGAATAAGAGTATTATTTTTCTACTAATAATTTTCTTTCAATATAAGGAAAGATACAAGGAATCATTGGTGGCATAATGAAATGGGTGGACCTTTGTACATTTTATAGGATTGTGAAACTGGTTAACCTAGTAGGATCCTCTACAAAAGGGGTTGGGACCAAATGTTTAGGTGTGACACATTTAATCGTGTTTGTAATCTACATGGATACCAAGTCACATTGACTATAACATTGTACTTCCATTTAAATAAAATTGTTTAATGCTTCTCCCTTGGACGTAGGAAAAAATTCTATACCATTTAAATGATCTTCATTTATTTTATTCCTTTCATTTTTTTTTAATTTTTTGCATTAATATTTTTGTGAGATTAGATTAAATAGGGTTGAGTAATTGAAACACTACTGGAAAACTAACATATACCAACGGTTTGGAACTGTTGGTATATGCCTCTAAACCGTTGGTATAGCCTATACCAACGGTTTGGAGAACCGTGGCCAAGTAAGCCGTTGGGATAGGTCTATACCAACGGTTTTCCCAAAACCGTTGGTATAGACCTATCCCAACAGTTTTGGAAACTGTTGGTATAATTAATATGAAAATCTTTACCAACGGTTGTGGAACCGTTGGTATATGTATTTCAAAAAAAAAACATCCGCTGGGATTTGATCCCAGCACCCCTAGTTTATTATTGAACGACTTAACCACTAACCTAACAAAACTTTTGTGTATATAATTACATAAATATATATATGTATTATCATAATTATATTAAATTTTGATTCATATAATGTTCTGGGTAAGAAGAAATGATAAAAAATCAAAGGATCTATACCAATGGTTGTCAAAACCGTTGGTATAGACCTATACCAATGGTTTTGGAAAACCGTTGGGAAAGATTTTGAGCCTTGATTTGATTCTGGGTGAAGGTTGATGCATGGGGGACCTTTCCCAACGGTTTTGGAAAACCGTTGGGAAAGGTCCCCACAATGTGGTCTTTCCCAACGGTTTTCCCAAACCATTGGGAAAGGTGGCCTCAAAGTGGGATTTCCCAACGGTTTGGCCAAACCATTGGGAAAGGGAACCTATACCAACGGTTTTTATGAACCGTTGGTATAGAAGCATTGGGAAATGTTAGATTTACAGTAGTGAAACTCAAGTAGTGATTTGTGTTAAATGATTCTTCAAAATTATGGTGAACTAACATTTTATGGGTTCCTTTCGGTGACCTATTTCCATATTTCTAGTATTTCGATGGATGAAAATAATGTATTTGATGTTTTTATGAAATTAAAAATAATTGATTTTGTGGAGAAGATTCTAAAAGTCTTAATATTTTACTATGAAATATATTAGGTAACATTGTTACTTTATCATACATTATACAATTTAATGGTAATCATTGTATATAAAGGTGATGTCATTGAAATATAGTAAGGTTCAAATTGAAAAAAATTATTGAATGGATTTTAGCTTCTAAAGGATACAGATAGAGGATTATATCATCTAGAAAGATTTAAATATTTTATTGCAATGTTTTAAACTAGAGACAATAGAGAAAGGATAAGGGAAAAGGCTGGATATAAAGGCTTTAGGTTTGGTGAGGATTTAATTAGCCCAAAATGTGGCTCTAATCATTCGTAAGAAGAAGACTGCAAAGGAGTTTATGGAAATGCTTGAATAAATGTATGGGAAGATTAAAACACTCAATAAAGTTTGTTTTATGTTATGTTTTTTCAACATGGGGATATCCTAGGGATGATTTTTGATGAATCATGTGAATGATTTCAACTTGATTCAAATTTATATTATTACTATGAAGGTAAAATTCAAGGATGATGTTTTTGATATATTACTATTGTCACCATTACTGAAATTGTGGGAAGAAATTGTAACAAATGTAAGTAACTCATGTGGAAAGTGAAACATGGTATTTCATGATGCCCAGAACATGATTCTTAATGATGTGCTTCAGCAGAGGGAGATTCAAACACCTTATAGAAATTTATTTAGTGCATATGTAATTGGATCCTCACCTTATCAAAGAAGTCAAATATAATTAGAAGATAATTCAAGATATAGAATAGATTTAAATCTACTTTACTTGACCTAGTGTACTATAACTATAGTAAAAAGAGTCATCTCAAGAAGGATTTCTATGAATACAGATAAAATTACAAAATATTAACATCTGATGGTTTATGTTCTATTGGTTAAATTTTTGAAAGTAGTGCAAGCTTACTTTTTAATTTCAATACTCTAGTAGAATCTTTGATAATAGATTCAAGAGCATTATTACACTACACTAGTGAAAATTGGTACGTATAAAATTATGTGTCTAAAATATTTAGAATACTTAAACTAGAGGATGATGAAAGTATTGATATTGTAGGGAAGTTAAATGTTAGAGTTCAGTAAAATAATGGAAGTTTCTTTATATTAAAGGAAGTTTTTCATATTCTTGGAAAATGGAAGAACCTATTCTTAGTTAGACAAATGGATGAAGCTAGTTATGGAACTAATTTTACAATAGAGTGTAGAATATCACTTAGGTTTCTTTTTTCATAGCTAGAGGTGAAAAAGATGGCCCAATTTATATGACTATAAGGGAAGTGAGTGCTAAGCTTACTGGGAAATCAAACTTTAGATGTTCATATTTTTGGAATTTTTGGCTTGTGAACCTTAATGATAAAGGTAAAAAAATTAGTGGAAATGAAATGCTAAATATGGATCATTCGAAATTTGAAAGTTGCGAGAGTTCTATACTTAGTAAGCAATAGAAGGAAAGCTTTAACTTGAGTGGAAGAATACTAAAATGATGGAAGCTAGAGCTTTCATATATCGATGCCTAGGGACCTGGCCTAGTTAAATATCATAAAGTTTCATAATACTTTGTGACTTTCAATGGTGAATCCATGTGTAAAATATAGGTATACTTATTGAAACAAAAATCAGAAGTTTTTGGAGTCCCTCTTTAGTGGAAAGCTATGATTGAAAGTAAGGAAGGATATAAGCTAAAATGCTTGTGATCAGAAAATGGAGGTGAGTATACTAAAATAATTTTATAGAAACTCTATATAAATAGAGGAGTTATGAAAGAAAATAATATACCAAGAATTATTGATCAAAATATCACATCTAAAAGGAAAAATAAAACATTTACGGAAAGGGTATGGGGTATAAAGTTTCATTCAGGAATGACCGAGGTCATTTGGGAAGAAGCAGTAAGTACTGTAGCATAATTAATCAATCAAATCCATTTAGAACCAATGGTATAGGAACTTCCAAAAGCTTTGTAGATGGGAAAAAATTGGATTTATCTCACCTTAAAGTCTTCAAGTGTATAGTCAATGTTCATGTGGATGCTAAAGAAAGAGACAATATTGAAGTTAAGTCTCGCACATGATTTTTTATTGGATATATAGATAAAAAGGATGGATTCCAAATTTGGGATGATAACAAGAGGAAAGATATCAAAAGTAAAAAATTTATCTTTAATTATAAAGTCTTATGGAAGGACAAAAATTTAGATATAAAATAATTTGAATGAAAAAAAATCCAACTTCCACAAAATTTGATTTTAATAGAGGAATTTAACTTTCAAAAATCCCAAAGAGTTCATATGGATCTAAGTCAACCAAAAAATTGAAAATTCTATAGGAGATTTCAGAGGGATCAAGGTTAATACTAGTGAAATATATATCTAAAATATTGATAAATAGTTAGGGACAGTCTATAGTTCTAGAGGATAAAACTCTAGAGGTATCGGTTTCAGAGAGATCAAAATAAAAAACTCGTTATGAAGGCTTAAAAGAGTCATATAGTCACTATAGAGGTATGATGTTGAATTAAACATATTTATTTTGATGGATGGTGGATTATGAAATGGACCAAAATAAATTTCTATCCTTGGTGATTATGGTAAATGGGAGTTGTCCATAAAGGATAAGTTGGAATCACTTCATAAAAATAACACATGGGAGATAATGGTTTTACCACTTAGAAAGAAATAACTTGAAAAAAGTGGGTTTTTTGGATAAAAGGATAAGTTTATAGAGGTATAAATTATATGGGGAGGCAGTTAGTGAATGTATTTCAGCATAGGGGGGTAACAACTTATCTGAGATATTTTATCTATTAGTAAATATTACTACCATTCAAACAGTTGTCATTTTGGTTGATTTAAAAGGTTTATATCTAGATAAAATAGATTTGAATTTGTATTTTCTTTATATATATCTATATAGAGAAATATTTATTAAGTAACCTATTGGTTTCATGGATAAATGGAATCAAGTATTAGTGTAAAACTTTAGAGAAGTATTTATGGTTTAAAATGGGTTCTAAGACCGTGGAACCAGAATTTTGACTCATTCATAGAGGATAGTGGTTTCATGTGGAGAAAATTTGTACATTACTACTACTAGAAAGAGTATAATGATAGTAATTTCATCATTATACTTTTGTATGTGGATAACATGATTTTGGTGGGTTTGAAAATTCATCGTATTTAAGAGATGAAAATGACTTGTTGAGAAAATTTTAAATGAAAGATCTTGGTGAATAGATAAAGATCTTGGGAATGAGGATCAAGTTATATAGGAAGGACATAAGTTTTGTTTTATCATATAATGAGTATATATAATATATCATTGAAAATATTTCAATGATCAAATGTAAATTTTTTTCAGCTCCTCTTACCAGATGCTTTAAACTCTCAAAGTAATAAGCACCATGAGAAGAGTAAGAGGCAAAGAACATAGTGATAGAACTTTATGCATCAGTGGTAGGAATTTCCATGTATTCCATGGTTTGCACTATACTAGATATTTTCCATGTAGTGGGAGTTATTAATCGGTTCATGGAAAATATACTGAATGGACTTTGGGAATCCATGAAGAGGATCTCGATATATCTTAAAGGAATGGAAGATGCTACCCTTTGATTCAAATATGATGATACATTGGTTGTTTATGTTGATTAAGACTTTGAGGGAGACTTAGATTAATAGATGAGTGAAATTAGGTTTGTATTTACCATTGGAAGAACTGTAATCAATTGGATTTCAAGGATATAATTTATGATTTCTTTCTCTATAATAAAAGTAAAATATGTGGATCTAATGGAATTAATAAAGTAAATGGTATGGTTGATACATCTGATTAAAGAGATCTGATGTAGATAGGAAACTACATTACTCTACTATGATAGTAAAAATATAATACATTTGGCTAAAAATATGGAATTCCATATAAGGATGAAGCACATCGACCCTATGTTTCATTACATCCAAATGTTTCTAGAAGATGGAGTGTTTGGGTTATAATATAAATGGTTATTAGAACCCAATAGATATATTTATCAAGTGTTTAGTATAATAAAGTCTAAGGATATATTTTTCCTTAATTATAATCGGGTGAACAGGAAGAAAATGGAGAGTTGTTACATATAGAAGACGTTGAAGGAATATTTTTTCAATGATTTAGACAATATTATAGGAATCCTTGATGCATTCCTCAAGTAGGAGATTATTGGTATTATAAATAAATTTCAAGTGATAAATTCAATTTATTGAAAGAAGAAAACCTGGAGAACACTTTGGTATTGTTAGAGTAGTGACAGTTGGCTTTAGCCGTTGGGAATGTGTTGGTCAGAATTTGTGGATTTCCAATGGATCCTCAGCATGGTGGTTAGTTCATCAGAAATTTGAGTGAATGTTTCATCGGAATTTATGCATATGAGACCACTGGAAAGAGGTTGTGTCTATATTTTTATCACACTCATCGTGGAGTTTATGGGAAACAGTGAGGCATAGGAGCACTATCATTCTACTAATGGTTGGTGGTTAGGTTAAGGAAATATATAGGGAATTAGAAATGGCACAATGAAATTGGTGGACCCCTATGAATATAGGAGTTCGGTACAATTATTTGACCTAGTGGGACCCACTATAAAATGGTTGGGACCACATGATAAATTATTTCTTGTTTATTAATGTCAGTGATCTACATGGCTTCCAAGTAATGTTAATAATAAATTTATACTTCTAATGAAATGAAAGTGATCAATTCTTCTCCCATGGATGTACGAAGAAAATAAAAAACACATAAAAATTATTGAGTTATTTACTTTCTTTCATTTTTTTCCTTTTTTGTTTTTCATGTGAATGTTTTTGTAAGTTTAGAGTAAACAAGATTGAGTAAGTGAAAGTCAGTGTGCTGGTTTGGATGATGTAATTAACCAAAATTTTATAAATTAAATTAAATTTTTGAATGAGTAAATTAATTATTAAGTAATTTAGATAAAGAAAACACATACACTAATTTGGTTATTTTGTACCATTATAAAATATAGCCAATCAGATTTAAAACACCACTAAAAATATTAACCATAGATAATATATCCATTGTACAGAAACCAATAAAATTAGTATATATTAAGGGTTATGATAAATCATAATTGATATAGATGGAAGAATAGATGGCCTCGACCTGTAGGATCATACCCTATGAAAACCATTTATTGAAGCTTTATAGGGAGATAGAATCACTAGGTTTTTCCCTGGACCAATCCCAAGATTAAATTCAACAACTGAAATAGTAATGAAACTATTTATATGATAATTTCAAGCTCATCAAGATCACGGCCCAAACCAAATTTACCGAAACACCCCTATAAAGTGTCTACATTGCACACCTTACCCTTAGGGTGTATGCTAGTCTGATAAGGGGTTATGTTTATAGACTCTAGTAGCATGATTTTTTATGTTTCTTTTATAATAAAATAATTATTATATTTACCCTTTTTCATTATTACTTTATATATACGATTATATATGTGTTGATGGAAATTAGATTTTGATACAAAGAAACCAAAAGTGTATTTTTAGAAAATATATGGTTTTAATTAAAACACTCTTTTTTTTAATTATATAATTTTTAAATAAATTTTATTTTTTATTTAATATTCTTATTAAATAATATTTATTTACATACAAATTATAATATAATTTAATGAATTCCAATGTAATTTTATAAGGGTCAGAAAATTGTTATTGTCACAAAAACTATTATTTTTAAATAAATAAGGATTTTTATATAAGTTTTAATTATCATATTTATAAAGAAAATAATAAAGTAAATATTATTTTATAAATTATAATTTCTAAATTATCCAATAGTTAATTTTTCAAAATTTTCTGAGACAGTTGAATTTTTGGGTAAAAATTAAATATGTTATAAATATATGCTCTATATTAGGACACCATAATAGCCTAAAAGTGATGTAATAAATGATATAAAAGGAATCCAAAGAAAAATATAGATTTCCCCTTTAAAATAATGAGTTTTTGAAGTTATTTTATAAATTTTATAATCCTTTAATTAATCCTCCAAAACCTATATTATATTTTAAGGAATTAAAATTAATTCTTCATGAAAATGACTCACTTCCACATCACCTATGGTATTATATTAATATTTGTATCCTTTTCAATAAAAAATATTAAAACCACTCCTCTTTGGAAAAAACCATATGCAAAAATCATGGGATGGTTTGTGGTTTTGATTATTTTATCATATAGATTCCAAAACCTAAGTTTAGAAATTAATAAATAATACCCCACTATTTTTCTATAAATACCCACCCAACCTCCCAATACTCTTCACTTAAAACCATGTATTATTAATTTACTCTCCCTATCCCTATCTAAATCCCTCCCAAGGTGTTCTGAACCTCTTAAGAATCCCCTCCCAAACTTTTAGAAGCACCCTCTCAATGTAAGTGATTTTCTCCTCCTCCTCTTTATTAAATCACTTTACTTGTATTATAATCCTTTATTTCCAATTTTCTTGGTTGGACTGTGTTTTTACACATCCATTTTACTATCCTTATGATTTCCAAGTAATGAGATACCACCTGTCACTATCATTAAAACCTTCCCTGGATTTTTATGAAAACTCGTTATACTGTCGAAATTAACCTATGATTTTTCCATGCCAAAAATTTATATAGTGAATACCCAACCCAATTTATACTCAAAGGTATTCACCTTGATTTAATTATCCTTGATTGGTTGGTTAAATCCAAGTATAAAACTCACACTCCATAATCATGGGATTAAAAGTGATGAAATTTATTCTTATTTTGTATGGCATATGTGGAACACAAATACAAGTACATAATGTGAATGCGATGGGTAGAACCATAATTATATATCCCACCAATGAATGGGGTAATGTTTTTATATCATGAGATACCATGTATTATGAATGAGAGGGTATCCTAATAACACTATGTTATTATTTCTTAGTGGTAATCCTTGACTTATTCTTATGTTGTCATGTTTTATGTTATTGTCGTATTCCTATGTTGCCTTGACGGTATCATATTATATCATGATTTTATGTTCATGTTTATTATTCTCACTCTTTTATTTCACCTTGATATACCTTTTGACTCATGTTTATTTCTTTCATCATGTTATTCTTTCAGTATTCCTTTACTAGTCTTTATAGCTCACCCCTTTCTTATGTTTGTCCCTAAGTTATCTCATGCAAATCTAAAAGAGCGATGAAATTATAAGGGAATTTTTTGGAGTTTTAAAATAATATTATTTTACCCATGTTTAAATTTATTATTATATGTATCTAATTACCCAAATGCACTATGAATCATGGTATTATTGGATTGTATTAAGTGTATCTTTGAGTAATAAATCATGAATTAAGGTGTGTTAAAGATATAGGTTTCCATAGTTGGTATAAGACCAATATCAAGTTATTTGTGGGGATTAAGATTAGAAAAATTTAGTGAAATACTTATGGATAATAATAAACATAGGAAAACATACCTAAATTATGATAAAGTAAATATTAAGTAGTTTTCAATAAATAAAATCACTATCCGTATTCTTCAAGTGGATGTGTCTCTGGCATCATTGTACCTATGGGAAATAATCCTGAAAAGGGAGAATTGGACATTAAATCAATCATCACCTGGTGCATGAAAAAGAGGACTTTCTGCACACATACTTTGACACTCCTGGGGGATATTATTTGGTAAATTTATAATCACTTTATGAATCATAATGAAGGGAACAAAAATAACCATAAAAATTTATGTTAGGAAATGGACCATGGATAACATAGATTGAAACCAATAAATTCATAATTTAATGAATTTATTCAATTTATGATTTATCCCATCCATGTTCATAGTTTAAGTTTTATATTATTAATAGTTTAAAAATTCTAATCCTTAATTTCCCTTTATTTTAGTCAGTGGTTGGAAATAGGAGGAACCGAGTCAACAACCAATGTGATGGGAAATGTAATAACTTCCCAAATGATATTCTCAACCTAATTGGAGTAGAATTTGGGAACTTCATGAAAATAATTTCTCAATTAATTAAAGTTTTTAATAAAAACTTGAATCATGGTGAAAACCCACATCCCCCTAAGAAAGAAAAAGTTTCATTTGAGACCTTTATGTAAAAAATTCTTATGGATTTAAATAGATCTTATGATCCTTTAATCATGGAAAATGGATCAACTCCATTGAAAATATCTTCTCTGTCCTTAAATTATTTGAGTAATAGAATTTCATGCTATCTATTTATCATATGGAGGTAGAATCTGATCAATGGTGGATGTTGATCAAAAATATGAAGGCTAAGGAGGAGATTTAAGTGATGGAGTGGAATGAATTCCATAAAATGTTTTTTGATAAATATTTTCCTCACACTCTCTAAATTAAAATAGAGATGGATTTACTTGGATTCAAGAAACTTGATTATGAATCTATCAGGGTCTATGGGAAAAAATTCACAAGACATTCACGATACACCGCTGTCTTTTTCATTGACCCTAAAAGTAAAGTTGATCACTTATTTTGTGGGGTAAATATGAGTCTATGAAAACCTTTGGTGATTTGAAAATTTCATATGAATAAGAAAATTTTCTGATGTTCCCTCAAAGTTCAAATAGAGTTCAATAGATCTCAAGGGCCTCACGGGTCTGTATATAGGAAGGGAATTATGGAGATTAATTTTTGGGGAGTGATAGAAAAATATCATGGTGAAAAAATTCCAACATTCCACATGTAAAAAGTTTTGGAAGAAGAATTTTTTAAATTACCTAAAGGGGAAAAAAGAAATGATTTATATGTGGGAAGGAAGGGTACATAGATTGTGAATTACAATGAAAGAAATACAACAATGCAATGTAAGAAAGGAATTCTCCAATCAACCCTCTTCCTATTGTCCAATGTTTAAACTACATGGAATAAGGACATTATGTGAATCATTGCACTAAACCAAATTTCATCAATGATAATTGATGAAAACAACCTATAATTCCTATATAGTAAGGGAGAAAATTTGTTATCATAGCTACTGAGGTTGATCCTAATAATGGAATTATAATGGGTAAGATATTTATACATTCAAGGATAGAAAACATACTCATTGATTTTTGTTATAAACATTTTTTCATATCATGTAAGTTTGGTAGAATAATTAAAACACCACCTAAAAACATGGAAGTGGAGCTATCAATGAAAATTACTAATGGGGAAATTATTTCATCGTAATTATATAACATCTCCCCTATCTATATTCACAGGATTAATTTCCCAATAAATCTTATGATACCCCCTTTATAAGAATTTGATGAAATTATGGGTATGGATTGAATTTTATTTTATAGAATCATTATAAAATGTTGATATAATCAAATCACCTTTTGTATTTTGAATCATCCTATGATTCTATACAAGTTCAAGGAGGAGGATGAATCATATTTGGTATCATCATATCACTAATGGATATTATTACTTTTTAAGAAAGTGTATCCATCCCAAATGAATGAGACTAAGGAAAAGATCATCCTTGACGATGTTCCCATTATAAGGGAATATGATGATTTTTTTCTCAAATAATTTCTTAGTATTCCTCTAATAAATGATGTTGAGTTCTAAACCATGTTTATACCTGTAGTTTTTCTAATATCGAAACTCTATATAGAATGGCCACTTTTGAACTTTAATAGATGAAGAATTAGTTACCATAAAATTTTGATAAAGGGTTTATACACCCAAGTTCTTCACCATGGGGTTTGCTGGTCCTTTTTAACAAGAATAAGGGTGGGTAAATATAGAACTTAATTGATTATCATAAGCTCAATAAGATAATTATAGAGAATAAGTATCCTCTTCCATGGATTGATGACTTATTTGATCAGCTACATGGAGATATGTACTTATCTAAGTTGGATCTTCAGTTGGGATATTGTCAAGTAAATTTGATAAATAATCATATCCCTAATACTTATTTGCATACTATTTATTGGGACTAATATTTCATAGTGATTCCATTTGGATTCACTAATTCTCTATCTTTCTTCATGGACTTAATAAATAGAGTATTTAGGGATTACGTAAAACATTTGTGTTATTATTTATATAAGATATTCTTATCCACTCTAAAAGAAAGGAGGGGCATGAGGAGAATTTAGATGTTGTATTAAAGAACTTGTAAAAGGAAACGTTAAATGATAAGTACAAAAAATGTGAGTTTTGGATTGAGAAAGTAACATTATTGGGGCACATTATGACCAGTAAAGGGATATCTATAGATACTTTAAAAATAGAAGAAATTTAAGGATGGACAAAACAAACATCTATTATAGAGATTCATAGATTTCATGGATTAGTTGGGTACTATCATTTATATTTGAAAAACTTATCATAATTGGAGATCCCGTTAACCAAAATAACTCAAAAGTGAGTGATTATTTTCTAGACTGGTGAATATGATGAGAGCTTTAAATAGTTAAATAAGAGGCTAATGACTATACCTGTGATCACATTAACCACCAATGGGGAATGATTTTTGATCTAATGAGATGTATCCAAAAAAGGCTTGAGTTTCGTACTCATGAAATATGAAACATTGATAGCCTAACCCACCCACCAATTAAGGATCCATGAATAGAAATACCCAATGTATGATCTAGAATTGGATATAGTGATTTTGTATTGAAGATTTGGAGACATTATCCCTATGGGGAGAAGTGTTTCATATATAAAAATCATAAAAACCTCAAGTATATATTCACACAAAAGGAGTTCATTATGCACCAAATAAGGTAGTTATGTCTAATCAAGGATTATGATTGTTCAATCTGTTACCGTCTTGGGATGGTGAACAGAGTGGCAGATGCTTTGAGTAGAAAATATCATGTAACCCTATACATTATGATGATTAAAAGGGATCCAATATTCATGTACATGTAAAGTATGGAAATGAGAATCATAAAAATAATTCCTTAAATATTTCTAAAATAATTTTTAAACCATCCATTCTTGAGAGGATCAAATAGGCATAAAAGGATTATGAGGATCTAAAGAAAAATGTAGAGAATATTTTGTTGTTCAAATCTACTAAATATGGAGTTATAAGATATGGAACTCATATATATGTCCCATAATAACTAGATCTTAAGTGGTAACTTCGAGATAATGTGTATTTATTATACTTCTTTATTCATCAGAGAAGTTATTAGATGAATAGAAATCTGAAGAAAAACTTATAGTGGGATAACATGAAGAGGGAGATTATAGAATTTGTATCTCAATGATTGGAATGCCAATAAGTCAAGGCTAGATGGAATAAGTCTAAGGGTATGGAGTAACCATTTCCTACACTAGTATATAAATAGGAAAACATAACCATGGATTTTTTTTATAAGACTCTCTAGGTAATCTAAAGGTAATAATGTCATCTGGGTGGTATTTCATAACCTTACAAATGTAGCACATTTTATTATTATCAAGGATGGTTTATATCTTGAGAAACTCTCTAGGATATGCATAATGGAGGTGATAATACTATGTATAGTACCACTCTCCATTGTATCTGATTGATATCTTAGGTTTAACTCAAGGTTCTGGAGAAAAATTCAGTAAGCAGTGGATATAGAGCTGAGTTTCTATGCTATTTATCACCCTCAGCTGGATGGTCAGTCTTATAGAACCATTAAAACTCTAGAGGATATGTTGAGATCATGTTAAATATATTTCCAATGATGTTAGGATTAACACATTCTCCTAGATTTGTTCTTATATAACACAACATTTTCTATTCTAGAATTCAAATGGCACCTTAGGAGGCTCTATATCGGAAGAGGTGTTAGAATCCAACATGATGGGATAACATTGGAAAGTGTAAGCTTAGGTTACCTAATATTATCCAAGAGATAATAAATAAGGTTCAAACTATTAAACTCCATATGAAATCTACACAAAGTCGATAGAAAAACTATGTCGGAAATCATTGATGAGACTTGGAGTTTGAGGTCAGATATAAGGTGTTCCTTCATATATATTTTTGGAATAAATTAATGCATTTTTGGAAGAAAGGAAGGATCGTTCTAAGATACATCGTCCCCTTTGAGATCCTTTATCACATTAGATATATGGCCTATTGACTATCAATCCCACCTAACTTATCCCAAGTACAAGATGTGTTCCATGTATATATTTTAGAAAGTACATATTGGAAACCTCGCTTGTAATTAATCTATAGGTGGTACACTTATATAATGATATTTCATATGAGGATATACAATTGAAGATATTAGATCATATATACAAATTTCTATGAAATAAGGTAACTCACCTGGTAAAAGTGTTATGGAGAAATCACAAGTTTGAGGAAGCAACATGGGAACCATAAGAAGTGATGATCCAAAAGTACCCTCGTCTATTTTAGTGTATGAGATAAAATTTATAGGGTGAAATTTTTAAAGGGCGGAAAAATTTAATTACCTAAACTTTTATAAATTAAACTCCCTTTTTGAATTAATAAATGCCTTATTAAGTAATGTATCTATATAAAACACATGTAATAATTTTTTTTATTTTGGAACATTGTAAAATAATATCATTCATATTTAAAATAACATTAAGAATATTAACCGTTGATAATACTGTAACATCCTGATATTTTAAAAGGAATCACTATGTTCAACATCATGCAAGATACACCACATCGAGCTTAAACAAATGATTAAATATTATTATTTAAATGTTATAATTATATCCTAGTCATTGGAATGGTTATAATGAATGGGATTAACTAAATTATGAAAATATATTTTACCGATGTTTATAAAATGAATAAATTGGTTACTAACAAATCATAAATGAAAATAAAAACCAATTGAATATAATTTATGGGTTTTTATTAAAAAAAATATTTTTATGCCCATAATGGTATTTTATTCTCAATAAATTTAATTAATCATTGTTAGTGAAATATATTAATAAAATTTCTATATTTTATATCCTACAAATTTTTTTTAAATTTATCCAATAATTTTAATAGTCTTAAGATAAGAATAAACCCAATTTTAAGTATAAAAATATTTATTTTTCTAAAAGGTAATTTTACCCATTTAACAACACATATGTTTTAAAAATAAATCTAGACACTATTATAAATTTTATATTAAAAATAAACATTTATTTAAATCATAATATCAAAATTATCTTAGGGTGAATTTTTGGTATCTTTCTGATAAGTTTCATTTTTTGTTAAATAGTGAAAAATATGGCATTTTAATTGAAAACTATTTTTTCATATAAATAATTTATATAGTAAAATTATATTTTAAATTTGTTTTGAAGTATAATTAGTTAAATTATACATAAATAAAATCAATTTAGGTCATTTAAATCAATTTTACAATGAAATTCTATATAAAAAAATTTCAAAGTTTTTAACTTTTCACAGCAAAAATCGTCTTTTTCGTTGTGTCTACGAGATTCATTTTAAATATAATTTTTCCAATTATGTGAATTAAATTAGGTAAAATGGATTAAATTTTTTGAATTAGAATATCCAAATTATTTGTTAAGGTTATTTTCATTTTGTAGGCACAAAAAAGTTACCATAGTGAAAAAATTATTTACTGTGGTATAGGTAAAAAAATGAAAAAGGTTAAAGTTAAAAGAGTAAAGGCTTAAAATAAATAAAAACTAAAAAATTTAATTTATCAACCCTAAACAGAATATAAAATATTAATTTTTATTATATTTCATATAAATTAATTCCACCTGAATCTGGTTTGATTTAAATATAAAATAATCATTATTTTAATAACTTAAACCAGCCTCTCCTCAAGTATAAATAGCACTCATCACCACCATATCTCGCATCATAAGCCTTGAAGATCCTAAAATATCTTCCCAAACCTCTTATCTTAATTCTCCACATGTCCTAGTTCTTCTTTTATTACTAAATGACCAAATCCAAGGTCCTCAAGGGTCTCTCAAGTTGGTGATATTCAAGAGGTAATTTTCTCAAAGTACCTGTATTAATTTATTTTATTCTTCTATTTTAACCCCTCATCCTTCATCAATCAAGTAATGATAACTCCAAAATAATTTATATAATTTATTTTTATGTTTATAATGTAATATATCATATCCATTTCATTTCTCATCTCCTCTTATTCAAAGAAATGAAAATATTGTCCAAATTATATCGGTTTACCATCTCCATGAATAATGATTTTTCATTTTCCATTACTACCTTTATGGATGTCCATAAATGTTTCATTTTGTTTAAATCAGATGAAAATGGGTATATTATAACCTATTCAATTTTTTTAACTAATATACACACATAATATTAAATAATATGAAACTAGTTCGTGATGTTCAGAAAAAAACGCCAAAATAAACTAAACATTTATCATTAATGTTTTGTTAAATTAATCATCCTTTTGTAAGAAATAAAAAAAAATATGGGAACATTCATACTTTTTGAAGATAATTAATAATATTTAATTATAATTCTCTAGATTTAATTCCATTTTACCAGAACATACATAATTTATACAAGTAAAACCGACCATGAAACTAAGAAATAAAAACACTCAAGACCATGAAAAAAATGTAATATTATTAATAAAAGGGTCATAAGATGTTATAAAATCATCACATAAGGTATTTTAAATATTAATATAGTTCTATAATAAGTTAATAACATTATTTAAACCATTATACATGAGTTTAAAGTACACGAAACTAAAGGTAAGCATGAGGTAAGGGAATTCTTAACCCAATTTCCATTCTTTGGGTTAAACTTCAACTTCTTTATAATGTATTTCAAAATTATGTTTGAAATGAATTTTTATTTTCTTATTTTTTATTTACACTTTTTTATGTTTATTTTCATTTAATATAAATAATATATTATTTTTATTTATACTCACATCAAAGATATGATATTTTTAAGGGAATTTATTTTAAAAATACTCTTTTAAATTTCCTTTTTCCAAAAAATCTTTTTATTACATATACAACATGAAACAAAATTTATGATTTCATGTCACATTAATATTTTTAATCTTACCTTATAATTTTATATAGTTAATTTCAAATAAAATTTTTTATGTTGTATGTGAATAGTTTTTTCAAAATGAGTGATTTCAAAATGAAAATTTCATTTTCTACAAAGGGTTTTTATGATGTAAAATTTCATGATTTATGTCTATTTTATGGTTCATAGGAATTTTCTATAATGATAGATGGATTCATGATAAACCATTTATTGTTGTTTACATGATAAACTAATGATTTTTGGTTATGTGATAAACCAATAATGAGTGGTTCTGTGATAAACCAAGGACGGGTGGTTGCGTAATAACCTCCAATGCATTGGGTACTTCGGAGTTAGAGGTTTTCCATATTTCTTCCCAATTTAAATGAATGTTTGAGCACAATTATAGCTCACTAGTGATCTAGATACATCTTATATTAAGGGTTGGTCCCCATTATATCTCACAAAAAATGAGTGATCCAGATATAGATTATAAGAAGGGTTGACCACATTATAGCTAACAGGTGATCCTGATATAGATTATATGAAGGGTGAGCCCCATTATAGCTCTATATTAAATTATGTAGTGATTATATTAGAATTTTACTATATGGTCATTCCATTTTAAAAAGTTTTTGAAATTTTTTTATGAATGTGATGCTATAAGTTTCCAAAAAGGTCTTTATTTTTATTTCTATGGGTTTTAATGATTTTTTTATTTAAAATTGTGTGTGTTTTCCAAAGAAAAATATTTTTTTCAATATCTTAATTAAAATAGAGATAAATTTAAATATTTAATGGGTTTTCATGTTTTTAAATATACTAACATTTTCCCTTATTTTATGTCCCTTATGAGGATTTTTTGTTCATCTTATATTTTTAAATGTTTTTCATAGTGTAAACGATGAGTAGGGATGATGATGAGGACAAGATGAAAATTGTGATGATTTTTCATGAAAAGAAAACTTGTTTTATTTTAAAAAGGTTTCCTTTATAGATATTGATTATAAGTGTCCACTTGAAATGTATGGGTTTAATTCGTAAGAGTCTTTCATAATTCTCTAAAACCCTAAACCTAAAAGATCTTTGGGAATGAAGAAAAATGAATTATACTCAAAAGTCACTATAATATGTAATGTTTAAGGTTGGGTCCTTAAAGTTGGTATCATAGCAGGGTTTAGATGACTTTATAAATTATGATGTTTCCTTAAGAGTTATAGATATCACCATAGGGTTTACAATTTTAAGAATGATTATAATTTATAAGTCTTAGGTACCCATTTTGTTGTTTAAAGTGATAACTTTCTAGTAGATTAATGATATTTTTAGAGAATTTATTTATAAGGTAATCGATTTGGGTGTAAAGTATTTGAAATTTTAAGTATTATAGAGTTTATAAGGGTATTATATTTAAAAGAAACATTTTCATTTTTAATGTTTTACTGATGTTCTTTCCTATAAATTAGTGATCATTTATCAAGATGGAATGAAATTGGTATTTCACAACCTTCTTATCTCTATATAGTTATTTGATCGTCACTATTATTACAAAATCTTGCTCAAATAATTTTGAATGCTTCTGGAGTATTCAAATAACTTATAATAAATTGTTTGAGTTATCTAACACCTTTTCAATTCTATAAAAATTTATGGGTCATGGAATCTTTTTCATTTGATTTCAAGAACTCAACTCTTCCAAATCTCCCAAAAAGTGAAATTGCAAAAGTGCAATGAATTTTTATTTTTTGAAAGTAGGAAAACATACTGAATGATAAAGGGAATATCAATAAATCCTAAAATATATATTTAAGTAATTAATTATTAAGGAATAAGATGATGCAGCATGGTTAATGGTTTAAGAAGGAAGTTATATAATGGATTTGTTTATGAATTGAGTCTTAAATTTTTTGATATAGTGGTATTTGAAAAGTATTATTTGAATCATGGACCAACTAAGGATTTCTCTATATTAGTTTTTGTCTTCATCAATTTGGAAACATATGTTAGATGGAATCGATACCTACAAAATGTGGTAAAGAAGTGATAATTTTAAAGCTACATGTAACCCTTAATTTTATGATATGAAAAAGTTTATTTGAGTAATAATTCCTTCACTTTTGGTGGAAATAAGTTTTAAGGCATTAGAAGAAATTTTTTATATGATCTCATAATTTGAGGTAATTATGTGTTCATACTTTCTGGAATGAAAAATGAAAGTTACAAGGAAACCTTTGAGGTTAAAATATTTTAAGGTTATTTTTTAGGATGTTTTTTGACATTTCAAAAAAATTATAAAGATTATATTAATACAGTTTTAGAAAAAGGTAAACCCACAAGATGGGTGACAACCTGTTGCGTTTGACAAGGCCACGGTGATAGAACCCTCAACCGAAGGGTTCCAAGGGTTCATCGCCTACCACTGTCCTATGTGATGTATTAGTTAGTATGAAATTGTTTTAATTATTTAAACTATCTAATAGATAAGGGTTATGTTCATTTTGGGAACATGTGTTTTATCAAATTGATAATCATGGGATTCATAAATTATTTGGTTATTAAGTGATTAATGTTTTTTTGGAATATGTTCACTCTTTTAAGATTCTTATATGATTAAGGTAATAATATTACTATGGGATTTTATTTAAGAAATAAATGATGAGTTATCTTCTAGAAATTTATATGATTTATGGTGATTTGGGTTATTTATGGAAATGACTAGTATATCTTAGTGATTATGTGATTAGGAAAATTACATTTTGGTATAAGACTTTAAGAGTGATTGATATTATTTGAAGATAAATATTAAATTTATCTTGGAATATTATGTGATCAAATCCTTACAATTTTTTGGTTTCAATTTCTAGTCTAGAATATTTTGAGGAATTTTAATGATAGTTATTTCTTGAATGATCTATGATGAACTTTGGGTATTGATGATGAATTTTAGAGATTAAAGTTGTTTTTCTTCATATAAAGGTTAATTATTTTTGGAATATAATATATTTTAATAACCATTTTGGTTTTGGTTAATTTATAAAGATAGTAGAAATTGATAGATATACTTTTATGGATTTTGTGATCTTTAGGAGTTGATTCTGATGCTTCAGGTATGAAAATTCATTTTGAATACTCATAGATTAGAGAAAAGATATTATTGTGGTGGAAATTTATTAAAGGATGAAATTACACTTGTCAATTAAGTATGTTTCCTTATGTTCTTAATATAGGTATTAAAATATTTCCTCAACTTTTAGAAAAAAAAATATATTGGATCAAAAACATTATCAATTTACTTTTATTATTGAGGAATCAATGGCCTTTTAACCCCTCATAGACTTAAAGTTTTTTGATGGTTAAATTTATAATGACTATGTTCCCTATCACTCTCCATCAAAACTTGATATTTATTTTTCTCTTACATGTCCATGTTTTACTAGATGTAACCCAAGTATGTTTAATCTCATGTGACCTTCATACTTTCCTTTATCTCTTATTAAGTGGAGGTTTTATTGACCTTTGTTCCGATGTGGGATTTGAAAAAAGGTATTTTAAAAATTCCTAGTTTTTGTCATCCCCAGATCAAATTGTAAGGGTTTAATTTATTAATGGGGTGGAGAATATAACATCCAGGTATTTTAAAAGGAACCACCATGTTCAATGTCATACAAGATACACTTCATCAAGCTTAAACAAATGATAAAATATTATTATTTAAATGTGATAATTATAGTCTAACCATTGGAATGGTGTGAATTAATGAGATTTACTAAATTATAAAAATATAGTTTATACATATTTATAAAATTAATTAATTGGTTACCAATTAATTATAAATTAAAATAAAAACCAATTGAATATAATGGATGTTTTTTCATTAAAAAACTATTTTTATGCCAACAGTGACATTTTATCTCAATAAATTTAATTAATCACTAATATTGAAATATATTAAAAAAATTATATTTTTTATATCCAATAATTTTTTTAAATTAATACAATAAGTTTTAAAGGATTAATATAATAATACATCCAATTTTAAGCATAAAAATCTATATTTCTCTAAAAAAACAATTTTACTGCCTTTTAACGGTGCACTTATTTTAAATATAAATTTTGACCCTTTTATAAATTTTATATGAAAAAAATAAACTTCATTTTTCAAATATTAATATCAAAATTACAGTATAATTAATTTTTGTTATTTTTCCAATAAGTTTCATTTTTTGATGAATAGTGAAAAATACAG
Source organism: Viscum album (assembly GCA_963277665.1). Lineage (NCBI taxonomy): Eukaryota > Viridiplantae > Streptophyta > Magnoliopsida > Santalales > Viscaceae > Viscum > Viscum album. Next base: position 1,893,438,635 of record OY728165.1, read on the forward strand.
CATTTAATTGAAAACTATTTTTTCATATAAATAATTTATATTTTTAATTTATATTTTAAATTGGTTTTAAAGTATTATCAAATCAATTATAATAAATAAATACAATTTAGGTTGTTTTAATTAATTTCATATAGAAATTGGATACAAAAACATTTCAAAGTTTTTAACTTTTCACTTTAAAAAACTTGTTTTTCATTGTATTTACGGGGTTAATTTTAAATATAATTTTTATAATTATCTGAATTGAATTAGATAAAATGGATTAAATATTTTTAATCATAAGGTAAAAATATTTTTTAATGTAATTTTCATTTTTTAGGTATAAAAAACTTACCTTGGTAAAAAAATTATTTACGGTGGTATAGGTAAAAAAATGAAACAGGTAAAAGTTAAATAGGTAAAGGATTAAAATACCTAAAAAATATAAAATTTAATGGTTGGTTTATGTATTAATCAAACATAACCTTCCTATAAAATATTAATTGTCAACCAAATTTTTGTAAATTAATGTCACCTCAATGTGGTTGGATTTAAATATAAAATAACCATTATTTTAATCACTCAAACCCACCTTTCCTCAAGTATGAATACCACCCCTCAAAACCCTATTTCACATAAAAAGCCATAAAGATCCTCATATCTCACTCCAAAACTCTATTCCTCACTCTCCCCATTTTCTATTTCTTCTGGTCTTACTAATATACAAAACCCAAGGTATTTAATGGTCTCTCAAGGAGGTGATATTCAAGAGGTAATTTTCTCAAAGTACCACTATTAATTTCTTTTCTTCTTCTATTTTCTCCCCATATGATTCATACATAAATTAATTATTACTCAAATATAATTTATATAATATATTATTATTTTTATAATGGAATATATAATATCTATTTCATTTCTCATCTCCTCTTATTCAAATAAATAAAACTATTGTCCAAATTATGTCACGTTGTCATCTCCATGAATAAAGATTTTTTTTCTATTAATTCCTTCATGTCTGGTCATAAAAGTGTAATTATAGTTAAATAATATTTAAATAGGTATATTATAACCTATTTAATGTTTTGGAACTAATATACACATATAATATTATATAAGATGAAACTAGTTTGTGATGTTCAGAAAAAACTGCCAAAATAAACTAAACATTTATCTTTAATGTTTTATCTAATGAATAATCCTCATTTAAGAAATAAAAATGATATATGTAAACATAAATAATTATGGAATATTTTTAATACTATTTCATTCCACTTCTGGATATTTAATTCCATTTTACCGGAATATCCATAATTTATACAATTAAAACCGACCATGAAACCATGAAATGAAAACACCCAAAACCATGAAAATAATGAAATATTATTAATAAATGGGTAATAAGATTTTATAAAACCATCACATAAGGTATTATAAATATTAATATAATTCTATGAGTTAATAAAATTATTTAAACCATTATACATTAGTTTAAAGTACGCGAGACTAAAGGAAAGCATGAGGAAAGGGAATTATTATTCCAATTTCCATTATTTGGGTTAAACTTCAACTTATTTGATATTATATTTATAATATTATTTATGAAATAAATTTTGATTTTATTATTTTTTATTTCAACTTTTTTAATTTGGATTTAAATAAAATATACATACTCTATTTTTTTAATTTACGCTAACTTTAAAGAAAAGATATTTGTAAGGGACTTTCTTTTAAAAATACTCTTCTAAAGTTTATTTTTAAAAAATAATATTTTTATTAAATATTCGGACTGAATGTAGTTTTTCACTTTCATGAAAATTTGATATTTTTAATCCTACCTTATAAGTTTATATTTTTACTTTCAAAGAATTTTTTTTTGGTGTATGGGCATAGATTTTTCAAAATGTGTGATTTCAAAAAGAAAATTTTATTTTCTACAAAGAGTGTTTTCGTGATACAATATTTCATGATTTATTTTTATGTAATGGTTCTTTGTGATTTTTTGAAATTATTTTTGGTTACGTTATAAACCAATAATGGGTGGTTATGTGATAAACCAACGATGGGTGGTCATGTGATAAACCAATTGACGGGTGGTTACTTGATAAACCAAGGATGGTTTGTTATGTGATAACCTCCAATGCATTGATTACTATAGAGTTATAGGTTGTCCATATTTATTACTACATTTAAACAAAGGTTTAATCTCCATTATAAATAATGGGTGAGCCCGATATAGCTTATACGAAGGGTTAAGCCCCATTATAGCTCATGAAAAATGGGTAAGCCTGGTATAGCTTATACGAAGGGTTTATCCCCATTATAGCTCATGGGTGAGCCTAATATATATTATATGAAGGGTTATCCCATTTATATCTCTCTATTAAACTATGTAGTGATTATATTGGAATTCTACCATATGTTTATTACAATTAAAAAATGTTTTGAAAGGGTTTTATGAATGATATACTCTATGTTTCAAAAATGGGTTTTCTTTTTATTTATATGGGTTTAAATGATTTTATTTGAGCTAAAATTATGTGTGTTTTCCTAATAAAAATATTTTTTTCAATATCCCAATAAGCTTCTAGACAACGTTAAATATTACCTGGGTTCTCATGTTTTTCAACAGACTAACTTTTTTCTTTCTTTTATGTCCCTTACTAAGATTTTGTACTCATCGTAAGTTTTTAAATGTTTTTCACATTGTAGAATGTGAGTATGGATGAGGATGAGGTTAAGATGAAAATTTTAAATATTTTTTATGAAAACAAAACATATTTTATTTTAAAAGTGGTTCCTATATAGATAATGAGTATAAGTGTCCACTTCTAATTTATGGGTTTACTTTGTAAGAGATTTTCCTACTTATCTAAAACACTGAACATAAAATATCTTTTGGAATTAAAGAAAATTAATTATAGTAAAAAGTCATTAGAATACGTAATTTTTATGTTCAGTCCCTTAAAATATAGACATTGTATAGTGACCATTAATATTATTATATATTAATAATTATGATAAAATCTAATTGATACAGACATAAGAAGTTATGGCCTTGATCAGTAGAATTGTACCCTATGAAGCCCATTTATCAAAGATTTTTAGGGATATGGAATCACTCGGATTTTCCCTGGACTAAGCCCAATATGAAATAATTGAAACATGAATGAAACTATTTATGGTATAATTTCAATCTTATCAAGATCATGACCCAAACCATGTTCACTGAACCACTCTAAGAAAGTGACATCATCACACACCATACCCTTAGGGTGTACACTTGTGTGGAAGGGGTTATGTATCTAAACCCTAGTGGTATGAATTTTTATGTTTAATCTATAAAAAATGATGATTATAATTATACCTTTTCATTATTACTCTATATATACAATTATATATGAGTTGATGAAAATTATATTTTGATATAAAGACACAAAAATTGTATTTTTTAAAAATATATGGTTTTAATTAAAACAGTCTTTTTGATAAGTCTACAATTTTGAAAAAAATGTTTATTTTCATATCATACTCTTATTAAATAATATTTATTTATATACAAATGATAATAAAATTTAATAAATTCCAATGTAATCTTTATAAGGGTCGGAAAAATGTTGTTGTCTAAAAACCCAGTATTTATCAATAAATTAGGATTTTTATTTAAAAGTAAAAATTATCATATTTATAAAATTATTTTTATTAAATAAATATATTTTTTTAATGAGAACATTTAAATTATCCAATGGTGAATTTTTTATAATTTTCCGAGACAATCAAATTTTGGGGTAAAAATTAAATATGATATAAATGTACAGTTTCTATTATGGCAGAATAATATCCCAATAGTGAAGTAATAAATTCTATAAAATGAATACAAGAACAAATATAGATTTTTTATTTAAAATAATTAGTTTTTTAAGTCATTTTATTAATTTTATAATCCTTTAATGAATCATTTTAAACCTAAATTATATTTTAAGGCTTTAAAATCAATTCATTAGAAGCATGACTCACTTCCACACCACCAGTGGTATTATTTTTATATTTTATGTTCTTAGACATATAAATTATTGAAAACCACTCCTATTTGGAAGAAATCATGGGTAAAAACCATGGTAAGTTTTTTATTTTTGATTATTTTATCATATAGAGTCCAAAACCTAAGTTTAGAAATTAATAAAGAATTCATATCTATTTTTCTATAAATACCCACCCAACCTCCCACTCCTATTAAATAAAAACCCATTTACCAGGAATTTCTACTCCATATCCCTATCTAAATCCCTCCCAAGTTTTTACCAATCTCTCAATAATATTCTCCCAAGATTTTATAAGCGCCCTCTCAAGGTATGGGATTCTCTGCTCCTCTTTATTCATGAACATTATTTTTATTATTTCATTGTATTTCTAGTTTTACATGTTGTAATGTGTTTTTAAAAATATCGTTTACTATCCTTATGATATAAAAGTAATTAGATACCAACATTCACTCTCATTAAACCTTTCTATGAATCATTACATAAACCATTATAATACCAAAATTATCTTGTAGTTTTTTAATGCCAAACATTTGTGTAGTGAATAATCATCCCCATTTCCACTCAAATGTATTAACCTAGATGTAACTATCCTTAATTTATTGGTTAATTCCATTTATACAACCTAAAATCCATAATTTTTTTATTAAAAATTATGGAAGGTGTTCTTATATCGTATGATCTATGTGACACACAAATACATGTACATTATATGGATATGGGGTGGGCTAGAAATTATATAGCCCTCCGATGCATTGGGTAATTTATTTATCTCATGAGATACCTTTAATGGTGAATGGGAGGTTGTCCTAATCACACTATGTTATTATTTTTTTGTGTTTATCCTTGACTTATGGTTATGATTTCATGTTTTCTTTTGTTTCTATGTTCCTCTTTTTCATTGATGTTATCATATTATATCATGCTTTGATGTTCATATTTATGATTATCATCCCCTTTTTGTCACCATGATATGCCTATTTACACATATGTATTACTTCCATCATGTTATTATTTGATTATTACCTTACTGAGATTTATAGACCGCCCCTTTCTTATGTATTTTCCCAGGTTATCACTTGCAGTTTTAGAAGAGTTATGGAATTATAAGGGAATGTTTTGGAGTTTTTAAATAATGTTGTTATACCCATGTTTCAAGTTATTATGTTATGTATCTAATTAATAAAATACACTAGGCCTAGTGATATTTTGGTATTATATTAAGTATATATTTTTGTAATAAATTACAAATTAAGGTGTATTAAAGATATGGGTTTTCATAGGTGAAGTGATTATTCCATCTTTTGGTACACAGAAATTTAGAGGGTTCCTTTTGATGAATTATTTTTGTGTTGTTGTTCTTTTGATAGATGTACTTATGTTAGTATATTTTGTGTAGAATTATCAACAAAAATTTCATATCTAATGAAGATGTTATATGTAATGATCAGAACCAGGTGGAGAAATCTAATGAGATCAAAGTATCATCAGAATTTGAGGTTTAGTTGAATGGGAATTCGAAAGTTATAGCTATTTGGGATAGTTTAGGTAGTATGTCAATATCCAAATTTCTAGACTATCTAGATGATATTTAGGAAGGTATTCAAGTTCTATTGGTGTTATCAAGGTTAAAATTACTAGGAATATCAAGGACTATAAAAAATCAGGGAAGAGTTTCAAAATAAATGTCTTTGGATGATGAATCTATGAAATTTATAGTATAAAAATGATTTTATCGATGAAAGGAGTTACATAGGTCTACTAGAGTAAGGATCCAAGTTCAAGGGTACAAGAGTAATCAATATTAATTACTACTCATGGGTGATGGAGAACCCAAGAACCCAAAAGAAGTTTTGAAGCTAAAATAATATAAATAGTGGGATTTATACATGAGGGGTGTGCCTGATCCCTTTTATATGTCTGGAAAATATGAGCTAATGGGAAAAGAATGCTAGGAAGAAATTCCTTTGGAATAAATGGGTGTATCAAGTGAAGGAGAAATTGGATGGTAAACAAAGGTACAATATGAATCAATCTATAAATGGACTTAAAAAAAATAAATTTGTGGATTCATATAATATATTTTCACTAGTGGTTAAACATAGGGATATCCATATAGTACTTAGTATGGTTTCTCTATGTGTTAGTGTATCATACAGACACACCTGAGAGGGGGGATGAATTAAGTCTGACCATTTTTTTACCAAAAATAAATTTTAATTTTAATTTCTTTCCACCAATTTGGTATTCTCAAACTCTATGGTATTTTAGGAAACAAATGGATCATTTATTGTTTACCAAACAAGACACAACCACATATAATACAAAATATAAACAATAAATTAACATGCAGTATTTCTACAGGTTTTGGACCATATGTGGGAAACCTACTCCTTATAATGTTCAACTCTTATTGATAAATATATTATCCATTAATATATTTTTATCAATTATAATGGGTTTCAAAGTATTATCATAAAACTGGTTATACCAAATTACATAGGTTGGTTCACAATATTATGTATATAAATTGAGTGCTACATCCCATTTTTCTTTATATTTTCATCCCACTAGTTCCTCCACAAACTCTTTCCTATTGAATATAGTCATCACTAATGAAATTGATGTCACTGAATCCAAAAATAGATCTTCTTACTAACCTTAAATACTTTTATAGTATAAACTATTTTAGAACACTTCTTTCAGCTCGGTCTCTGGTATTATATACATAGTTTCTCAGTTTTTACAAATCTGTTCACTGGTTTTCTCAAAAATAAAAATTATCAACTTTAAAAGCTCATATATAAAAATACATCACAACACACTCAACCTCAACTTCAAGTTTCACTTCTTCTTCTTTCTTATTCATTAACTGTATCTGACTAGCAGTAAAACTCAGCCTCTTTTTCTCCTTTGAAACATGACAGATTATTTATTTAACATTGGTTAAATGACTCTTATTCTACCTCACTACATCATGAATAATATCCTCATTGTTCTTCCTCAACAGATCTGGTTCTCCTAGTTTCTCAAAGTATTCTTCTTCTTCGAAATAATATTCTTCACTCTTAGCTTTTTGGTCACACACCACTACTTTGAAGCAAATCCTACTACTTTTTTATTCTCTTCCTCCCCAATATTCTTTTATTCTCTTGAATGGGTGACTATATTAAATGTCTCCTCTAATTTACAGTACCCATTAATAGAATGCATAGAGAATTTATTACTACTAGCTAAAAATCACAACTATAAAATATCCATTTTGGTTCCTGATGATCTCTTTTTCAAATCAAAGGTTATTCCAAAAATAATATTAATTATAAATACTCACATGGGTGAATATATCATTCTTTCAGTCCTCCAATAGGCTCATATTCATCCTATTCAAAACAAAATTCACAAAACATTTCAATATCCACATATTGTATAAAAATAACATAGCAACTCAACTTGGGGCATGGAACACTCATCTTGTAGCATGAGATCTTCCCATGAAGACTTGTATAAATTCAGTTTGAATCAATACACACTGGTTATTATAATAGTGGGTTCCCTAGACCTAATGTAAATAGTATTTTTCAATTACCATATCATGTATATAGTGAGTTATGCATTATGTATTCTTACCCTAATAGTGTTAATATTTCTATATCCACTGTTTATATGGTAATTTCCTTAGATTACTTATCATATCAAAAAGTTATAGGAGTTACTGGGCTATAATGAGAACATAGAGATACCATTATAGTAATCTTAGACTTATATCCTATGGTACAAAGACATAATTCTAACTACACACAAATTATGTCTGATTATTAGGAGTTGGGGGCTCATAATCATTGATACTTCTTCTAATTAAGTTCTCACATAGTGATATCGATTAGATGAGATCATGAGGACTAACTAGCCAATAGTAAAACCACATGTTTCAAGTGTCGTTGGTAGTCCTTATTTGTAAACACATATAATAGTCTTTGAAATTGATATTATTTTCAGTTTATACTATTTTATTACATACTTTTATGTAAGACAAAAACTATGGAATTAATTTTTTAGCAAGGTAGCTTGCATTGGGTGTGTCATTGATGGTATGACATTGATTGAAAAATCATGATTGAATTTTTCACTTCTGAAAGGAAATGTTATCACATTCCTTGTTGATCAGGATTATAATACCCTCACTAAATCCAGGTCATGGTAGAATAAGCTAAGTCCATCCGGTAATGTTAGTAAATAATAAATCAAGAAATAATGATGACACAAATTTTGATTCTTTCTTTATGATACATCACGTGACAAAGATATTATATTACACAGCATGTGTAAGTAGGAAAGGTTGTCATTGTTATGAATTTTCCTTATATAATTAGGGGACTTTATGGTTTTCTAGACTCTACTCCTAATCCATGAATATTATACACTACTACCAAGATAAGGTCCTAAAGCGTCACACACTAAAATTATTCAAAATTATGGCTAATTCTTATGAATAGATGTATAGGAAAAGGTGGGACCCATCATGGGGTCTGAGTGATGTTTGAGAATATAGATTAACATTAAAATAAATACATTCATATTATTTTAGTTTAGAATAATTGGTAAAAAATTATATATTAAAATTATTCATAAGATATTAAGTGAATACACAAAAAAATATTATATGAATGAATATTATTTTAATATTCAATGTTCATTTAATATTTATAGGAATATCAAGTCAAGTTAATGATTTGATTTTATCACATAATATATTTATTATATTATCAGTTCTTTATAAAAATATAAATGATATTTATGACTCAGTAAGTTAAACATAAGAATTTTTTTATAGATTATTTAGTGGGTTATACATGTCCAGGTTCCACAGAGTCATTTCTGGGTATTTAAAACCTCACAATATAGGGAGTAGGAGGTTCTCATTTGGGTCACTATTCACTGCATGATTTTGAGATCCTCTCTCTCCTCTCTCTCACTTCCTAGATAGATAATCTGATGATTCAAGTAGTCGATTTGAGTTCACCTTCACATATCGAAGGATCATAATAGTGGTGATCATTGTGACATTGAATCCCTCATCATATCTCTATGCTAGCACATGAATATTGAAGATTGATATTCTCGCATACTTTAAAAGCATGTGAGGGGGTTTATATGGATCTAAATCTGGTTCCTTTGAGAAATGGTCACGGTTGATGACAAGTTTTCAAACACCTTTTCAAATAAAATGAGGTATTTTTATTTAATTTTTCATTATTTACTCTTTCACATGGGATCCTTGGATTTTTTTATTGGGTTATGAATCACTAGATATGATGTATTTACGTTGATATGTGATGAAAAATGTTAAATCCCTGGATCATTTTCTTTTGTTGTGTTCCCTGGTATCCTCTATTGGTATCAGAGCGATCGTGTGAATTTTTAATCAAAGAAAATTTAGTTTTCACTAAATTCATGAAGATGGAATTGTTACAGTCTCATCGCCGTAGAAAATGGTTCAATATGACATCATATGACCAAGTTGTTGCTATATGAAGATTTGAATTGGATTTAAATTAGTGTTCGCAGGTTTAAAAAATAACATATATATATATATATATATATATATATTATTTTACCTAAAGGTGGTCGTCGACGACAATTTTCGGTGAACCTTGGTATTTCGGCCATTTATTGATGACTAAAATAGATCTTTGGTGAGCCTCTATAATCCACAATTTTTTGGAAAAAAATTAATTAATTCATATTTATTTTTCTAAATCCTATAAGTGATAGGGTTAGAAAATTTTTAAAAATAAAATTTAAATAAAAATATATAAGGTTTGGGGGTAGAATATGTCTTCACTTCAGTAAAGAACATAAAAAAATCATCAAAGAGGGGGTGAGGGGAGAGGTCACTATCTGGACATTAAAAAATAAAAAAAACATGGTTGGGGGTTCCAATGTTAGGTAAATTGTGTTTCTGTTAGCATAACTAGGCAAAAGTAAAAAAATAAGGAAGGGGTTTCCCTTCTCGTCTACCCTAGACCTGCCTCCCTCAATCGTACCTTGAACCAAGCCTGACTCCACCTCCCTTTTTTGTGTTTTCGGTTGCTCTCACCATACCACCATGTTACAACACCCCAACCTCAGACTTCCTCTAGCCTATAATTGGACCTCCCATCATGCGGCCTCCTCCCCTGGCTAAACATGAGCCCTAAAATATTATCATGCACAAACCACTTGACATCGTCATGCCACTAACTAGGCCACCCCCCATCCCCCTTACCATTGTGTGGCCTCTACTATCGGACAGATCTATCATGGTTATACATGGTAGCATGGCCAGCTGACCTAGAGGCCCATCTAGGTCAGTTCAATGCAGAATGGGCTCGGTCGGGCTCTTCCTAACCCACTCGACCTCATCCAAGCCACCCAGAGATCACGGAACAAAAGGGAAAAATTAATATTTAAAAAAATTAATTTGAAAATTAATTTAGACTTATAGGAATAAAATTAAATTTTAATTTGGGATCAAACGATAAATTTTACTTGAATTAAAATTAGAAAGAATTTTTTTAATTCATTTAGTTTCCCTCCACATAAATTTATCAAAAATCTAATTTTTATTATGTATTTAATTTATGTGTCAACTGACCATGAGGGGTGACCATCTAGTGCTTATTTGGGATTAATTAATTAATTAATTATTGTATGTGGTTGAAATTTTTAATAATTAATTAAATAAATAAGTTATTTGTGCATCATATGTTTTTCTAATTATATGTATAAGGGTTTGTGTATCCATGAGAGTTTATCTTCATGTACATTATGAATTACTAAGATCCCATTGCTTGCATATGGGTATTTATATATTATGATGAATATGAATTAAGATGTGGATTGTGCCAGTGTGTGGAAAAGTTTAGAAAATTTGTAATTAAATTGAGCGGTGTGGGCATTGCGACATGAGTCAGAAACGACTCAGGTAATTACCCCTATGGTATTGGTTGATCCATTTATGCTCAATGGATAAATTTGTAGTAAACTCTCATGATCATACATTTCATTTATTTAATTTATGCATGTTTTATTACTGTTTTGTAAATATTAAATTTTATGAAATCACAAAAAATGATAAACTAAAATGAATAGATTAAAACTAATTAAGAGGCTATAAAAGAATTCTATTTACTACATGGTAAAGTTGTGAGTGATATAACATAGTGCATTTATGCGTAATAGAAAATAATTTCATTCATCAAGAAATAATAATAAAAACCCTCAATGAAATATTAGGTCATAATGACTTTTATCATTTAAATTTGAATAAAACAAGGTGCATAGGGTGATCATCAACCATAGTTGATAGTGTCTCCTGCTAATAGGGAGTTATTATGAAATTAATGTGTTAACTTAACTAAATAGGGAAGTAAGGAAGTATCCATAGATATATTTTCCACTCTATTAGAAAAGTTATAAGTAAATCAAGTTTAGAATTTCTAGAATTTGGGACTTCGTTCAACAATTCAAGGAGTAGAAAGTTAATGTGGTTGGCTAGTGAAACTACTACCTTGAGAATCTCAAGTAGTGGTGCAACCATATCTTGGAATATAAAGGTGGGTTTTAGGGATCCTTCCCACTATAATAATTAAGTGGTTGGGTATTCCAAATCCCTTATTGAGCACTACTAGGGTTCAATAAAATAGTGGGAGAAATTTAATAATTTAATTGATAATGTCTAATTAGTAATCAGGATAAGGTACTAATATACTTAAGTAATATTATGTAAAAAATGGAAATTGATACCATATATACACTATTATTACTATTGGAAAAAGAATATGTCCTGACTGGAACCAATTTCCAAAGTATAGTACAGATTCTCATGCAAATTACTATGAAATGACTGGATATTATAAGTTCTAGAGTTCTCAATGCCACTTAATCCACTTTGGGAAGAGAGGGATTGAAAAATTATTATAAGAGACTCATTTATGAAACATTTTATGCTTACACCATAATTTTATCATCAATTTCCAATGAGTTATGGAAAAAATATTAGGACATATATGATTTTACATGTTGTCTCATCTCTGAGGAGCTTGTGAGGAGAAAGTCAACTAAGATATCAATGTCGTGATGAAAAGATGGATCATGATATTCAAATATATAAAATTATTAAATATTTATCTCTCAATTACTACAATTTAATTTATGATTACAAAATGAATAGTAAATAGATAAAAAATCATTACTTTTGGGTAAGGTTCTCTAAGTAGATAAGAACTTAAATATGGATTAATATTTATTTATTATGGTGAAAAAGTTGAAAAAAAACGAAAAAAAGCCCAATGGAAAGTGTGACACCATCATAACCTTCATGAAATCCTTCAAATAATTGAGTTATATCATCATAAATGAGATTATTTTCTTCTCATGTCATGAGATAAGTTTATGGAAGATTAAATGCAATGAATTGAAGTAGAAGCAAGCAGAGTCTTCCTCTTAGTGTATATTTATCATTAAATGAAATGTTTTTATCATACTTCTTGGGTATTAAATAAAACATACCTATCAAGTATTTTTATTGAAATACAGTAACCAAGTGAGAAAATAAATCTTATAATAAGTAAGTTGAATTCTCCAAGTGGTTGAGAATGGGTGATTCCTAAGTCAGTAATGAGAAGTACACAACTTCTAATTGAAAAAATTAATGATTCTATTTGAACTATTTCTAAGTATTACAAAAACATTTAACTCAAATTTACATTGTACACAAGGATAAATTATTCCATTTTTGGAATGAATGATTTTTGTGGTGTCCCATACTCAACTAATAGTTCAGTAATGATTGAATCATTGCAGTAACAGATGAGTAAAAAATGTAAGACTCAAGTATACCCAATTATGGAAAGATGGTTCTTTGTCTAGTAAAAATAATTAGTTATAAAGGATATAACTAGTATGGTTTTATAAACTTTGGAGCTAAATACCTTATGTATTATTGACACATTTACTTATTTATCTTTGGATAAATAAACCTTTAAAAATAAAGGTAGTCCATAGAGATTTTGGAATTAGTTCAGATAGAGATTGTAAACTATTCCAAGGTTAATATAGTGGTAAATATACTTCATAAGATCCATTTATGTGTTTTAAGTAATGAAAAATGAAGTATGTTATATAAATGGTTAAACGATATAAGATTCTTCAGGCCTGTGTGATGAAGAATATATAGATCAAGTATTCATAAATCATTAAAATATAGCATGGAGTAATTCTTAAATGCACATTCCCATATACCAAAAATAGTCACGATGTTACTAAGGAGGATTGATTATGAGTCTTACTTTAAAAAATTAATCATTAAAATATATCATGAAGTAATTGTGAAATGCACATTTCCTTATACACATCAGATTCATGATGTAAGTAAATGGGGCATAAATTTTAAGATTCATATGCATTGTATAAACTTCCATTACTTTTCAAGAAATACTTCACAATCCACTAAAAATATTCCAACTATAATGAAAAATGGATATCTTGTGAGTTTTAGTATGATATAAATCCATTATTCCATGATAACATGTGTTTAAATGAAAAGTTTTTGTTCAGTATATAGACAAAATCGCATTAAGAAAAAAAGTAAAGTGCATCACTATTAGTATCCTAAAGTTCATATTGGATATTTTATAAATCCATATGATAGAAAATTTATAGTCAACTGATAGTATATATTTATATAAAAGAAAAAAACATCTCTATTTGATATAGTGGGATCAATACTGATTTGGATTTAGTCAATGTCAGAGATGCACAAGCAGTTAGCATAGGAAAAAGTACCAAAAGAGATTGTGGAAAAGGATTGTTCTAGAGACACATACTGTAAGAACCCGTTTTATTAGGCATGGAACCTTTTAATTTAAAGTAAATTCCTTAGTTTTACCCTTAAATAAATTACTAGTATGGATATAGAGGAAATGAGGGTATCTGAGCCTTTTTCAGAGCCTGAATCCCTATCTATTGGAGGAAATAGCTGGGCTGCATGGTTAGTAGAAAATTTAATGCTCAGTCCACGTGGTTTTATTAAACTATGTGGGTTGTTTCAGTGCATAGTAGAGGGACTCATGGTTTTCCCTAACTGTTTGACCCTGGCCACATGACCATTTGAAAAAATGGTAGACATTAATAGAGGAAAATGGCACGGTTTGTGTATGGTTTCTCAAACCAGGCAGACAAACTTTAACGACCCAAACATTCATTAATGAAAATTCATCTTGATCCGATTAAATGTCTAAATATTTTAAATGGTTATATAACATATAAAATAATTATGACCATCTTGAAGTGATGGACTCATCCAGTAGACTTTCCCCATACGAATCCCATTTTTTCAGAGCTCAGAAAGCAGGTGGAATCTTTGGGCTTCACACTTGACCAAGCCCAAGTTGAGCTTGAATATGTTAAGCTCAAGTGGAACCGCCTACGGGAGAAGTGGAAGTTGATAGAGATTACCACTCGGGCGATGTTATTCGAGCCACCCCAAGAATCTGTTACCATCACGCACCTTAACCTAAGGTCTTATGTGGGTTCTTTAATGGGTTATGTAACAAGACCCTATTAATATTACCATATACATTATTTTTGTATAAAAATTATACATTCATTTTTTTATTGTTACTTTGTAAATAGTTTTAAAGCACAAATAGTATTTTTAGTTAATATTCAACTAAGAAATATATTTTTTATTAATTAATAGATTTTTGAATTAAATAATATTTTAATAAAATAATAATATTATTAAATTAATTTTTATTAAATATAAATTATCATATAATTTTATGAATGAAATTGTAATTTTTATTAAGGTTTGAAAGCTATTTTGTCAAAACCCCTGAATTTTCGATAAATGTTAGTTTTTATTTTAAAAGTGAAAATTCACATATTTATAAAATTATTTAGATAAAATGAATATTATTTTTGGAATCATGATGTCAAAATTATCCAATCGTGAAATTTTCATAATTTTCTGAGACAGTCGAATTTTTGGGTAAAAATTAAATACCGTTTAAATATATAATGTGTTTTATGACATCATAATGACCCAATAGTGATGTAATAAAATAATTTAAACATTATTTTCGTCCAATATATGTTTTACAATTAAAATAATTTTATTTCTATTTTTTTGACTTATTTTACAAAGCTTTAGTGGACCCTCCAAGACTTATAAAACATTTTGTCATTTTAAATTGTTTTCCTTGAGTGTGTGACTCACCTACACATAAGTTACCCTATTATTTTAAGAAGTTATTCCTATGGAATTATAAAATGTATTTTTACACTCCCATTTGGAAAAAACCATGGGCAAAAACCATGGGGATATTTGTGGTTTTGATTAGTTTAATGTGAGGTGTCCCAAACCTAAATAATAAATAATTCCCTCTCCTTTCCTATATAAACCCACTCAAGCTCCCACTTCCTCCTCACTCAAAGCCTTTGGAGTTCATAAAAACTCTTCCCTCCTCCTTCTATAATCCTCCCAAGGTTCCCCAATCTCCCAAGAATCCTCTCTCAAGCCTCTCCCAAGCCTTTGGGATCACACTTCCAAGTAAGAGATTTCTTCCTTTCTCATTTTTTTTCAATTTTCTTAATGTTGTTATGCCCTTTTATTTTCAATTATAAATGTTGGTGTATGATTTAGAACCTACCTCATACTTCCCTATTTATGTTTTAATGATTAGATACCCCTTTCTCTCTCATTAATGCCTCCCATTTACACCTGTTACCATGCCGAAATTCTGTAAGGAATTTCTCTCTCCTCATTTACATTCAAGCAATTATTTTGTATTATGAATCCAAATTAAATTATTTATCTTGGTACATGTATCTATATGACCCCATTACTTTCCATTTCATTTAAATTTTATGAGACACCCATTTCTCTCTCATCAACCATTTTTATGAGTTCTTATGTCACGTTGTTATGCTGCCGAAATTGCACCGCGATTTTCCAAGCCAAAGTCATTGTGTAGTGAATGTCATGCCCATTTCTCTATCAAGTGTATTCACCTTTATGCATATTTAATTATTGTTTAAATAGTTTCATGTATTTATTCCACATTCCTTTATCGTGTAATAAATGATGATTTTTAAAGATTCAATGTTGTATGATCCATGTGGCACACTTATGCATGAAATGAAATGTTTAAGAAGGGTGCACCCTAATAGCACTCCAATGCATTGGGTAAAGTATAGTATCATGATACGTCATGTGAAATGAGTGTTGAATCTTGTTAATTCAAGTGCAAAGAGGGTTTACTCATGTTTCATGTGCAATTAGGGTTTTCTCATGCTCCATGTGCAATGAGTATTGGCTCATGCTAATTCCATGTTAAGTGTTGTTGCCACATTTCCATGTTATGTTAACCATGTTATATCATGCCTTTATGTTCATGTTTCTCTTAAGCTCTATTGATATGACTATTGCGTAACATGTATAGTATTATTCATGTTATGCCTTGTTTACTCCCTTACTAGGCTTTATATCTCACCCCTTTTCTTATGCATGTCCTTAGGTTATCCCATGCAATGCAAAGTATGAGGGAATGTAGTGGTAATGTAAAAGAAGTTTTCAATAAAGATGTTGTGTTTTATGTTTCAATATGTTATTTTATATTCCTAAGCCCTAAATACACTATACCTCTCTATCTTCCATGTTTTATCAAGTGAATATTTTATGTAATGAATCTTTTTTAAGTTTGTAATAAAGATCAGGGTTGTTATAGTTGGTATAAGAGGATAGGTTTAGTTATTTTTGGGATTAGGATTAGAAAACCCTAGTGAAAGCCTTAGAGATAAGACTATGTATAATGAAAAAATCCATAAGTTTTGGTGAGTATTGAGTAATTGGTTTATCAAGAAAATACATCCCTACCTGGATACGAGTAGGTAGAGGCGACTCTAGCACAGATGTACCTAGGAGTGAAAACTCTGACAAGGAGTTTCAGGCTTGACCCGGGGTATCCTGGTACATGACAACAGGCCTTGCTTCACTCTTTATTACAACACTATCGGGGGATATTCTTTGGTAAATTCACAATCTTATTATGAACCATTATTAGGGTAATAAAAAAATGCCCCTAGCAATATATGCTAGAAAGTAGATCATGGATAAAATAGATTGAAGCCTATAGATTCATAAGTTAAGGAATAAAAGTAATTTATAAGTCACCCATTTTTTTCTTTGGATTACCCTTTATGTGTTTCCACTAACATTCTTTTTATTCCAGCCAATGGCCGGTAATAGGAGGACTCAGGCTAACAACTGATGTGATGATCAATGCGATGATTGTTCTAATGAGATCCCCAATCCAATGGGAGTAGGAATTGCAAACTTTGTCATGATACTCTCTCAGTTAATTCAATATCTGAATAGAAACATGGTTCAAGAGTAATGTTTAACCCCCCCCCCCCCCCTAATAAAGAACAATTCGCTATCGAGAGCTTCATGAGACAAAGGCCTCCTACTTTTAATGGATCATCTGATCCCTCAATCACTGAACAATGGATCAACTCCATTGAAAAGATATTATCTATCCTTCAATGTTCCGAACAAGATAATGTTCTCCTGGATGCTTATCGTATAGAGGGTGAAGCAAATCAATGGTGGAAATTGAACAAAAATACAAAGCATGAGAAGGATATCGAGGTGTTGGAATGGAAGGATTTCCAGAAGATGTTTTTCGATAAATGTTTTTTGCGCACCCTACGACTTAAGATGGAAAGGAACTTCCTTGCCCTCAAGCAAAAAGATGATGAATATGTCAGATCGTACAAGGAAAACTTAACAAGTCTTGCACGATACACCTCTGTCTTTGTCATTACCCCCGAATGCAAGGTTGACCTCTTCTTTGGTGGGATGAAACCTAGCCTATGGAAAGCCCTGGAAATCTGTGACTTCGACAGCTATGAGGAAATTGTCTGACGTGCCCTCAAATTTGAAATGGAGATCAAAGAATCTCAGGGGTATCATGGGGATAAGAATCATAAGGCGGAATTAAATCCTGGTGGTCCGATGGATAAATCCAACAGTGCTAAGAAAATCCAGCACCCCGCTTTCCAAATGTGCGGAAAAAAGAACCCCAGAAATTGTCTGAATGGGACGAGGAAATGATTTAGGTGTGGAAGAGAAGGACACTTAACTATTAACTGTCGGTAAGAAAACCCCGAAGCTGTGAAAGAGGATAGGAACACTCTGTTTGACTCTCGATGCATTGTTCATTTCTTCAACTGGAAATAACTAGGGCATCTTGAAAATCAGTGCCCTAAGCCAAGGGTTTTTTAAGGAAACCAACAACCTCCAAGGCAATAAGGGAGATATTTTCCCCTCACTACCACCTAAGTGAACCCCAAAAAATAAGTGGTGATAGGTACTCTAGTTATTAATTAAATAATAGAAAACTTACTTTTTTATTCTATTTCTACGCATTCTTTTATATCCCAAAAATTTTAGTAGAACAATCCCAACACCACTATAAATCATGGAAGTAAAGATGTTGGTGAGTAAGGCAAATGGGGAAATCAATGCATCCCATGAATATAACTCCTCCCCTATCATAATCTATGGATTGAAATTCCTGGAGAACCTCTTCATACTCCCTCGAGTAAAATTTTATGCAATTCATGGCATGGATTGAACTTCCTAATATAGAGCCAACATAAATTTCCATGAGAGGTAAATCACTCTCTATGTGGAGAATCGACCCCCGATTCTGTACAAGTGAAAGAAGGAGGATGAATCTTCTTTAGCTCCATCATCTCAAGCATGGATATTATTTCCCTGTGAGCACTCATATCTGGCTCAGATGATTGAGTCCAAGGAAGCAACCATCCTTGAAGACATGCCTATTGTGAGGGAATTCACTGAAGTGTTTCACAAGTAATTGCATAGTATTCCTCCTAGAATAGATGTTGAATTCTCAATTGACCTTATATCTAGGTCATTTCCAATATACAAGACTCCATATAGAATGGATGTTGTGGAGATTGAGGAGATGAAGAAACAATTATAGGAGAATCTGGATAAAGGGTATATATGGCAAAGTGTTTTGCCATGGGGTGAACCATTCCTCTTTATCATAAAGAAGGATGGGTCAATGAGCCTTTGCATCGATTATTGTGAGATTAATAAAATCACGATAAAGAACAAGTATCCTCTACCATGAATTTATGACTTGTTCGATCATCTGTGTGGATCACAATACTTCTCCAAGGTGGATTTTCGGTCTGGATATTATCAAGTAAGGGTGAAGAAGGAAGATATCCCCAAGACTGCTTTTCGTACAAGATACAGGCACTATGAATTCATAGTAATTCCTTTTGGACTCACTAATGATCCAGAAATCTTCATGAACTTGATTAATAGAGTCTTTATATATTACCTCGACAAATTTTTGGTAGTCTTTATAGATGATATTCTAATATACTCAAAAACCAAGGAGGATCAGGCAGAGCATCTGAGAACTGTACTAGAGACCTTGCGAAAGGATAATCACTATGAAAATTACAACAAGTGTGAGTTTTGGTTGAAGGAGGTCTCATTCTTGGGTCATATCATCACAAGAAATGGGATATTTGTGGATCAATCTAAGACAGCTACAATAGAGGGATGGCCGAGGCCAACATCTGTAATAGAAATCCGTAGCTTCTTGGGGTTAGCTGGATATTATCGATGATTTATGAGAAATTTATCATGATTGTCCAACCCTCTTACCAAGCTAAATCGGAAGGGAGTAAAGTTTTCTTGGAGTGATGAATGTGAAGAAAGCTTCAAGGAGTTGAAAATGAGGATTATCACTACAATCGTGCTCACACTACCCACAAGTCGAGAACTTTTGTGGTATTTAGTGATGCTTTGAATAAGGTCCTAGGATGTGTGTTGATGAAAAATGACAAATTCATTGCCTATGATTCAAGGCAATTTAAAGTTCATGATCAGAACTATCCAACACATGACCTCGAGTTGGCTGCAATGATCTTCACTTTGAAAATTTGGCGACATTATCTCTTTGGGGAGAAGTGGGAAATATATACTGACCACAAAAGCCTCAAGTATATATTCACACAGAAAGAGTTGAATATGTGCCAACGAAGATGGTTAGAGCTGATCAAAGACTATAACTACTCAATCCATTACCACCCTGGGAAAGCGAACAAGGTGGAAGATGCTCTAAGTAGAAAGGATCCAAAAATTATATCATTAATGATAATTAAAAAGGATCCAATCTTCTTGGATTTGATGAAGATAGACATGGGAATAATAAAGAAGGGAACATAATCAATCCTTTCACAAATGATTTCTCAACCATCTCTTTTGGAAAGGATAAAGGATTCTCAAAAGGATGATTTGGGAATTCAGAAGAAGTTGGAAACTATCAAAAGAGGAAAATCCATGGAGTTAAATTCCAATGAAGAAGGAATTGTGAGATTTGGGAAAAGACTATGTGTCCCATAAAGTTTGGAGCTGAAGAAGGAGCTTTTGGATGATACACATAGTTCAAATTTATCCATCCATCCAAGAAACAAAAAGATGTATCGAGATCTCTAAGATCATTATTAGTGGGATAACATGAATAACGAGATCACTGAATATACATCAAAGTGCCTAGTGTGTCAGAAAGTGAAGGCTGGGAGATAGAAGTCTAAGGGGATGATGCAACCATTACCCATACCAGCATGGAAATGGGCGAACATCACCATGGGCTTCGTCACTGGACTTCCAAAGACATCCAAAGGAAACAATTCTATCTGGGTTGTTATGGATCATCTTACAAATACTGTACACTTCATTACGATTTGGGAGGATTTCTCACTGGATCAACTGGCATGGATATATATCATAGATGTGGTAAGGTTGCATGTAGTACCACTATCTATTATATCTGATCGAGATCCAAGATTCACCTCTATGTTTTGGAAGAGTCTTCAACATGCTCTGGATACTGAACTGAACTTCAGTATGGCCTATCATCATCGAACTGATGGTCAATCTGAGTGATCTATTCAGATACTAGAGATATGTTAAGATCATGGTCTATGGACTTCAAAGGAGGATGGGAGCAACATCTTCCACTGGTTGAATTCTTCTACAATAACAGGTTCCACTCGAGCATCCAAATGGCACCATATGAAGCCCTTTATAGGAAAAGGTGCAGAACACTGGCTTGTTGGGATGAAGTTGGTGAGCGTAAGCTACTAGGACCTGAAATGGTCGAAGAAATGGTAGAGAATGTGAAAACCATTCAAGATCATATCAAGCTAACCCAAAGTCAACAGAAGATTTATGCAGATAACCATCGGTGAGACCTTGAGTTAAAAGTTGGAGACATGTTGTTTCTACACATATCTACATGAAATAAGGTCATGATGTTTGGAAAGAAAGGGAAGTTAAGTCCTAGGTACATCGACCCCTTCTAGATTCTTGATCGTGTTAGGGTTGTGGCCTATAGACTAGCACTTCCACCTACCATGGCCAAAGTAAATGATGTCTTTCATGTATCCCTCTTAAATAAGTACATACCAGACCCTTCACATGTACTCTCCTCAGAGGTAGTATAGCTATAGGATGATCTTTCTTATGAGGAGAAACCAGTGAAGATCTTAGATTGTACAGAAAAATTTCTGTGAAATAAGGAAATGGCCCTCATCAAAGTGTTGTGGCGAAACCAAAAGTTGGAAGAAGAAAAATGGGAATTAGAGGAAGTGATGAAGCAGGGTTACCCACTTTTTTTAGTGTGGGAAAATTAAATTTCAAGTGCGAAATTTCGTAAGGGGGGAATATTGTAACGACCCAAACTTTCATTAATGAAAATTACTCTTGATATGATTAAATTTCTTAATATGTGAAATGGTTATATAAAATATTAACTTCATTTGCTTTATGTTTTTGGACTTTAAAATACCATTAATAATTTGGACCGTTTCTAATATAGTCGTTGAACAGTAATCACATGATTAGTATAAATATAGGGCTTTAACAAATCTAAGTTACTCAGAAAAAAGAAGTGATGACCTCATCCAGTAGACTTTCCCCGTACAAATCCCATTTGTCGGAGCTCGGAAAGGAGGTTGTGTCTTTGGGATTATCTCTTAACCAAGACCAATCCAAGATTGAATATGTTAAGCTTGAGTGGAACCGCCTACAGGATAAGTGGAAGTTGTTAGAGATTACCACTCGAGCGATGTTATCTGAGCCACTCCAAGAGTTTGTTACCATTGCACACTTTACACTAAGGTCTTATGAAGGTGTTTTAAGGGGTTATGTAACAATAACCTAGTACTATGACCATGTACATTATTTTTGTATAAATATTATACATTCATTTTATTATTGTTACTTTTTAAATATTTTTTAAAGCACAAATAGTATTTTTAGTTAATATTCAACTAAGAAATATATTTTAATGAATTAATGTATTTTTTAATTAAATAATATTTCAATAAAATATTATTATTATTAAATTAATTTTTATTAAATATAAATGATTGTATAATTTTATGAGTGCAATTGTAATTTTTATTAAGGTTTGAAAGCTATTTTTTTCAAAATCCGTGAATTTTTTATAAATGTCGGTTTTTATTTTAAAAGTGAAAATTCACATATTTAAAAAATTATTTAGATAAAATGAATATTATTTTTGGAATCAAGATGTTGAAATTATTCAACGGGGAAATTTACATAATTTTCTGAGACAGTCGAATTTTTGGGTAAAAATTAAATATCGTTTAAATATATAATATGTTTTATAACATAATAATGACCCAATAGTGATGTAATAAAATGCTATAAATATTATTTTATGCCAATATATGTTTTAAAATTAAAATAATTTTATTTTTTATTTGTTTTATTTATTTTAGAAATCCTTAGTGGATCCTCCAAGAATTATAAAACATTTTTTCTTTTTAAATTGTTTTCCTTGAGAGTGTGACTCACCTCCACATAAGCAACCCTTCTATTTTAAGAATCTAGTACATTGGACTTATAAAATATTTTTTCCCAATCCCCTTTGGCAAAAACCATGGGAAAAAACCA
Source organism: Viscum album (assembly GCA_963277665.1). NCBI lineage: Eukaryota > Viridiplantae > Streptophyta > Magnoliopsida > Santalales > Viscaceae > Viscum > Viscum album. The sequence goes on from OY728165.1 coordinate 1,893,461,732, forward strand.
TGGGATGGTTTGTGGTTTTGATTAGTTTAATGTGAGGTGTCCCAAACCTAAATAATAAATAATTCCCTCTCCTTTCCTATATAAACCCACCCAAACTCCCACTTCCTCCTCACTAAATGCCTTTTTATTTCATCCAACCTCTTACCTCCTCTCTCTATAAACCTCCCATGGTGCCCCAATATTCCAAAAAGCCTCTCTCAATCCTCTCCTAAGCCTTTGGGATCACACTTCCTAGTAAGAGATTTCTTCCTTTCTCATTTTTTTCCAATTTTCTTAATGTTGTTATGCCCTTTTATTTTCAATTATAAATGTTGGGGTATAATTTATCACCTCCCCCATACTTCCCTCTTTATTTTTTAATTATTAGATACCACTTTCTCTCTCATTAATGCCTCACATTTACACATGTTACCATGTCAAAATTCCGTAAGGAATTTCTCTCTCCTCATTTACATTCAAGCAATTATTTTGATTTATGAATCCAAATTACATTATTTATCTTGGGAAATGTATATATATGACCCCATTTCTGTCCATTTAATGTAAATATTATTAGACACCCATTTATCTCTCATAAACCATTTTTATGAGTTCTTATGTCACACCGTTATGCTGTTGAAATTACACCGTGATTTTCCAAGACAAAGTCAATGTGTAGTGAATATCATGACCATTTCTCTATCAAGGGTATTCACCTTTATGCACATTTACTTATTATTTAAATAGTTTAATTTTTCTATGCCACATTCCTTTATCATGGAATAAATTATTATGCTTAAATATTCAATGTTGTATGATCCATGTGGCACACTTAGGCATGAAATGAAATGTTTAAGAAGGGTGCGCCCTGATAGCGCTCCAATGCATTGGGTATAGTATAGTATCATGATACATCATGTGCAATGAGCGTTGAATCATTATAATTAAAGTGCAATGATGGTTTACTCGTTTTTCATGTGCGATGATGGTTTTCTCATACTCCATGTGCAATGAGCCTTGGCTCATGCTAATTTCATGTTAAGTGTTGTTGCCACATTTCCATGTTATGTTAACCATTTTATATCATTATTTTATGTTCATGTTTGTATTACTCTCTATTGATATGCCTATTTCCTAACATGTATTGTATTGTTCATGTTATTCCTTGTTTACTCCCTTACTGGGATTTATAGCTCACCCCTTTTCTTATGCATGTCTTTGGGTTATCCCATGCAATGCTAAGTACGAAGGAATGTAGTGGTCATGTAAAAGAAGTTTTCAATAAAGATGTTTTCTTTTATGTTTCAAGATGTAATGTAATGTTCCTAATCCACAAAGACTCTAGACCTCTCGATCTTCCATGTTGTATCAAGTGAATATTTTATATAATGAATCTTGTTTAAGTGTGTAATAAATATCAGGGTTGTTATACAAACCATGTGATCACTTTCCTTGGGTAGTAATCTATGCATGACTGGTGCACAGTTTGGCCAACCTTGCATCCAAACCATGCATCACTTAAAATTGGTTGATTTGACTCTTTTACATTACCTATTTATAACCCTTACCCCTTTTCTTTCTTTTTTCCAGTGGACAGAAGGCCATTCTCCTCATGTTAAATCATCCTAAAGCCTCCTCACCTAGGCTTTAATATCATTTCTTTTTCTAACCTCCAAATAAATATATGTCTTTTCATTGGATTTCCACTAGTAATATCTCTATTATTTAATCTCACTTCATCATTATTCTTCCTATCAATGATGCTATTTTGGTGTGATCTCATATTCCCTATTTTTAGGGATTTCATCTATTCTTCTATTTTATTCTGATCTAGTCCAAACTAAGGGTCGATACTGTAAGAGGCATCTACTACAGGCATAAGGTAGGTGGCCTTTGAATTTTACCCAGAAGTATCACTATTTATAAATTGTTTATGTTGTGTGTATGCCAATTTCACCATGCGATTATCCTTAAATTAATCTTCTTTAAATTCAATTGATTAAATTAAAACCTATGGCCCTAATGATACCTCTTGACATCATTGGAGGTTGAAACCTCAATTTTTAATACCCCAAGTATGGTGTGTTCTTCGTTATGACTTTGGTTACCCATGTTGGGATTATTTGCAGCATTGATTTGGTAAGTTAGACTTGACCTTTGGTAAGGTAAGTGTTTCTTTATAGTTAATAAATATTTAAATTAATGTTATGTTAAGTGTGTGTTTATATATATATATATCACTTGGACTTGGAAAATTTAATTTAATTGATAATTGGTTGCATGTCCTTATTTTACCTTGGCACGTATGATGAAAGGTAATGGAATGGACCTAATGAATTGGAAATTGTTATGATTGTTACATGTAATATGATAACTTTTTTATATTAATGAAAGGAGTATAAGGTTCCTAGTTCTTTTGGACCATTTCATCTTTATATGAATGGTCATACTTAAGTCTGCCTTGGATTCATGAAGAAATTACTTGAGCACTAGATTATGTGGTGGGTATATAACATATGCACTTAATTTTTTTATGTTTTTGGACATTAAAATACCATTAATAATTTTGACCATTTATAATATAGTCGTTGAATAGTGATCACATGATTAGTGTAAATATAGGGCTTTAACAAATCCAATTTACTCAGAAAAAAGAAGTGATGGCCTCATCCAGTAGACTTTCCCCGTACAAATACCATTTGTCAGAGCTCAGAAAGGATATGGAATCTTTGGGATTCACTCTTGACCACACCCAATCCGATCTTGAATATGTTAAGCTCGAGCGGAACCGCCTACGGGAGAAGTGGAAGTTGATAGAGATTGCCACACGGGCGATGTTATCTAAGCCACCCCAAGAGTTGGTTACCATCGCGCACCTTACCCTAAAGTCTTATGTGGGTGTTTTAAGGGGTTATGTAACAATACCCTAGTACTATTACCATTTACATTATTTGTGTATAAATATTATACATTCATTTTATTATTGTTACTTTGTAAATAGTTTTTAAAGCGCAAATAGTCTTTTTAGTTAATATTCAACTAAGAAATCTATTTTAATGAATTAATGTATTTTTAAATTAAATAATATTTTAATAAAATATAATTATTATTATTAAATTACTTTTTATTATATATAAATGATCATATAATTTTATTAATGCAATTGTAATTTTTATTAAGGTTTGAAAGCTATTTTTGTCACAACCCATGAATTTTTGAAAATGTTAGTTTTTATTTTAAAAATGAAAATTCAAATATTTAGAAAATTATTTATATAAAATGAATATTATTTTTGGAATCAAGATGTCGAAATTATCCAACAGTGAAATTTTTATAATTTTCTGAGATAGTCAAATTTTTGGGTAAAAATTAAATATCGTTTAAATATATTATGTGTTTTATGACATTATAATGACCCAATAGTGATATAATAAAATACTATAAACATTATTTTCGGCCAATATATGTTTTTACATTAAAATAATTTTATTTTTGATGTGTTTTATTTATTTTAAAAAGATTTAGTGGACCCTCCAAGACATATAAAACATTTTGTCTTTTTAAACTGTTTTCCTTGAGAGTGTGACTCACCTCCACATAAGAAACCCTGTTATTTTAATAAGTTCGGCCATTTTCCATATAAAATATTTTTTTCCACACACCTTTGGAAAAAACCATGGTAAAACTCATGGTATGGTTTGTGGTTTTGATTAGTTTAATGTGAGGTGTCCCAAACCTAAATAATAAATAATTCCCTCTCCTTTCCTATAAAACCCCACCCAAGCTCCCACTTCCTCCTCACTCAAAGACTTTGAAGTTCATCCAACCTCTGACCTCCTCTTTCTATAATCCTCACAAGGTGCCTCAAGCTCCCAAGAAGCCTCTCTCAAGCCTCTCCAAAGCCTTTGGGATCAAACTTCCAAGTAAGGTATTTCTTCCTTTCTCATTTTGGACAATTTTCTTAATGTTGTTATGCCCTTTTATTTTAAATTATAAATTTTGGGGTATGATTTCTCACCTCCCCCATACTTCCCTATTTATTTTTTAATGATAAGATTCCCCTTTATCTCTCATTAATGCCTCCCATTTACCCCTGTTACCATGCCGAAATTCCGTAAAGAATTTCTCTCTCCTCATTTACATTCAAGAAATTATTTTATATTATGAATAAAAATTCCATTATTTTTATTAGGAAATGTATATATATTATCCCCTTACTTTAAATTTCATTTAAATACTACGAGACACCCATTTCTCTCCCATCAACCATTTTTATGAGTTCTTATGTCACGTCGTTATGCTGCCGAAATTGCACTGTGATTTTCCAAGCCAAAGTCATTGTGTAGTGAATACCATGACCATTTCTCTATCAAGGGTATTCACCTTTATGAACATTTAATTATTTTTTAAAGAGTTTCATGTATTTATTACACATTACTTTATTGTTTAATAAATTATGATGTTTAAAGATTCAATGTTGTATGATCCATGTGGCACACCTATGCATGAAATAAAATGTTTAAGAAGGGTGTGCCCTGATAGCGCTCCAATGCATTGGGTAAAGTATAGTATCATTATGCGTCATGTGAAATGAGTTTTGAATCATGATAATTCAATTTAAATTAGTTTTTACTCATGTTTCATGTGTAATGAGGGTTTTCTCATGCTCCATGTGCAATGATCCTTGGCTCATCCTAATTCCATATTAAGTGTTGTTGCCACATTTACATGTAATGTTAACCATGTTATATCATGCCTTTATGTACATGTTTCTCTTACGCTCTATTGATATGCCTATTTCTTGACATTTATTGTATTCTTCATGTTATGCCTTGTTTACTCCCTTACTAGGATTTATAGCTCACCCCTTTTCTTATGCATTTTTTCAGGTTATCCCATGCAATGCTAAGTATGAGGGAATGTAGTGGTCATGTAAAAGACGTTTTCAATAAAGATGTTTTGTTTTATGTTTCAAGATGTTATGTAATGTTCCTAAGCCCCAAAGACACTATACCTATTGATCTGATATGTTGTATCAAGTGAAGATTTTATGTAATGAATATTTTTTAAGTGTGTAATAAAGATCAGGGTTGTTATAAAACCATGTGATCACCTTCCTTGGACAGTAATCTATGCATGATTGGTGCATGGTTTGTCCAACCATGCATCCAAACCATGAAACACTTTAAAAATTGGGTTATTTGACTCTTTTCCATTACCTCTTTATAACCCTTACCCATTTTCTTTCTTTTTTTCTAGTGTACAGAAGGCCCTCCTCCTCAAGTTAAAGCATCCTAAAGCCTCTTCACCTAGGATTTAATCTTGTTTCTTTGTCTAACCTCCAAATCAAGATTTGTCTGTCGCATTGGATTTCAACCAGTAATCTCTCTATTCTTTAATCTCACTTCATCATTATTCCTCGAATCAATGATTCAATTTTGGTGTGAGCTCATATGCCCTATTTTATGGATTTCATCTATTATTCTATTTTATTATGATCTAGTCCAAAATAAGGGTTGATACTAGAAGAGGCATCTACTACAGGCATAAGGTAGGTGGCCTATGAATTTTACCCAAAAGTATCACTATTTATAAATTGTTTATGTTGTGCGTACGCCAATTTCACCAGGCGGTTATCCTTAAATTAATCTGATTTAAATTAAATTGATTAAATTAAAACCTATGGACCTAATGAAACCTCTTGAAATCATTGGAGGTTTAAACCTAAATTTTTAATACCCCAAGTAGGGTGTGTTCTTCGTTATACCTTTGGTTACCCATGTTGGGATTATCAGCAACGTTGTTTGGGTAAGTTAGACTTGACCTTTGGTAAGGTAAGTGTTTCTTCATAGTTAATAAATATTTTAATGAATGTTATGTTAAGTGTATATATATATATATATCACTTGTACTTGGAAAATGTAATTTAATTGATAATTGGTTGCATGTCCTTATTTTACCTTGTCACGTATGATGAAAGGTAATGGAATGAACCTAATGAATCGGAAATTGGTATGAGTATTACATGTCCTAGGATGAATTTTTTATATTAAATAAATGAGTATAGGGTTCCTACTTCTTTTGGACCATTTCATCTTTATATGAATGGTCATACTTAAGCCAGCCTTGGATTCCTGAGGAAATTCCTTGAGCACTCAGAGGACGCCATTCTGATTCATTGATCCAATTTTCATGGTAGATACCCACAACATAATATAGTCCTTGTATTATTATGTGAATTCCTCATAATTGTACCAATGAGTCACCTGACTCTTTTCTAGGTATTATAATTCTATTGATACACTCCTTAGAATCAGTTTCATGTCTTCAGACACACGGTGTCATAGATTCATCCAATTGGGACCAGTCATGCTTAGCACATGAGTACTATGGAAAAGTCCCATAGACTTAGTTATACTCTTTTATAGTGTAATTCCTTGAGTAGGGCCCTTGTATTACACTCTCACCCTTATAGTCATACTGCATGAGTTACTACTTTGATATGGATCAACCCTTGAGGTTATGGATTCCTTGGTTTCACCTTGGATTATCTTTTATTATTATCATCATTATTACTCCATGATTACTAGAATAAAATAAATTCAATTCCCAAATATAATAATTAAATGAAATACATGTTCGAAGACACCATCTAAGGATGAAGCAGGTATGGGTTGATTACATATTGTACTTCTTTACTTTTATATATTTTTACATTGTGACATTTTATATTCATATAATGGATTTGTATAGACGTTTTTGGTGGTGGAATACTAATATTTATATCATTCCCTATATGGGATACCATTTGTACCCAGGTAGATTATATGATCGTAGTTGTGGAAAAGGGGAAGTGTCCCACTTTTGACACCAGACTTATTGCTTTAGGTGGGGAGCTTGGTAGCAGATGATTGGGCCAATGCTTAGGGTGCTTGAATAGTTTTTTTCTTTATGATTCATTTATATATAATGTATTTTATTTTATTCCTACTACCATGTATACCTATTTTCCCTTTTTTTATATACATGACATCATCCTTTGTATATGATGCAGTTTACATATTTTTATGATTATTCATTTTTTGATGCTTGTGCATGTTTTTGCTACATTATTAATTATTATTATGATTCTGGTGTTTATTCCTCTATTATCTCTATTGTTCTACATTATGACATGAGGGAATAGTCACCCCCCAAACACACCATAGGCCCTTCCTACTAGTCAAGAGACTCTAGAATACAAGGGTCACACTTGAGCCCATGTGGCCAATCAGGTTTAGTTACTCAAGAGTGAACTGAGTCCGGGATGTCACAAAGTGGTATCATAGGATTTCTTTTCCTACCTTACTATTTTGGGGTGGTATAAAGAAGATTAGTAATATGTTGGAACATGGTTTTAAGTCATTCCTAAGAGTAGTTAACCCATGTTCGAGGTAAACACCAAGTTTCCTAGGAATGAAAAATTTTAAATCCATATTTATCTTTGTTATAGTTGATATACTTTATAATGATTATACCTTGACCCAATATGTCAAGGAGAATTATTACATGAATTATTATAGGCACCTAGTAATTCACATGCCATACATATTCCAGGACATATATGTGCATTTTATTGCTTGCATTTCTTGTGTTGTCTGTGATTGTTGAGTGTGTCTTGGTTATGATATATGCATGTGCTACTGACATCTTCTATAGGGAAGGGAAATTGGTTGTTTAACATGTCATCATCAACCTAAATGGTTTTTTACCATGTATATTGATGGTGTAATCTTAAGAAGACAATTTTAACCCATATAAGCTATGTAACCTTGGTTACATGAGCTGGACTTTGGCTATGATTTCCAAACTTCAAGTTTAAATTTACAAAGTGAATAGGAAATTATAAATTAGAATATATAATTCATCGAATCAATCCATAATATTTTACCCATTAGATTATGAGGCAAAATATATGGGGTTTGGTTATAATAAATTATTTTTAATTCAAATTTATAAATTGTATGGTCCTTTATTATTAGGGGATGAAAATCTATTTAATTGAACTTTGTATTATGTATAAATTCACTTATAAACTTAAAATGTAAATTTTTAATTATAAATGGAATGGTTTTCTATAAATTTTTACTCTATGTATAATTTAAAGAGTGTTTTCCTCCTTAAATTGTAATTGAACCTCCATATATTAGAACCCCTATTAATAAAAACTTAAATTCTTACTAATACCTAGACATTTGATGGGGGTGGTTGGGGTAGTGTGTTGAGTAGTGAAACATTTTCTCTTGTTCCACTTTCTTTAGTGATCCTATCTGCTATAGAATCTTGTTTTGAGGTGCGTTCTTGGAATTTTTAGAGATATTGTACCACGACAACCATGATTCATAAACCGAGAGGGTGGTGAAAACTATGCTCCAAATACAGTTGTCCCTAAGCCACTATTTTTACCCTTTGGAGTGCCACCTATGGAACCACCTGTTATTCCCAAACTAGACACTGATTCTCATCTTTGAGAGAGTTTTCTACATTTCATATAGTCTATGTAGGGTTCTCCATGACATGCACCTATAATGTCTGATCTTACTCATAAGTTCCAATAAAAAATCATCCCATATTTTGGGGGATAGAATTCCTCAGGATGCTTAGTGATGGATAGAATCCATTTTATCTATATTTTATCATCTAGAGATTCCTCTATAGAGGAGGTTAAATATTGAAACCTAAATGATGTGTGATTCTTCCAAGCACTAGTAGTATATGATTTCCCTGGCGGTTCTTCATCAGGACATGGTCTGGGTGGAATTTTAAACAACCATCTATGATTAATTTATCCTAATACACTGAGATATGACTAATCCAAGAATTTCATGTACCTGATACAGGGTGCTATGTTAGTTTTGGACTATTTAGTGCATTTCATCGAGATTCAACACCTTGCACCACTTCTTGTTAGTGATGAGATATAAAAAGAAAGATGCTTCGAGGATGGGCTCAGGTATTCCATTCTTACTCATGTGAATTTATTTCACTTATCTACCATTTATAAGATCATGAACAAAACTCTTTTAATTGAGAACAAATTGAGGGAAGCTGACAATGTAGGGCATAGAGAGTTAGTTCTAAGATAGGGCAGTAGTTCTTCCATAAGTAGGAAGAGTAGACTTGGGGTTTCTCATAATAGAAGTAGAATCTAGAGTATCCACACTGGTATCTCTATTGTATGCCATCGGTGTGGATAGAATGGGAATGTGAAGATATAGTGTGATAGAGACTTGTTGGAGTGTCGTTTTTGTGGCTGGATGAGTCATCTTCAGAGTTTCTATTATACCTTTCCACTTATTTCTAGTAGAATATGACCAAAATAAACTTGACCTTAAGAAGTAGGATCTAGGACTCTGTATTAGAAAGGAATCTAGAGTATCACTGGCCAAAAAGGCCGAGGAGGAGGTCATAGATGGGGTATCCCGACTTCTAATTTTCAGTGCCAGCAGATAAGACCTACTTAAGGTAGTTCAGCTATAGCTTAGGGTCATGGATCAAGCTAGTTACATGCATTATATAATATACCTAGTGATAAGAGTGTAGGACCATATACTATATGAGGTACTATTCTAGTAGACTCTATTATCAAATATTCTATGTTCGATATAGGTTCCTCACACACATTTATCTCTATATAAATCTTAGAAAGTCTTGGGCATGAAATTGTGTACTTTTGTGGGGTGATGGCTCTAGGAACACCATTGGGTTTACATTAAAAGGGTATATTCCAATGCAAGTACTATCCTCTTGAGGTCAGAGGTTATCGCTTCTTATAGAATTTCCTTATAATTGAGATGACAGGGCTTGATGTTAAACTTGGAATGGATTGGCTCATGCCTTATCATGCCCACATTGACTATTATCATTGAAGGGTGACTTTAATATCACACGAGGGTGGTATATATGTACATAAGGGTGAATGGAATGTCCAGGTGGGTTGACCTGGACTAGAGCATCATGGTTTGGTAGGAGTGACAACCCAAATTTCCATCCTTTTCTTAGATAAACAGACGGTGCATCTTCCAAATTTTCCTCTAGTGGTGGATCTTTTTCTAGATGTTTTCTTGGATGAGTTCTTTGGACTACCTCCCAAGAGATAGGTAGAGTTTAAAACTGAGCTCGTTACATGATCAACTCTAGTATATATCTATCCTTACAGGATATAATATTCTAAGCTCCAGGATCTCAAGATACATTTAGAGGATTCAAAATCTAAGAATTTTATCTGAACTGATACTTCTCTTTGGGGTTCTCCTGTCCTTTTAACCAAGAGAAAAATAGAACCCTAAAACATTAAATGGATTACCAATAGTTGAACTTAATTATGATTAGGAACTTGTATCCATTTCCTCATATAGTTGATCTCTTCAACCATCTCTGAGGAGCTAGAGTGTTCTCAAAGATCGAATTGAGATTAGGCTATCATCAACTGTAATTAAATCCTTTAGACTTACCATGTATGGATTTATGAATTTTTTATGGTTTATATGATTATATAGTTATGTCATTAGGTATTACAAATACATCTTCTGTTTTCATGGTGTTGATGAAAAGGGCTTTCCACCCCTACCAGGATTTCTTCATCGTGGTTTTTTTGGATGACATCTTGGTGTATTCTCAAACTCAAAGCGACCATTCCAAACATCTTGATATAATATTGAGTGCAATGAGAGAGCATCAACCATATGGGAAGATAACAAAGTGACACTTATGTATTGAAAAGGTTCGATTCTTAGGTCATATTATCTCTGAAATAGGAGTATCAGTTGACCCAAAGAAGTTGGGTGTTATTGTTTCCTAGGAGCATCCCAAGAGTGTGTTTGATATACGAAGATTCTTGGGGATGGATGGATATTATGGGTGTTTCATACAAGAATTATCATACCTTTTATAAACTCTAATAGATCTAAATAAGAAGGGTGTTAAGTTCTTATGGTTTGAAGAATGCGATAAGGCCTTTTAGGATCTAAAATTAACACTTACTTCAGCACTGATCTGGATTCTACTAGAGCATTCCAGAGGTTATATGATGTTTTGTGATGCATCAGGTATCAGTTTAGGTGCAGTATTGATGCAGGATGATCATGGAATTACGTATATATCTTTCTAGTTGATACCTTATGAGATTAATTACACAATATAAGACCAAAATCTTGTAGAAGTCATTCATGCCTTGAATTGTTGGAGGAATTTATGATTGGAGAGTGGTTTTTGGTGTATTGAACCAAAAAATCCTCAAATACATTTTTATATAGTGTGAATTAAATCTCAAGAAATGAATATGGGTTGAATACCTACATTAATTTGATTTTGATATTTTCTATATGCATGGATAGGGAAATGTGGTAGTTGATACATTGATCTAGAAAACTTAGGCACAAGCCATTCAGGAAGCTGGTGATGGATAGAAGAATATGAACATATATTTTGAGATGTATCTTTAGTTTTAAGAGTCACAAGGATCATTTTATTTCATCCTTAGAAGTTACCACTTCACTCTTGGATAGGGTGAAGAGAAGGCGGTTTTTAGACCTTAAAGGTTTGGTCTTATGGGAAAGTATTTTAGGTGATGACCAACCTCCAGATTGGCCAGTCGATAGAGACGACATCCTGCTTATAAGTGGACATATCTAGGTTCCTAAAGACATAATAGAGAAGCTGATACAAGAATATCATGATTCTAAGTGTCCATTGTACCCAGGTATCTCTAAGATGTATCATGATATACACCATTGATAGAGGTGTTCTGGGATGAAATGTCAAATTGTGGATTTTATCACTATCTATCAGTAGGTGAAGGTGGAGAACTAGTGTCATGTTGTCTTATTATAGTTGTTTCTGATCCTATAATGTAAATGGGATGAAGTCATGATGGGTTTTTTGACTAGTTTACCAAGGTTTCCTCAAGGTAGCAATGTGGTTTGGGTAGTCTTAGATTGAATGATGAAGGTATCCCACTTACTTTCTATTCGGGATAATTTCTTAGCTAATGAGCTAGGAAGATTGTATGTTTGTGAGATTATACACCTAAATGGGGTATATTGTACTATCATTTTGGATAGGGAGTCTTGTTTCACATCAAGGTTCTAGATAGGGTTGTAGAATTATTTGGGTAAATAAGTGCTTCTGAGCACATATTTTCACCCTCAGACCAATGTCCATTTAGAATTGACTATACAGGTGTTTAAGGATATACTTTGATCATGAATCCTTGATTTTAGAGGTTCTTGGGAGAAATATATACCTATCATTGAGTTTTACTATAATTTCATCATTTAGATTAAAATTTAGATGGCTCTCTATGAGGCCTTATATGGTAGGCCATGCCTTTCACCTCTATACTGGCTATAGGCAGGGGAGGTAGTTCTACTAGGTCCTCATATCATGCAGGAGACTTCAGATCAGGTGTGGTTCATAAGAAAGTATATGACTATTGCTAAATCTAGACATAAATCGTATGTCTATGACCTCTATATTTTGAGGTTAGGGATCATTTTTTCTTGAGAGTATCACTCATACATGGGAATAGATAGATACAGAGGTAAGGGAATTCATTGCCATATTTTTTAGGCCTATTGAGATCTTGTATAGTGTCAGTCCAGTAGACTATCGTTTGTTGTTACCTAAAAGATACCATTTCATGAACAACATCTTTCATATTTCATAGAATCTTCATTTACATGTTGACCCCTCTCATACTTTTGATATCAAGGATGTTGAATTAGATTTTTATGCTTATTTTTAGGATTATCACATTCACATAATTGATCAGATCAAAAAGTCTCTCTAAGGGAGGTTTATCTTTTTAGTATGAGTGCTATGAAAAAATATCCATGTATAAGATATGACTTGGGAGTGTGAGGCTGATTCACATGCTCAGTGGCCAGAGTTATTCTCATATGAAGTTTTACCACCCTTGTAAGGGAAACTCAAAGATGAGTTCTTTTAAGGGGAAGACTATAAAAACCCAGTTTTACTTTGAGGTACTAAACCTTTTAATTTTGGTTAAATTCCATGGTTTTACCCTTAAATGAATTCCTAGTAAGGATATGAAGGAAAAGAGGGTGTACAGTGATTTTTCATAGCCTAAATCCCTATCTTCTGGAGGAAACATCTAGCCTTCATACTTAGTAGAAATTTTGTCACCTAGTTTGCACAGTTTGATTAAACTGTTTAGAGTGTTTCAGTGCACAAGAGGGGGCTTCACAGTTTTCCCTAACTATGTGACCTAGGCCTCACAACCATGTGAAAAACTACAGATGTTAATAGAGGAAAATGTCATAGTTTGTGAATGGTTTCTCAAACCATGAGCATGAACTATGTGATCCCCTTTCTTGGAAAATCAGACATACACAGTTGGTGTACAGTTTGTCCAACCATGCACTTCTTTAAAAATTGGATAATTTTACTCTTTCTCTCTTACCTATTTATAACCCCTCACTCCTTTTTCTTTCATTTTCCAGTAGACATAAGGCCATCCTCATCACTTTGAAGCATCCTCAAGCCTCCTCACCTGGGCTTTGATCCTATTTCTTCAACTGACCTCCAAATCAATATCCACCTATTACATTGGATTTCCATAGATAATCTCTATATTCCTTTAGCTCCCTTTATCGTTATTCTTCCTATCAATGATTATATTTTGGTTAGAGATCATATGCCATATTTTCAAGGAGTTCATCTATTCTTCCATTTTATTTTGATCTAGTGAAAACGAAGAGCCTGTTATGGATGAGGCATCTAATATAGGAATATAGTCGGTGGCATATAAATTTTCCCTAAAAGTATCACTTATAAAAAAATTTGTGAACATGTTGGTTTCACTGAGAGGTTCTCCTTAAATTTACCTTCTATAAATTCAATCAACAAAATTGTAACCTATGGACCTAATGACACCTATTGACATTTTTGGAGGTTGATACCTCAATGTTTACGATTCCATATAGGGTGTATTCTTCATTATGCCTTTGGTAACCCATGTTTTGATTACCTGTGACACTGTTCAAGTCTGTTTGACTTGACCTTTGGTAAGGTTAGTGTTTCTTCATAATTAATAAATACTTAAATGAATGTTATAGAAATTATATATATATATATATATATATATATATCACTTGGACTTGGAAAATGTAATTGAATTGATTATTGGTTTCAAGTCCTTATTTTAACTTCTCACGTGTGATAAAAGGTAATGGAATGAACCAAAAAAAATTGAAATTAGCATGAGTATTACATGGACTATGATGAATTATGTATATAAATGAAATGATTAAAAGGTTCATACTAACTTTGGACATTTTCATCATTATTTGAATGGTTAGACTTGATCCAAACATGGATTCCCAAGGGAATTCCTTGAGCACTCAGAGGTTTCCATTCTGATTCATTGAGATAATTTCCATGGGAGGTACCGACCACATAATCTAGTCCTTGTCTTATTATGTAAATACCTCAGTGGTTCACCGATGATTCACCTAACTCTTTTCTAGATATTATAATTTCTTGGATATTCTCTTTAGGTTCATCTTGATGTCTTCAAACATGTGGCACTATGGATTCACCCATTTAGGACCAATCATGCTTATCCCAGGATTACTATGGACGATCTCCATTGACTTAGTTAGACTATTTTATAGTGGAATGTCTTTGTTTTACCCCTTATATTACACTCATACCCTTATATCTAGAATGCATGAGTTACTACTATGAGATGGCTCAACCCTTTAGGTCAAGGATGCCTTGGATCCACCTTGGATCCTCTCTTATTGTCATCATAATTATTACTCCATGATTACTAGTATAAAATAAATTCAATTCCCCTCGATAATAATTAGAGGAAATATATAAGGATGAAGTAGGTAAGGGTTGATTACATATTGTATTGTTTCACTTTTTTTTACCTTCACATTATTATAGTTTAAATTCATAGGATGTATTTGTATAGACTTCATGGGTGGTGTCCTAGTGATATTTATATCACACCCAAATCAGGCTGTTATTGATACTTGGGTAGATTATATGATCATAGGTTTGGAAAAAGGGAGGCATCCCTCTTTAGATACCTAATTTATTTCTTTAGCAGGGGAGATTAGTATCAGATGACTGAGCCAATGCTCGAGATGATTGGATAGATTTTTGGATTTTTGATTCATTTGTATATCATGAATTGTATTGTTTTATTGCTTCCATATATACCTACTTTTCGTTTTTGTAGAGACATGACATCATCTTTTATATATGATGCAGTTTACATATTTTTATGATTATTCAATTCTTTGATGTTTATGCATGTTTCTACAACCTTGTTCATTTTATTATTCTTATGTTGTTTATTCATCTATTATCTCTGTTGTTCTCCACTCTAACATGAGGCCATAGTCTCTCCACAAACACACCCTAGTCCCTCACTACTTGTATACAACCTCTAGAATATGGGGAGGTTCTCTTTAACCCATATAGCCAATCAAGATCAGTTACTCAGTAGTTAACTGGGTACGAGACCTCACACATACTACATAGGAAGGATAAAACCATATTGGTGGTTTTAAATTCACTGACGAGTGGGATACATTATTCAATAAGAAAAATGGATCCTACTAGTAAGCAGTAAATGGAAACAATATAATATTTTCAAGTTTAATTAAAATTCAATAATGGATTTGATGGATCAAAGTATAAGTGCTTAGTATTTTTGAACTTATCAAATCATGATACTATAGTGGTATTCAATAGAAAATACATGGATGGTCAATTTTAGACCAATGATTCGTGATAAATAGTCGAAAGACACAGTAGTTTTAAGGACCCAACCTTATACATTACATATTCTAGTATCTTTATACCAAAAATCACTTTCTTTCATTCCCAAATATCTTTTAGGTTTATATTTTTAAATAATTATGACATAACTCATACATAACAATACCATATATTACAAAGTGGGAACTTCTGATCAGTATCCATATTTCCAATAATATAAAACATTTAAATTAAAACATATTTTCCTTTCATAAAAAATCTTCACAACTTTATAATGAAGTTCTTCCTTATTATTACCCATCCTTAAACCCTATGAAAAAAAATTTTATAACATGGGATGAGCATAAAAATATAAGTAAGGGTCATAAAAATAATAAATCTTTTATTCTAGTGAAAAACATGAAAACACATGTAATTTTTACCTTTATATTCAAAGTTCTTTGAGAGTATGCAATAAAACATTTACATAAGAAAAACATGCACCCTTTTTCCCAAAAAAAATTAAAATTGATAATAAGAAAATAAAAAATATTTTGGAAAATTAGAGCATCATATTCATAAATCCATTCCAAAACCCTTGCAAATTAGAATAATCTTACAGTTGAATTTCAATATAATTCTCTAAATAACATAATTATTACCCAATTCATTGGATAACTACAATGGAGCTCACCCTTCATATAATCTATATCAAGATCACCCATTTTTCATGAGCTATAATGGGGTTGAACCCTTTTTTTAAGCTATATTGGTCCCACCCAAGAGCTATAATGGGGATCAACCCTTTATATAAGCTATATTAGGCTCACTCGTGAGTTATAATAGGGCTCGACCCTTCATATAAGTTATATCGGGCTCACTTGAGAGCTCTAATGTGGATTAACCCATCATATAAGCTATATCAGGGTCACCCGTTTCTCATATATAATGATCATATACCATATAATGAATAAAAAAATTTATTCTTGTAACTTTTTATCATAAAAACCTTTGAATAGTAATTTTTAACTCATATGAAAAACCTTTTGGGATAATGAAATGCCCTTTCTTTTTAAAAACTCATTTTCAATACCAAAATAGTTAAAAAAAGGGAAATAGGGTTTTTATTTGAAGAAACCATGAAATATTGTAAAGTAATCTAGAAATAAAATAAATATTATAGTTGTGGGAAAATTTATTATCACCGTATATGATAAAATAGAAAATTCCATTTGTATTTTTGTTAAAACATTCCGTACAAATTACATAAAAAGATTCCTTTTGAAAACCATTGAAATAAATTTAAAATGTTCCTTTATAAAAAAAATCATATCTATATAATTACATTCATAAAATCATTTAAAAATATGGAAAATTAACAAAAATATATTTAAAGAAACTTTAAAATAGGATTTTTTTTAAAAAAAAAGTCCCTTACCTTGAGTCTGGTTCATGGGGTATGTTATTTATAATCCTGAATAATAAAATTATATTAATTATTTACTTTATTAGGTAAATTTTTAAATTTTATTATTCTTTTAAATTAACTTAGTGCTATGTTATATTCAATTACCCAATCGATTAATTTTACATTAGATGTCTTGATTGTATTTGGATTATATGTCCAAAATGACTTCGGTTGGTTGATTATGGTCAAAGAGGTGATTATTTAAAAATATTGTGAATAATAATCAAGAAATAATTATCTTTTTCATTCATCAATTATACTTTTATAACCAATCATTAATGATGTTTATGGAAAATTAACTATGTTATGAACATGAAGATGTTAGGCCATATTTACGCATTAGTGACGTTTCTATTTTTCAATGATCATTTTGGAAAAAATGTAAGTAATATTTTATCTTTACATATTGATAATCATATCATAAATGACATATAATTTATTTAAATATAATTATATACATCGTCCATGTCATGTGTTTATGAAAAAATAATCACATCGCTTCGTGGAGGTGGTAGTCCACACGTATGTATAAACGACATTATCATTTTTTAGTGAATGGAAGGGTATGAAAAAAATGATATATTATCTTTTTAGAATGATAAAAATTTCATTAATATAATAATTACTTAATATATATCACATATATTCATTAAATTTATCCTTATTACATTCCATGTAAAACGTTAGTGAAAAACAAATCACATCACTTCGTGAGGCGGTAATCCACCGTACACACGAGCGACGTTATCGCAAACCCTATGAAATGGAAAATAATAAGGTATATATGATATCATAATTAAAAAAAGTATAATTATGTTAAAAATATCATATATATATATATATATATATATATAATTTTAACCCATCATTATAAAAATCCATGGGAGGCGATGAAAACCGAATTTCATAGATTCACAAGGTGGTAGTCCGTTGTACACATGAATGATGGTTTCATTTCCCATTTGATGGATGAGGGGATGGATTTGTTTTATTCCATTAAAAAATAACATATAAGTATATGGTAGATGTTTTTTTATTATATTTTAATTTTTAAGACATAATTTATGGATGTAAAAGAAGAAAGAAAGAATAAATAGCTTCATTAAGAAGATTACCTTATCTTAGAAAAACCTCCTTTGTATTTCCCCTTAATAACACTGGGGTTGGTCTTTTTGAAAAAAAATCACTATAATGTGTATAAGGGTGTTGGGGATATATTTTTTTAGAGTTTGGTTGGTCTAAATTTCTTGATAGGTTTGAATAAGTGAGGGGAAAGAATACCCTTTTTATAATTGAGTAGGAGTGTCATTTTTGTAAATACCCAAAACAATTAAATAATGAGAAGTCACTCTCAACCCATGTGCCTCAAAAATTAAAAAATAATGGAGTGGATGTAAGTTATGGTCGATACACACCTCCACTACACAAAAAAACATTTTTAAACATCTTTTTCCTTAACTTATAAGTTTCCTAACTTTTACCATTTTAGTTTTCACCGTGATAACTTGCCATTTTATCTAGGTAATTTATAATTAAAGAATATAAATAAAATGATTATTATTAGATAATTTGTACCCAATGATTATAAATATTAAATAAAATTTATAAAATAAAAAACCCATGTGGGTGGAAAATTAATTTTAACACAAACGCATAAAACATGAAAACCCTAGTTTTACCCTTTACCATGGTAACAAAGTTTTTATTATTTAGGGATCAATATAATTATTAGAAAATGAAAATTGTTACATGAATGTTCCATTATTTATCTGTTTAAACATATTCCAAAACTTTTTAGAGAATAGTATTTTTATTAATTTTAAATCATTTAATAAAATTTTAATTATTATAAAATATAATTAATTCGAAATTTGAAACTATTCATTCAATTTGACTTTAAATACATCAAGAAAATTGTGGAATTAAAATAGGTCATTTTTAAACCTATATTTCATATTAAAAAATTCATGTAATACAATAATTAATTCAATTTTTATTACTTTTAATATTTTTAGTATGATTTTTTTATTTTTATTTTTATTAAATAATTATTGTGTTAGTATTGGTTAGGAATTTAAATTAATTATATAATTAATAAAAATTTAAAAAAAGTTACCCTGATAAAATTAATTTCATTATGCACAAAAATACTATTAATTTTGATTTAATATCTTTATTTTTTCCTATGTGAACACATAATTGAAATTTAAAAGCAAGAGGGTGACATTTTGTCTTTTTCTTTACTTAAATCATTATATTGGTCACTTTCATATAAAAGTATTATAAAATCACAATATAATAAATAATAAGGTAATAAGGGTCAAAATATGGCTATAAAATAAAAATGTGACAATTTTTTAGGTCATTTTAATGCTTATCATTTCTGTTTAATCACTCGATTAACCTATTTTATCCATAACTATGATAAAATATTTTTACAATTTTCATTATTCATTATGAAAAAAAATTAAGTTGACCATGTTATATAATATAAATTATTATAATTCAAAATATTGAATACATTTTACCAAATTCAATTCATACAAGTGGTGGAATTTAATTTAAAATTAAACCCATAGACGATATGAGAAAGTGGTTTTTCAAGAAACGTATTTTTTAAGCATAAGAATATTTTATATTAACTCTATGACTAGTAATAATCATTATATGAATTTAAAATAATATTTACAGTTATATAATTTATAAATTCCATTTAAAACATTACTCATTAGAGGCTATTTTAATTAATTAAACTGGAGAAACATTATGCACTTTAAAACTATTTTCATAAAAATGCATTTTTAAACCTAGAAATAAACTTATAAAAAAATATAGTTTAAGGATGATAAAAATGTTATTTATTGTATTAAATATAAATAAATAATAATTATGTTATTTTAAATCAAACTAAAATTATAATGGTTCGTTTAAATTAATTAATTTAATGAAATTTATTGACAGTTTTACAAAAATCAATATTTTCTAAAAAATACCAAAATTACACCCAAAGTTAATTTTAATATGATTATTTCAAAAATTAATTTAATTTTATAAAATAAATAGTCTATAAGTTCTAAAAATTAATTATAATATTTTCTCATAAATATAAATAAAAAAATGAAGAAAATTTATTTTTGATGAATAAAATGACTTTACTAAAAATTGATTGATTGTTTACTAAGTATTTATCAAGAAATTTATATTAAGTAGTACATTTATATATATTTAATAAATTATTTAATACTATTCATACCCACCAATTTAATGGCAAGGTTATAATAGTCATATTTAAAATAATATTATTTCATGGTTCTTTTAAAAATGGTGTTGTGTGTTTTATACTTTATCGAGCATATATTATTTTTTTAAAATCTTAGGGTGTTACATTAACCCCCCCCCCCCAATAAATTTCATCCTCAAAATTTTAAATTTATCTTTATAATCAAGGGTTTTATATTTTAAAATATATTTCTTGAAAACCTGCATCATAAAAATGGTTAATAAAACTTCCTCTTCATAAGAGAGAAAACAAAGTATGAAGTTCATTTAGAATAACACATACTATGTTTAAAAATATTAAAAAATTAGTGGGAAAGGAATATTTGAACAAGGAAGGAAATATTAATGCCCAAATAATGATAGAGATTAACATATATCATTGGCCTCAAGAAAGTGAATAATCATGAGAAAGTCAACACCTACAAAACCATAAACCAAAGAGGCATGAAAAAGACACTCGTTTCATTAGAAAATAATGTGAGAGGATAAGATTTTCATTTTCAAGATCCTTTTCCCGAGGTTGAGTAATTTCTTACCATATATAATAAGAACATAAGTAAATATACTTACTTGATAAGTTTAATTTCATCCTTTAATCAATTTACACCATAATCTCATATTTTTCTCTAAATGATGAGTACTCAAGATGATTTTTCATGCCTGAAGCACTAAAATAAAATTTTAATGGATCAAGTAATTCATAAAATGCTAAAGGGAAATTTCTTCAATCTTCAGTCATTAACCAAAAACAAAATGGTTAACATAAAATAAGATAATTCCCTAAAATAATAAACCTCCATACATCATTAATCTCTAAAAACCCAAAGATCGACTTTGATCATTTGATAAATAAATAACCTAAAAATTCTAAAAAATATTCCCAACTAAGTTCAAAACCAAAAAATCATAAATATTTTATCACATATTATTCCAATATTAATTTAACATTTGTCTCTAATCACATTAGTCACTCATAAAGTTATATACCCAAAAATGCATCTACCCTAATCCTAGAATCTCAAAAATATTATTAATAATTTCCATATATAACCTGTATAGCTATAAATCCACATTAAAAAGATAATTCAACCTTAATTACTCAAATAAAGTTGCATATTTTTCTTTTTAGCTTAATCATATAATATTACCAAAATCATAAAAATTTTCCAAAATAAAATTAATCAACTAATCACAAAATCACTTTTCAATCCCATGGTTATCCATATGATAAAAATATGTTCCAAATATAAAATTAATCATTATATTTCAAACCATTTACATAAAAAAAGATTTCATACTAACTAATACATCACATAGGTTAGTGGTAGGAATTTCCCCCTTTTCTCCCTTCAGTTGTGGGTTTAAGCCCTGTGACCTTACCAAATGTGATAGTCTATGTCACAACCCCCTCCCTCTAAATATACCTCTCCTGGGTTGGCAATTAAGAAAGAAGATAATAACCCTCGATTCCCACCTCTAGTAGGCTTCTGATTGGTGACTAACACCAAGGGTATACAAATCTCACAAAATAGGATGCATTACCCTTTATAAGAAAACAAGATTAGAAGATATGATGTATCAACCAAGACCAAATCCATGAAATATATATAATAAAAACCAAAAAACCATCCCAAAATGCTTGTGTAAATAAAACTAATACAAATAGAAGTCTCCAAAGTAAAAATACCCAAAAATGAAACTAAATAAGGAACACAACATCTATCCAAGGTTTGAGCTAGTGAATCCCAACACAGTCCATGTAATCCTCTTGGAAACCTGAAAATATTTTTATATACATAGGGTGATCATATAGGTATACTCAATAAGAATGAAAAATTCTCTAATTCACAATTGGAAGGAGCATAGTAATTCATGTGTGAGAAAATAGTAGAACCAGACAGCACCTAATAGCTAGAATAACCATAACCCCAACCTAACCAAGGATCTGTCAAAAAATAACACAAAAATGTAATATGATATAATATAACCACATCGGTGATAGGGTCTCCTGCACCACTTTCTCATTGATTAGACACTCTCACACCCCAACAAAAAATTTCATGGAGCTCCCACCTCTTTCAAGCCTACCACATCGCATCCCCCCTGCACACACCTGGGCCTCACAGCACATCCCACCTGCACACACCTGGTCCTCACACCACATCTCACCTGCACACACCTGGGTCTCACAACACATCTCGTCTGCACACACCTACGCCTCACAACACATTACACCTCATATCTAAGACACCTATGAAATGACAACACAACTCATCTCGTAGACACCTGGGACATCACACAAAAACTCATCTGGAAGACACCTGGGATACCACTTCTCATCAAATCCTGCTTGAAGAATCTTGGACCTACATCGCCTGGAAGAGGGAGTAGGGAAGAGCGGGTGATCAACCATCCATCCTCGCATCAAAATGTTGGGAAAGACACTCCCACGTGACTATGCGGGTGTTTGGAACATAGTTCTCAACATCGGTGTGGTGCATATAGAAATAAAACTAATATACAGTGTATACATACATACATACATACATATATATATATATATATCACATAAGAACATCCTATGGGTTTACAAGAATATCACCAAACAACTAACAAGGTCCCCCAAGTCCACTACGAAGACTATATACACAACCCCACACAAGAATAATGAAATACACAATTCATTTTTAGTCATTAATTAATATTAAACCATTTCCACAATTTTCTATTACTAAACAGACCAATAAAAAATGTACATTATTTTATATTCCAATCTCATTATTATCACCATTCATAACAATAGGGCAACTAACATATCAAAAAACACAACAAACAGTATAGTGAAACAAAAACCCAATAGTCATGTCTAATTCAACCTTCCACCAGATCCCCACTACAAAAAAAACAACACAAAAACCATCATTGCATCCCCGCTGCATAGAAAACCTCATCCAATGCATAATCAATCAATCTCTCAACATGCATGAATGGCCCAAAGGCCTTAATTTTTATTGATTTTTGATAACCTACCTTTCAAGGGATGAGGGGGAACCCTTACAAGGACCGTAGGCTTAGTGATTACATGGACCATAGTCTTAAGAGACATTACATGACCTGAAGGTCTTAGGGAATTCAACCAGACTATAACTACAAGGAACTGCCCCTCCCCAGCATATGTATTGTGATGGTAGCTCTCCTCCTTCGCATGTACATATGCCTATGCTTCCCATTCAAGCATAGGCTGGTCCTGATGGTGTAGCCATACCCTCTCATTCTTCCAAATCCATTGGTTCTGCTCTGGTGAATTCGCCTACTCTGAATCCTCCTCTGGGGCTGCTCCTTTTTTGTAGATTCTGTCTGGGGCAACTGCATGTGGCCAGAAGGCCTTAAAGGTGGCCTGAAATCCCTACTGACCCAAAGGCCTGGGTGGCCCAAAGGCCTTAAGGAATCCAAGACCAAACCGGTGGCCCAAGGTGAATAGTTCTGGCTGCTACAGTACCGAACAGTACCTGCTATAGTAACTTCTACAATACCTGCATAGTGTACAGTACTTCTGCAGTTCCTTCTGCAGTACTGCTCATGTGTCTACTACAGTATTTCTATAGTACCCCAGAAATATGCCTCTACCTAGTTTTGAACCTGGGTCTTGTGGATTCACTTAAGGATACCTCACCAACTGGGTTGAGGCTCATGTGCTCTCAACATGAGATTCCATTATATGGTGAGGTTTATGTATCATCAACAAGTTCATCCATAATACCACTCAATCCAACCCACAACACACAACCATTTCCACGAACACATTACAGTGCAAACCAAATCATAACATAATTTCATATTTAGTAAGGCATCCCTTATTTAATTTCACTATATTGATTAAGGGTATTATCAGACAAGCCATATGATCCTGGGGCATCCATTTTATTAACTGAATGTACGTGGTTAAAAAATTTCATAATAAGTGATATTAACAGCCACACAATGTGCATTCTAAAGTTCACATCATCATAGGCATAATCAGGTACCCCCAACGACCACAAATTTTAATGGATGATTTAGCCCATACAATTTATAACATCAAAACAGAACAAAATAAATGTAAATAAAAGTTTCAATATCATACGTCTCATTCCCCAACCCCTTTATATTGATTTAAACCAATTCAATTATCTTTATTAATCCAAAATCAAAAATCTAAAAAAATATGAACATTTATATACCCATATTATATGATACATAAATAAGAAAGACAATGGGAATCCTACTTGAATGAAAGACGATCGACACAACCTTGTTACACCAAAAATAGAGCAGCACGTATAGAAGAAATCCCTCGAGAAAAACATGAACAACTATAGGAAAACTCTCCAAGGAAGAAGGTATTGGGGAATTTCAATATCAATATAAATCTCTTACAAAAGAACAAAGGGAATGAAGGATATCTCAGCTTTAGAAATATTATATCTGAGATACAGGGATTGGATACAGTTGAATTGTCGTTAAAGAAGGATCTAACCAAGACCATGATTTTTTACCATTTAACATCCTCCAAATTATTATAAAATAAAATATATGATTTATAGCCTTTGAAATGGATTCAAAACCTCTTAAAAATGGCATTAAACTAATTTCACATCAAAGAAAGACATCAAAAGGGATAAATTGGAAAAACTTAAAAATTAGGGAAATTTGGAAAACTTTTGAAATGAGTCACCACCACTGCTAGGATGAGTCACCACTAGATAATTCATCGCCATCGATTCACCACTATACAAGTCACCACAAATGATTCACTACCAGCGAGTCACCTCCAGGATGAGCTATCACCAAAATGAGTTACCACTAGAATGAGCTACCACTAGAACATGCTACCACCAGAACGAGCTACTGCTAGAATGAGCTACCACTAGAAAAATGGAAATTTGGAAAACTGTTGGAATGATTCACATGTCCCAAAAATATCCCAAACTACCCTCAGGTACCTCAAACATCATATTTCTAGTAAATTAATGGATTGGAAGGTCTAGGAAATTACATCAGATACCTCTCAAACTATTCTCTCCCTCAATAATTCAGAACCAACCCAGAATAAGGGAGAGGAAGGTTTTGAACAACTATCCCTCTAGATACCTCTCAAGGATCTTGTTACTCTTGAAACACCACCACCGACCAAACATGCCAACCCAAATGACCATAAAACACACTACACAACCATATCAGCCTCCATGTAGCCTAAACTAATAAATTCTACAACCAATGAACCATACCGTCATGAACACATGAATCAGGTAATTCCAACTCCCATGTTAAGATATTATCTACTCTGGGTGGAACTGACTCTCCTGCATAGGTTTAATCGTATTGTAGTTAATGCATCTCAATTAGTAATTGGGTCATACCCTTTTAATATGTTAGGAATTTATCACACATCACAACCCAAAGAAAAAAATTCATCTCATACATAAAACAAAAGGATCCAAACATCACATCACATGGGAAGAAGGAGAAGGGAGAACTCAAAACAATTTTGGGTACTGGCCTTGAATCTGTGTCTCATGATCCCAAGTACTCTTCATTAAGGCACCATGTCTCCATAGCACCTGAACTAGGGAAATGTTTTATCCTAATAGCACCTTTTTTCAAAGGTATTTTTTCTTTAATGGATGCTCCATGAATCTTGCGTCATTCTCAATATCTAACACTTCTGAGTAAATGACATGGTAGTCATCATGAAGATATCGATGGATTTGAGAGACATGGAATACATCATCGATCCTCTCCAAGAATTTTTCCAGTCCTACAATGGTTTCATCCTCATTAACAAGATTAACTTCCTATGCTGTGATCTATACCACATTGGAACCAAGAACTTCTACCTCCCCAACCTCAATCAATCACAATGGATAATTACATAGTCATCTATACAAAGCCTCAAATAGATCCATGCTAATGGAAGAGTGATAGCTATTATTATAAGAAATATTAATCAAGTTTAGGTGTTGTTCCCATGATCTTCCAATGTCCAAAACACATGCCCGCATCATATCCTCCAGCATCTAGATAGTCCACTCTTTCTGCCCATCTTTCTGAGGGTGTAAGGTAGTGTTAATGTGTAACTTGGTGCTGAAATCATGCTAAAATCCACTCTAGAAACTTGAGATAAAATTATTATATCAATATAATAAAATGGACCTCAAAACTCTATGTAACCATCCATATACCTCTTATCAAAATCATCCACTATTCCTGACTCCTTGATTTCTAATAAGTGGGCCGATTTTCTCAACTGGTCCACTGCCATTGAGATGGCATCACAATATGCCTGAACTCTGGGTAACCCTGTAATGTAATCTAATGATATTTCATCCCATTTACACTCAGGGACATCCAAGTGTTAAAAAAAACACTAGGAACATGATTATATTCCTTTACCTACTGTAAAACTAATCACCTTTCAACAAACTCTGCCAATTCCCATTTCATCTCAGGCCATAAAAACTACAGCCTCAATCCATGGTACATATTAGAAATTCTTAGGTGTATCAAAAAAGGTGAGCTATAGAACTCACAAAGAACTCTCTTTCACATTTCTATTGGAAAAAACATCCTCCCTTTAAACATCATCCGGTTCTGACCATCCCTCCAAATAATCAATATGGCCAACATGATCACACAACACTACTACCTCCAAGTATCCCCACTGAGAATCCTATACCTACTGTATCATAGAAGATTGTACCGTCATCTGAAACAAATAGTCCCTACCACCATCTACCCTTGCATATAAGTGTAGGGCTACCAACTACTCCTTCGCTCTCCAAGAATTCTTAGATTCCCAAAAAAATCCTTCTACGCCTTTCTACACAAAGAATCATCCACAACATTCCCTTTTCTTAAAGTGTAATATATCTCCAAATCATAGTCCTAAATAAACTCCATCCACCTTCACTATCATAAGTTTGTATCTCATTGGGAAAATATATACCTCAAACTCTTATGATTTTTGAAGACCACAAATCATTCCCCAATGAGGTAATACTTCCACAACTTCAGTGAAAACACAACTATCGCTAGCTCCAGATCATGGGTGGAATAGTTATGTTCATGAGGGAACAACTTCTTAGACCCATATGAGATTATTTCTCACTGCTGCATCAATATATACCCTAATCTTATATGATAGTCATCACAAAACACCTCAAACATCACCCCTTCCTTAGGAAACTAGACAAATGGAGCATTGAATAACTTACCCTTTAAGTAACTAAATTTTTCTTGGAACTAATAACTCCATTCAAAATCTTGTTCTTTTTTAGTCAAATCTATTAACAGGGCTACAACTCGAGAGAAATCGATTACATACCTCAGATGATAGCTTGTGAGGCCAAGGAAACTGTGAACCTCTGCCACATTCTTGGGTGCTTCCCAAGAAACAATTGCTTCAAACATTGATGGGTCTACTACCACAACCTTCTAAGACACTACATGCCCATGTAAATGCACCTATCGTGTCTAGAACTTACACTTGGACAACTTTCCTTAGAGACGGTGGCATCGAAGAATAAGAAATAAAATTCTGAGATGCTCGGCATTCTCCTCCTTTGACTTCTAGTAGATTAAGATATCATCAATGAATATGAAAATGAACTGATATAGGAACTCATGGAACGCATATTTCATAAGCCCCATGAACATGGTTGGTGTGTTCATAACACTGAATGGAATGACTAAAAACTTGAAGTTACCATACCTTTATCTGAAGACAATCTTCAGGATCTCACCCTCTTTCACACTCACACGGTGGTATCCAAACCGTAGGTCGATCTTAGAAAACCAACTCACCCCACTTAGTTGGTCAAAAATATTTTTGATCATCAAAAGAGGGTAGTGATTCTTGACTGTCACCTAATTCAATCTCTGGTAATCTATACACAACCTTATTCCACCATTCACATTCTTGGAAAACAACATTAGATAACCCCACTATAGCACACTAGTCCAGGTAAAACCATTATGTGTTAGATCATCTATCTGAATCATCAACTCCCATAACTCAGAAGGTTCCATCTGATAAGGATCCATCGAAATCAGAGAATCACCGGGTTGTAAGTCTATCCCAAACTCAACATCACATCGAGGGGGTAGAATCACAACCTCCTTAGGAAAAACATTGAGGAACTCCTCAATGACCCTAGGAACCTCTACTATCATAACATCTACTAATTCCATCAACAACTCAACCAAAAAGGAATGAAGGGGCTCCACATTCCAACTACCCACCTAACAACCCCACTGGCCAATGAAAACCACATTGTTTCCATCCACATCCAAAAACACGACTTTACCCCAAAATAATTTTATAACATCACGTATGGAATAAAACTAGTTGATGCTGAGGATGAAATCATATGGCTACATCTAAAATAATAAAAGATCCCCATGGGACTGATGCAGCCCCATCATCAATCTACACTTCTGGTACACATCAAATAAGTTGGTCTGACCTCTGACTGGTCTAGTCAATACCAAATTCATGGGAATCCTCTCTATGTCTAGTCTTATAGCATGATCTAGAGTGGGTTCAATAAAGTATTTTGAATCTCTTGAATCAATCAAGGCACAAATAAGGGTACTGGAAAAAATGATCATACCTCTGATGACATCCAGCCCCACTAGAAATTCTACCTCTACTATGTACAACTTACCATGCACAACTCCTCTTCCTCTCTACTGAACACCACCTCCAAGACCATGCTCGGTTCATGGTTACTGAACATGAGGAACATCCTGAGGTCTTACTCTACCTTCTCCATCTCCCCTCAGCAGATCATAAGCTTGTTTCCCCTATTACTAAAACAGCCTCACTAGAAAATTCTACTAAGTTTGGCACTAAACCTATCCACCTCCACCAAACTAAGTTCAATAAGCCATTGGGAACTAGTTTTGAAGATGTATGAAAACCCCCAAAAAAGAAACACATCAGACCCAACCCCACAAGAAAGGCATATAAACTAGATGGTCGAAAGGAAATATGCTGAGGTCAAATCCCTGTCGGTCAAAACCTCAAAGGTCCTGGTGCCTGAGGCATGTCGCTGACAACTTTCCCCCTTGAGGAACCCTTTTAGCTCCCCTATCGTGGTGAGTATCCTTGTGAGTGCATATGCTCGATCACCACTTCATTCTTCTAAAACTAAAGATATGTTGGCATGTAAAAGGAGTAACTTTATACTAGGTTGAAGGATGGAGTGCCTCCTCAAGATTCCTCTCTTAGCTCTCCTCATTTGGAAAAAGATAAGAGGATAATCATAAAATGTACTTGAACTTAATCTCAAGTTCTTGTACAAACATACTCCCCTACTAAAGGGAGAGTAGATACTTCATCTTCTTAGCCTTCAATGTTGATGAGATGAACACTACCCAGAACTAATTTTGGAAGTCTACCCACAAAACATCTGCCTCCTTCTGCTATCCCAGATACAGTGTCCACCACTGACGCACAACTCCTCACATCTGACTAATTGCCAACGGGTTCTTGTACTCCATTGAGGCTCAGATGAAACTGGAAGTGATCTCTAGCTCCTCTATCTAACTATCTATATTCATATTATAAATTCACCCCTCATACTTTTACAAATACTATCATTGAAAAGTGAACAACATCCCCTGCCACTGATCATCCTTTTCAACTGGATCAACCCTATTTCAATCAACTGGGTTACCCTTGTAATGTCCCAGAATTTTAGTATAATTTTTTTTAATTATATGGAATTATTTCGAGGCCAGAAAATCTAACTACATGTAATTCTGAAGCCCGGAGTGCCCAAAATGATCTGTCGCAGTTTTGTTAAGCTTAATTTAACATGTGTAAGCAGTTTTCTTAAAAAATGGAATAACTCTTAAATGGTTACTCGGATCAGAAATCTGAGGGAACCATTGTGCTCAGGGTGGCGGTTTTACCCTAGGCACAACTTAAGTTTAGTCGGCGCGGCCTCCTTTGAGAAAACCCAAAAATGGATTAATCATAAATAAAATAATTAAATAAATTATTTTATTTTTCAAATGCTTATAACTCACAAACAGTAACTCAGATTGCAAATCTGAGACCACTGATGAACTCATGAGGGTATTCTCTCTTTATGAAGATAAAAACATCGGTCAACGCGGTCCACCAGTGAAAGTTAGTTTTTGGTTGTAAATAATACAATTAAGTAACAATTATTTTATTGTAAAATTCATAACTTCTAAATGGTAACTCGAATTGAAAATTCGAGACTGCTGTTGGGTTCTTTGGGGAATTTTTCACTTATGAAAAGCCTAACCTCGACCGGCGTGGGTCAAGGGTGACTATTATAATTTTTACGAACTTTTGTTCGGGTATGTTCACTAAATATGTGAGCGGGTTTTTGTAACTTTTAAACCATTGCTCGGAATTTAAATATGAGGACACCGTTGAACTCGCAGCGCTAGTATTCTCTTAAGGAGACCTTTACCTCGACTGTAGTGGGTCGAGAGTGAAAGTTAGTTTTTGTGTTTTTCGTGAAAGATTAAAACAAAATAAATTTTTTTAACATTTTTATTTTCCTTGAAACCCCCTCCTTTTGTGTTATGAGGGTGGGGACAAACCGAACCAAAAACACCCATTTTGAATATTTAATGGTGGGGACCACCCGAACCTTGAACTCCCCCTTTAATGGGAGATAACTATTGTACTTCCCCCCATTAATTAATTATGTCAACGTGGTACAATTAATTGTGACAACAATTAATTGTGCCAACGTAATTTAAGTTGATAGACTAAATTCTATTAGATTAGCTCGTATTTACCTTTGAGAGGGTGGGTTGGAAAAGGAGAATTGAGAGAGAGCCTTGGAGGACCTTGGAGAAACTCATCCTCCGATGAAGAATGCACACCCCAATGAAGAACACGCTCTCCAACAAGGAACATCTTCAACGACGAACGAACCGAATATCGAGGAAACGCCGACTCCATCGATGTCCATATATCCCTCCTCGCCAATGTCAATGAAAAATTGAATTAGGGGTTTTGTTATTCTTTGTTTTTTACATTGAATTAATCCTCTTGATCCGCTTGCTACGGAACAAATGCAGAGGGAGCAGGCCAAACAAACACGGTCTGATTCCTCCACTGTTCTTCATGGTTGTTGTGTTCTTCGCGGTGGAGAAAAGTGACAGATACCTCCCTGGAAAACCTCACGGAAGTAGGGCAGAGCGAGTCCATTCCACCAGTAAAATAATATGCCATGCGGAGGCCAGATGGAAGCCGACTATTTTCAGCCTCGGCGGTGGACAGAGGGCAGCTGGCTACTTCGGCCAGCCGCGAAAGCTTGGGCGGCGTGACCGCGCACCGCCGTCGGAACAAGGGTTCATGGCCCTCTTGGCCGCAGTGAAAGATGGAAGGCAACCAATGTTCTTCCGGCCACGAAGGGGTGGCGCACGACGCACAGCCGGGTGAAGGAGAAGGTTCGACCATTTCGACCGGCCGAGATGAACCGAGCAGGACCCCCACGGGTCCCGCGTGCTGCTGGATAACAAATGACCGATGGTTGTTCTATGATTGAGGTAGGAGGTGTGCGTCTCCCCCCCCCCTGCATGCCTCCAGGCCGGGCCGTCCAGCACGGGCCGTGCCAGACCCAGCGGGCCGGGTCGGACCAGACCCGGACCAATATCGACCCATTTTCGCTCTTTTGGCCATAACATTGGCACTGGGCGTCCTTTGGACGAACCGTCAGTGGCGCTGGAAATCTTGGAGTGAGATGGTCCCTTTGGTATACCTCACTAGAGTTTTGAATAAAGATGGATTACGGTCGGGTTGGATCAAATACGAATCCAACCAAGCCCTCGGGACTAAAAGGCTAATAACTTACAGATCAGGCATCTGATTGATGCACCGTCTCTTGCGTTGAGACCCCTATGATGTGGTGCTCCTTTGGGATACTTATTTATGGGACTTCATATAAGTTTAAGTATCGACCAGTGGTTTGAGGAGCGGACCCTCCCAGAGACGAGCAAGCTTAGTGCAGGAACCCTATAGCTGGTTATGACATGAGAAATGGATCCTTCGTGGGTCTGTACTAGAGGATCCCACATGGATCACCTCTAGGAATCCATGTGGGACCACTCTAGGTTCCTTCGTGGGTCTGTTGTACAAGGATCCTATGTGGGTCTGATGATGTACTAGGATCCTGTGTGGGTCTAAATATGTACTAGGATCATGTGTGGGTCTGACGATGTGCTAGGATCCTGTGTGGGTATGACGATGTACTAGGATCCTATGTGGGTGTGACGATGTACTAGGATCTTGTGTGGGTTTGACAATGTACTTGGATCTTGTGTGGGTCTAACGATGTATTGGGATCATGTGTGGGTTTGATGACATACTAGGATCATGTGTGGGTCTAATGATGATTTAGGATCCTACGTGGGTATGCCTCTTAATAGAGTAAGATGATTTAGTAGTTACATCTAATTATCACTACTACTGTACCTAAGAAATACTTAGTTTGAACTGAGTCCTTACCTTCATGGTTATACCTTTTTGGTATTCTTCTGTGTGGCATACCTGTGTGGTAATTACCTTCGTGGTGATACCTTTGTGGTATTCTTCTGTGTGGCGTACCTGTGTGGTACTTACCTCCATGGTGATACCTTTGTGGTATTCTTCTATGTAGCGTAACTCTGTGGTACATACCTTTGTGGTGATACCTTTGTGGTATTCTTCTATGTGGCGTACCTGTGGGGTACTTACCTTCGTGGTGATACCTTTGTGGTATTCTTCTGTGTGGCATACCTATGTGGTATTCTTCTGTGTGGCGTACCTGTGTGGTACTTTCCTTCATGGTGATACCTTTGTGGTATTATTCTGTGTGGTGTTACCTTTGTGGTGTTATGTTCTTGGCATTCCTTGCTTTGTGGAACACTTGAGCTTTGGGCTTTTGATTTGGACCTTGTGTTTCCTCATGAATGAGATGGGTATACTTGATAACTTGGGTATATGTATGGGAATATACCTAAGTAGGGTTGTAAGATGTTTACATTATTTTTGGTTTATCCTTTGTAGATTTCATGATACTTTTGAGGGTCTTGGGGTCCCTACTTAGTATTGTTATACTCACCCCTGCATGGGCTACACCCGCAACTTGCTGTGTTTGGTGAAGATGATAGACAATGCTGACTGAGGACGAGAGTACCAGGACCTGGAGGTAGCTCATAGGTGGACATTAGATGAGGCATACCACAGAGACGATCATTTGAGATTTGTGCCTACCCTTCAGGTAGGATCCTTGGTGGGTGTTCACAGGAGTTGTTTCAGTTTACTTGTACCTTTCAGTTTCCTTGTACTTTCCAGTTATGCTTGTATTTTGGCCCCATTACTTACTGTACACACTCTTTTTAATATTAATTTTACTCGTGTTCGTATCTTTTTGTGTTCTTGGTTGTGTGAGTCTACAGGTTATAAAGGCAATGACTTCCCAGTTTTAGGGAATACGCCTTCGGTGCTAGTCGTCAGCTCCTGGCCTATGGATGGTGAGCTTGGGGTAGTCACGGCACGGGCCCCAGGGGACGGGTCATGACAAATTGGTATCAAAGGAGTCAGTTCTACTGTAGAACATAGGACTCTGGACTTTTTAACAGCAATATTGTTAAGTGTAGTGAGTGTGGTTATCATTTTAGGGAATCCATTGTTTGTGCGGCGGTCTACGTATCCCTATACCAGGACCCTGATTTCTGATTTCTGACTCAGTGCACAAAAACACTGATTGGGTGTGTGTTTTGAAAAGTTTTATTTTGTTTTCTTGAGTTATATCACTAGGTATAACTTAATGACCATGGCCCACCTGTTCCTTATCAGTATGTTGTTGTGTAGACAACCATCTAGGATTCCCGAGAGAGTACACGATGACGGCCCACCGAGCGACGAGGCTCCAGTGCAGGGCCCTCTTACTATGTTGGCACCTTCGGGTGGTGTACCAACAACACCACCACCCATTGGGCAGTAGATACCACCAGCCTCACTAGAGGACGGTGCACGCCTACTGAGCGTGTTTCACAAGTTCTAGCAGCATAGGCCTCTGATGTTTCGAGGCGAGATAGATTCCCAATGCAGCAGAGGGCTGGTTGGAGGCGATTTCTAGAGTTTTCTACCTAGTTGAGACACCAGTAGAGCAGATGATGATCTTAGCTACTAGTCTTTTCCAGTGAGTGACCATGAGGATGGTCCGCATAGTGATGAGGCTTCGGTACGTGGATAGTTTCCTAAGATAATACCTTCGCGTTGTGTGTCAGTTATATCATTTCTCGTTGGTTAGCAGTTACAACCAGTGGTACCAGTAGAGGACACATTTAGGCTTAGTTCCTTACACAAGTTTCAGCATCAGATACCCCTCAGGTTCTGAGGCGATCCCAACTCACAGGTAGTTGAGGACTGGCTTGAGGAGGTGGATAAGAGTTCTCTAGAGCTTATACAGCTTCGGCATGATGATATGTCAGTAGCTCAGTATTCGTCAAGACGTACCAACCATTCCTGGTACTCGGTGAATATGATATGATCAGTGCTTCAGGGCTCGTGCTTCTGAGCGAGGTGTGTTTAAGTACATATGATCCTCAACTATTCCTCTATGCATTCCTACTTATGTTAGGGTTCTAGAGAGAACCTTTGTGGTTGAATGTTCTTTGGCTTAGTGGATACAGCTAGTGAATGTTAGCAGTGGGGAAGCAGGAAACTAGCGCCAATCTCAGAGACTTGGGCATGTAAAATGTTTCTAGAAGAAGAAGTATTAGGGACAGATGAATCTTTAGGGAAGAAGACGCGAAAGTTAGGCTAGGAGAGCAACATGAGGTGGTGTACATTTCGAAATGTTACAACCACCCCCCTTTTGTGGACCCCACCAGGCTGAGGGAGCTAGAGGACAGGGTAAGGGAGTAGCTACATGCAGTCGAGGAGTGTGACCAAAGGGCTCTAGGAATGATTCAAGGTACGGTCTATGTCTACTACTATCTGTTGTATCAATAGACGTAGGAACCAATCATTACATCTATCCACGAATCATGTTCAAGACCTAGAGTTTCCAGTTAAACCATTGACTTGACCCTCACGTCTGGAGATACCTTTGGGAGGAGACTCGATAATAACAATTATGCCGACGATGTGATCTTAACCTTGAGGTGAGAGTTTTGGTTGGAACCTCTTGGTGGCATCATTGAGGAATTGCGACGTTAGATTGGATATGACTAGACATCCAAAATTCATACTCAGATTTACTGTATTAGGCAAGAAGGTTATGGTTTATCTACAAAATTGGGATGAGGTTTTCCTTAGTAGGCGAAAAAGGAAACCCAGGCAACATAGGTTAAACTCATGAATAGGAGGGTTCATTCGATCACTCTTGAGTCGGCCAGTCATACCCTCATGGTAGTAAGAGTTTTTGGGTTTCAGTTCCCAATGGGAGTGGCTAGAGTTCTTCCAGGACTATGAATTTGAGATAGTATATACTCCTGGGAAGGGTAACGTGGTATCAGACGCACTCAGCAGGAGATCTGGCCTGCAGTTGCTGAGTGAGGTGACAGAGCAGCTAACCGTGTTGCAGATATCCTTCGTGGATAAAGATAGAGCAGCTTACCTCCAGTCTATGACTGTCACTCCCCCTAATTCTTTAGCGAATTCGAGAGGCACAGCTTGAGATATTGACTGTAAGACCCGACATTCTTAGATATCCTCACGACATACACCCGATTTATTTTCTAAATGTGGGGAGCATGTCATCCTCTTCAGAGGATGCACCATGGAACCAGTGATGCTTCAAGAGGTGGTGTTGAGACAGATCCATACATCCCCTTTAAAGGTACATCCTGGTGTGGTGAAGGTGTACTATGACTTCTGACGTCAGTACTGGTGGCCAGGGATGAAGGAAGTAGTGTCATAAGTCTCTTGCTAATAGGAGACACCACTGGAAAACTAAACTATACCAACGGTTTGGAACTGCTGGTATAGGCCTCCAAACTGTTGGTATAGGCTATACCAACGGTTTGGAGAACCGTTTCCAAGTAAGTCATTGGGATAGGTCTATACCAATGGTTTCGGGAAAACCGTTGGTATAGACCTATACCAACGGTTTTGGAAACCATTGGTATAAGTAATATGAAAATCTATACCAATGGTTATGGAACCGTTGGTATATGTATTTCAAAAAAACATTCACTGGGATTTGATCCCAGGACCCCTAGTTTATCATTGAATGACTTAACCACTAACCTAACATGACTTTTGTGAACATAATTACATAAATATATATATTTATTCTCATAATTATTTTAAATTTTGATTTATATAATGTTCTCGGTAAGAATATCTGATAAAGAATCAAAGGATCTATACCAACAGTTGTCAAAACCATTGGTATAGATCCTTTGATTTCGGATGTAATTCTGGATGGAAGGTTTATATAATGGAGACCTTTCCCAATGGTTTGGTCAAACCATTGGGAAAGGTGGCCACAAAGTGGATTTTTCCCAACGGTTTGTCCAAATCGTTGGGAAATCCATACCCTTTCCCAACGCTTTTGACAAACCGTTGGGAAAGGTGGCCTCAAAGTGGGATTTCCCAACGATTTGGACAAACCGTTGGGAAAGGGGACCTATACCAATGGTTTTTACAAACCATTGGTATAGAAGCGTTGGGAAAGGTTAGATTTATAGTAGTGATATGGAGAACCTTGGAGTTTCAGGAGGGTGACCATGTTTTCTTGCGAGTCTCTCCTCATCGGGGACTATGGAGATTTGGCCGAGGCGGAAAGTTATCACTAAGGTTTATTGGTCTTTTTCTGATAGTTCGAATGATAGGTGAGGTAGCATACTACTTGGATCTTCCACCGCAGTTGGAGAGGGTGCACAAAGTCTTCCACATATCTTAGCTGAGGAGATACGTGCACGACCCATCTCACAGCATCGACCACGACGAGTTGGACTTAGACGATGGGGCGACATTTACGGAGGTTCCAATAGAGATTGAGGATCGATAGGAGCGGGTCATTTTTGGGTGGTCGATACCTCTGTTGCGCGTTCTCTGGCAGCACAGGAACCTCCAGAAGAGTATATGGGAGTGGGAGGCTCAGTTTCGTGTTCAGTATCTTCCATTTGTTTCCTTAGTCTATGTTGTGGCTTTCGGAGATGTAAAGCCCTAATTTGGGGAGAATGTAATGTCCTATAATTTCCGTATAAATTTTTTTAATTATATGGAATTATTTCAAGACCGTGAAATCTGACGGCGCGTGATTTTGAGGCCCGGAGTTCCCATAATGATCCGTCGAAGTTTTGTTAAGCTTAAGTTAATGCACATAAGCAGTTTTCCTAAAAAATTAAAATAACTCTTAAATGGTTACTCGAATCAGAAATATGAGGGCACCTTTGCTCTCAGGATGGAGGGTTTACCCTAGTCACAACTTAATTTTAGTCGGTGAGGGCCTCCTGTGTGAAAACCCAAAAATGGAATAATCATAAATAAAATAATTAAATAAATTATTTTATTTTTTAAATGATTATAACTCACAAACAGTAACTTGGATTGAAAATCTGAGACCATCGCTGAACTCATGAGGGTATTTTCTCTTTAGTAAGATACTAACATTGGTCAGCACGGGCCACCAGTGAAAGTTAGTTTTTGGCCGTAAATAATACAATTAAGTGACAATTATTTTATTGTAAAATTCATAAATTCTAAATGGAAACTCGAATTGAAAATCTGAGAGTACCATTGGATTTTTTTGGGCATGTTTCACTTAGGCAAATCCTAACCTTGACCGGCACGGGTCAAGGGTGACTGTTATAATTTTTCTGAACTTTTTTTCGGATACATTCAGTAAACGTGCGAGCGGGTTTTTGTAAATTTTAAAACGGTGCTCGGAATTGAAATTTGAGGAAACCATTGAACTCACAGGGCTAGTATTCTCTTAAGGAGACCTTCACCTCGACCATAGTGGGTCAAGAGTGAAAGTCAGTTTTTGTGTTTTTCGTGAAAGATTAAAATAAAATAAAAATGTTTAACATTTTTATTTTCCTTGAAACCCCCTCCTTTTTTGTTATGAGAGTGGGGACCACCCAAACAATAAACCCCCATTTTGAATATTTAATGGTGGGTAACATCCGACCCTTTAACTCCCCCTTCAATGGGAGATAACTCTTGGACTTCCTCCCATTAATTAATTATGTCAAAGTGGTACAATTAATTGTGCCAACAATTAATTGTGCCAACGTAATTTAAGTTGATAGGCATAATTATATTAGATTGGATCCTCTTTAACTTTGATAGGGTGGGTTGGAAAAGGAGAAATGGGAGAGAGCCTTGGAGGACCTTGGAGAAACTCATCCTCTGACGAACAACGTGCTCCCCAATGAAGAATGCTCTCTCCAACGAGGAATGCTCTCTCCAACGAGGAACTCTTCAACGACGAACGAACAGAGGATCGAAGAAATTCTAATTCCATCAACGTCAGTCTATCCCTCCTCACCAACGTCAACGGGAAATATAAGTAGGGGTTTTTTTATTATTTGTGCTTTACATTGAATTAATCCTCCTGATCCACCTTCTACGAAACTAATGTGGAGGGAGAAGGATAAACGAACACGGCCTGATTCCTCCATTGTTCTTCATGGCTGTTTTGTTCTTCGCGGTGGAAAAAAGTTACTGCTACCTCTCGGGAAAACTGCACAAAAGCAGGGCAGTGCATGTCCACACCACTGGTAGAGGAAGATGTCGCACAGAGGCTGGAGGGCAGCTGGCTATTGTCGGCCGCGGCGGAGGATAGAGGGCGGCCGGTCATGGAATCCTGGGCAATGCGACCACGCGCCAGTGTTAGAACAAGGGGTCGTAGCCTTCCTAGCCACGGTGGAAGATGGAAGGCGGACGATGTTTTTCCGGCCACGGAGGGGCGACGCATGATGTGCCACCGGGCGAAGGAGAAGGGTCGGTCGAGATGAACCGAGCGAGACCCTCACAGGTCCCATGTACAGCTGGCGACCAAATGACTGAAGGTCGTTCGGTGATTGAGGTGGGGGGCGCGTGGCTTCCCCCCTGCATGCTGCCAGGCCGGGCCACCCAGCGGGCCCGACCCAGCAGGTCTAGCCGGGTCGACCCGAACCGAGTCGGCCCAGACCGGGTCGGACCAGACCCAAACCCACATCGACCCATTTTCATTATTTTGGCCATAACTTTGGCACTGGGCATTCGTTTGACGAGCCGTCAGTTGCACTAGAACCTTGGAACGAGACGGTACCTTTGGTATACCCCACTGGAGTTTTTGATAAAGACGTAGTATAGTCGAGTTGGATCGAGCACGAATCCAACCTGGCCCTTGGGACTAAAAGGATAATAACTTATAGACCGGGTGTCCGATTGATGCATCGTCTATTACGTTGAGACCCCTATGATGTGGCGGTCCTTTGGGATACTTCTTCATGGGACTTTGTGGCAGTTGGAGTATCCACCAGTGGATTGAGGAGCAGACCCTCCTGGAGATGAGAAAGCTTAGTGAGGGAACCCTGTAGCTTGTTGTGACATGAGAAAGGGATCCTTCAGGGGTCTGTGCTTGAGGATACCATATGGATCCGATCTAGGAATCCATATGGGACCACTCTAGGATCCATCATGGGTATTTTTTACTAGGATACTATGTGGGTCTGACGATGTATTAGGATCCTGTGTGGGTCTGACGATGTACTAGGATCCTGTGTGGGTCCGACGATGTTCTAGGATCCTGTGTGGGTCTGACGATGTACTAGGATCCGGTGTGGGTATGAGGATGTACTAGGATCTTGTGTGTGTCTGACGACGTACTGGGATCCTGTGTGGATCTGACGATGTACTAGGATCCTATGTGGGTCTGATGATGATTTAGGATCCTATGTGGGTCTGCCTCTTAACAGAGTAAGATGATTCAGTAGTTAAATCTAATCATCTCTACTATTGTACCTAAGAAATACCTGGTGTGATCTGAGTCCTTACCTTTGTGGTGATACCTTTTTGGTATTCTTCTGTGTGGTGTACCTATGTGGTACTTACCTTCGTGGTGATACCTTTGTGGTATTCTTCTATGTGGCGTACCTGTGTGGTACTTACCTTCATTTTGATACCTTTGTGGTATTCTTCTATTTGGTGTACCTATGTGGTACTTACCTTCGTGGTGATACCTTTGTGTTATTCTTCTATGTGGAGTACCTATGTGGTACTTACCTTCGTGGTGATACCTTTGTGGTATTCTTCTGTGTGGCATACCTGTGTGGTATTTTTCTATGTGGTGTAATTGTGTGGTACTTTCCTTCGTGGTGATACCTTTGTGGTATTCTTCTGTGCAGCGTTACCTTTTTGGTACTTACCTTTGTGGTGTTACCTTCGTGGTATTCCTTCTTTTGTGGAACAGTTGAGCTTTGGGATTTTGAGTTGGACCTTATGTTTTCTCATGAATGAGATGGGTATAGCTGATAACTTGGGTATATGTATGGGAATATACCTAAGTAGGGTTGTCAGATATTTACATGATTTTTGGTTTATCCTTTTTGGATTTTGTGAGACCTTTGAGGGTCTTAGGTTC
Organism: Viscum album; assembly: GCA_963277665.1. Lineage (NCBI taxonomy): Eukaryota > Viridiplantae > Streptophyta > Magnoliopsida > Santalales > Viscaceae > Viscum > Viscum album. The sequence goes on from OY728165.1 coordinate 1,893,502,835, forward strand.
CCTACTAAGTATTGTTATACTCACCCCTGCATGGGCTACGCCCGCACCTTATTGTGTTTGGTGCAGACGACGGACATCGCTGACTAAGGATGAGAGTACCAGGACTTGAGGTAGCTCAGAGGTGGATATTAGATGAGGTGAACCATAGACATGGCCGTTCGAGAGATTTACCTACCCTTCAGGTAGGATTATTGGTCGGTGTTCACAGGATCTGTTTTAGTTTACTTGTACCTTTTAGTTTCCTTATACTTTCCAGTTAGACTTGTATTCTGGCCCCATTACTTATTGTACACACTCTTTTTAATATTCATTTTACTCGTGTTCATATCTTGTTGTGTGCTTGGTTGAGTGAGTCTATAGGTTATAAAGGCAATGTCTTCCTACTTTTAGGGAATACTCCTTTAGTGTTAGTCGCTAGCCCCTGGCCTATGGAAGGCGGGCTTGGGGTAGTCATGGCACAGGCCCCAGGGGACGGGTCATGACAAGCCTGCTAAACCTTTGTTGCCTGATCTATATTTATACAATGATTAGGATCCATAGATAAAACAGAAACAAGGATTTTGTAATCCTTGTAATATGGATCTTCATTACGATACATTTTAATTAACTTTAATCCATTTTATTCATTTTATCTATTTTAACCTTCCCCATAAAACACAATTCAAACAAGAACACAAGTCATTATGATGCATGTACCTTTGTAAGGTCTCTAACCTACATGCAATTCCATCACAATTAGTCATTCAATAAGACCAGAGTCTATGCACTGGATCATGGGGGGCCTAAAATCCTATGTTTTAGCTTTTCCCTCTGACCTATGTCATGCACCAAGGTCCACTAGCACTACTTTCATACCACCCCATGTAATCCTCACTATTTCTAACTCCAGAATCCATCATATATCTCCACAATTAGCTCTGATACCACTCTTTCATAACCCCCTCCCTCCAATGATACCCATCCTATGATGGTAATGAAGAAGGGAGAAAATGACCCCTGAGTCCTGCCTCCAGTATGCCCCTGGTTGGCGACTAGAACCGAGGGTGTACAAATCTTACAAAATGGGAGGTATTACCCTTTATAAGAAAACATTATTAGGAGATATGATGTATCAACCAAGACCAAATACATGAAATATATATAAGAAAAATCAAAAATCATCCCAAAATTCATTTGTAAATAATAAAAAAAGTCTCAAAAGTAAAAATACCCAAGAACAAAACTAAAGTAGCAACACAGCAGATTTTCAAGGCTTGAGCTAGTAACGCCAAGCTCGGTATATGTAATCCTCCTAGAAACATAAAAATAGTTTTAAATATGTAGGGTGAACATAAATGTATACTTAGTAGGAAATCTAAAATCTCCTGTGCACAAGTGGAAAGATCATATTAATGAACCCGTGAGAAAATAGTAGAACCAGACAACACCTAACTAGTAGACAAACCATAACCCCAACCTCACCAAGTCTCTATCACTAAATAATGAAACCAAGTAATATGATATAATTTTACCACATTGATGATAGGGTACCCCACACCACTTTCCCACTGATTATCCACTCTCAAAGCCCAATGAAAAACTTCTTGGTGCTCTAGTATCTTCTGAACGTACCACATCACATCCCACCTACACACACCTGGGCCTCATAGCACATCCCGCCTACAGACACATGGGCCTCACAACACGTCTCTCCCACACACACCTGGGCCTCACACTACATCCTACCCGCACACACCTGGTCCTCACACCACATCCCTCTCGCACACACCTGGGCCTCACAACACACCACACCTCATCCCAAAGACACCTGAGAAATAACATCACAACTCATCTCGTAGACACCTAGGACATCACATCACAACTCATCCCAAATACATTAGGGATACCACATGTCATAACATATTGACCAAATAATCTTGGGTCTTCGTCACCTAGAAGAGGGAGCAGGGAATTGCGAGTGGCCAACCATCCATCCTCTCATTAGGATGTTAGGAATGATCCCCCCCCCCCCGTGACTATACAGGTTTTCAAAACATAATGATCAAAGTGTGTGGGGTGCATATAGAAATCACAACAATATATAGTGTATACATATATATAGATAAATCACACAAGCCCAACATATGGGTTTACAAGAAGATCAAGAACCAATTCAAAAGGTCCCCCATGTCCACTTCTAAGACTATATGCACAACCCCTCAAACACAAAAATCAATCCATAGTTTTTTTTTAGTCATTAATTAATATTAAACCATTTCCCAAATTTTCTATTACCAACTCATCCAATAAAACATTTACATTAATTTATATTCAAATCTAATTATTATCACCATATATACCAACTGGGAAACTAACACAACACAAACCACAACAAACAGCATAGTGAAACAAAAACCCAACAACCAAGTCCAATTCCACCTTCCACTAGAGCCCCACTGCAAAACAAAATCACAAAAACCCTCATTTCATCCCCACTGCATAAAACATCTCATCCAATCCACAATTAATCAATATCCCAACCTGAGATTCCATTACATGGAGAGGTTGATGTATAGTCTACAAGTTCATCCATAATACCACCCAATCCAACCCACAAAACACAAATGTGTCCACAAAAAAATTACAACACAAACCAAATCAAAACGTATATTCAGATTTAGTAAGTAATCCTTAATTTAATTTCACTTTATTTATTAAGGGTGCTATCACAAAATTTATATGATCCTAGGGAATCTATTTTCTTAACCGAATGTACATGGTTAACCAATTTCAAAATAAGTGATGTCAACAGCCACACAACATGCATTCCATAGTTCACATCATCATAGGCATAATTAGGGACCCCCAACGTTAGAAATTTCAAAGTTTGATTTTGCCCATACAATTTATAACATCAAAATAGAACAAAATAAATTTAAATAAAAGCTTCAAGATCATACATCTCATTCCTCGTCACCTTTATATTGATTTAAACCAATTCGATTGTCTTTATTAATTTGTGATCAACAATCTCCAAAAATATGAACATTTATATACCCATACCTCATGATACACAAACAATAAAGACAATGGGAATATTACCTAGAAGAAAGATGATCGACACTACCTTGTTACATCAAAAACAGAGGTGTGCGTACAGTAGGACGCCCTCCAAGAAAACAAGAACTGTAGGAAAACTCTCTAGGGAAGAAGGTATGTGGGAATTTTAGTCTCAAGAGAAATCTAGGCCAAAAGAATAAATGGAATAAAGGATATCTCAACTTTAGAAAGATCATATCTGAGATATGGGCATTTGATACAATTGAATTGTCGTTAAAGGTATATCTGACCAATACCATGCATTTTGACCATTTAAAATCCTCTAAACTATTATAAAATCAAAGATATTATTTATAACCTTTAAAATGGATTCAAAAAATCTTAAATATGTCATTAAACTCATTTTATGTTAAATAAAGTCATTAAAATGGAGAAACTGGAAAAACTATGAAATTCTAGAAATTTGGAAATCTGTTTAAATGAATCACCACCACCACCACAATGAGTCACCGCCAGTAAGTCACCACTAGAAAAGTCTCCACCAACGATTCACTTCCAGATAAGTCACCACTAGTGAGTCACAACTAGTAAGTCACTACTAGATGAGTTGTCGTCAGAAAGTCGCACCAGACGAGTCACCACCAGCACGTCACTACCAGCAAGTCACCGCTAGGATGAGCTACCCCCAAAATGAGTTGCCTCCAAAATCAACTACTTCCAGAATGAGCTACCACTAGAATGATCTACTATTGGAAAACTATAATTTGGAAAACTATTGAAATTAGTCACCATTTTAATGACTCACATGTCCCCAAAACACCCCGGACTACCTCAGGTAACTACAACACCATATTTTTGGTTTGGAAAAGTAGTGGGTTGGAAGGTCTAGTCGATTACATCCTGTCACCTAGCCTGTAGGTTTTTATTTTTCTAAAACCATATAATTCTTATAAATTTCCTATAAATATATTGATCATCCTAAAAAATAATCTTGATCATCAAAGATCATATAAACCCTAAAGGTTTAAATACCTTTAAAATTATTTCCACAAAATGAAAAGAAAATTGTCCTTAAAATAACATTTTTATGTGTTAAATGTAAGGATACATACACCTTAAACATATATCAAAACTCAATATATGTCTCTAAAAGTACTCCCGTCATATAAAACATCAAAAGACTATTAATTCATTGAAACTTGTTTTTATCCTTAAATTTACCACTATATCATAACTCTTTAATACCTTGATATAGACACCTTAATCACTTAACATTATTCATAATCCATTAACTATGATTTTCCATCTCATTCCTTGATACTTCCTTCCTATAAACAAAAATTTGAACCATTTCTTGAGATTCTATAATTTCAAAACATAATCTAGGATATGATCCATGGATTTTATATGTCATTTGTAGTTTCCTTATCTTTAACTATAATGGAATTAGGCATTGCTAGGAATTTATCTGTATAGTCTTATCAATCCAATTATTGATCTTCCCCCTAGTACATCTATTTTAATAACAACCAAACTCCCCATATTTAAAACATCCAATTGATACCTTTAGAATAATTTTATTCCTATTCATATAATTAATTGAATGTTTCTTTTTTCTTTGAAAGATCTCTACTTTATACCCCCTTTACCACATAAAAACATCATTCAGTTCTCTTAAGACATTTTCTTGGGTGATTCTTCCCACATTCTTGAAATATAGGTCATTAATCTTTTTACCATTATGATATTTATCACTTAAACATCTATGTAAATCTATTTTTCTCTTGTTTTGTGCATTAGGAAATACACATAGGTCCAATCTGTCAATTATAACTCATGATATTTGGTTAAGAATAACCATAATACTTTTCACTATAGCTCATATTCTATTTGGTTCCTCGTTCAGATGACTGCCACATTTTCCTTCACATCAATTATTAATTCGGTTCTTGTTGGATCCATCCATTTACTAAAAAAACAAAGTTAGTGTGAGTATATCAAATAAACCATAATAAACCATATTATATGGAGGATAAAAACTAAGATATCATTAACCATGCCATCCTATGCTCCACTCTTTCTATTTTATCTGAAATAACCATAATTATCCATAGCATAATAGCCTTTATGGTTATAGAGGATTTTTAACTTAAAATTAAGTAACATCCTAATCTCCAAAGTTATCTAAACCTTTTCTCTAATACTAAATATAAATACTTGAACTTATAAATTACATATTCTAGTTTCATTATACTGGAATTTACTTTCTTTATTTCCCAATGATCTTTTTAGTTTTAGAGTTTTAGAGAATTATTTAATTACTCATTCATAAAAAACCATATATTACAAAGTGTACACATCCAATTAGTATCCATTTTTTCCATAATATAAAAATTTTAAAGTAAAACATGTTTTATTTTCATAATAAATCTTTACAAATTTCAACTTGACTTCTTCCTTATTCTTAATCATCCTTAAACCTTGTGAAAAATATTTTAAAATGTTGGAAGAGAAAAAAACTCAAAAAGGTACATAAAAATAATAAATATGTTAGTCTAGTGAAAAAAATAAAAACCCATTTAACTTTTACCTTTATCTTAAAAATTATTTGAGTGTATGAAATAAAACATCTTCACATGAAAAATAGATACCATTTTTTCCAAAGAAAACCATTAAAACCCATAGTAAGTAAATGAAACCCCTTTATGGAAACTTAGAGCATCATATTCATAAAAATATTTAAAAACCCTTTAAAATTATAATAACCATATGGTTTAATTGCAATATAATTATCTAAAGAAAATAATAATTACCCAATGCATTTGAGATCTGTAATGAGGATCACCCTTTATATAATCTATATTGGGATTGCATATTTTTATGTGCTATAATGGGGCTCGTCCATTAATATAAGTTATATAGAGCTCACTCATGAGCTATAATGGGTCTTAACCCTTCATATAAGCTATATCAATCTCACTCTTAAGCTATAATGGGGCTCAACCCTTCATATAAGTTATATCGAGATCGCCTGTGAACAATAATGGGGATCAACCCATCATATAATCTATATCAGGTTCACCTATTTCTCATATATAATTATATAGTACCATATCATGAATAAATCATTTTATTCTTACACATTTGTATAAAAAACCCTTTGAAATATACTTTTGAACCCATATGTAAAATCTTTTCAGATATTGAAATTCCATTTCCTATTAAAAACTCATTTTCAATACCAAAATACCCATAAAAAGGGAAATACGGTTTTTCTTTGAAGAAATCATGAATTCTTGTACAGGAATACATAGATAAAATTACGGTTATGGTGGTGGGAAAAGTTATTGTCGTTGTATATGATAAAATAGAATATTACTTTTCTCTTTTTTCCAAAATGTTATGTACAAATCATGTAAAAAGATTCCTTTTAAAAACCATTGAAATAAATTAAAAAAAATCCTTTATAAAACATTAATTTCCATATAATTATATTTATAAAATCATTTAAAAACATGTACATGTAAGAAAAAGATATTTAAGGGAACTTTAAAAGAGTTTTTTTGTAAAAAAAATCTCTTACCTCGAGTCTAATTTGTCACATACATTATTTAAATTCATGAATAATAAACTAATGTTAATTATTTAATTTCATAGGAACATTTTTCAAGTATATTATTAATTTTAATTCACTTATTAATAATTTATATACAATTACTTAATTAGTTAATTTTTGTCTCGGATTTCTTGATGATATTTGGTTCATATGTCCAAAATGACTTCAGTAGGTTGACTATGGTCAAAGAGATCATTATTTAAACATATTCAGAATAATAATCATGTCATAATTATAATTTTAATAAATAAATTACAATTTTAAAACCAATGATGAATAATGGTTGTGAAAAATTAAATATTTTATGATCATGGATATGGTAGGTTGTAGGTACGCATGAGTAATGTTCCCATTTTTCAAAGATAATTATGGAAATAAGGTAAGTAATATTTTATATTTATAGAATTATAATTATATAATAAACAACATAATATTTATTTAAATATAATTATATATATCATCCATGTGATGTGGTGATGTAAAAATAATCTCATCACTTTGTGGAGGCGGTAGTCTATACATACACACGAACGACGTTGTCATTTTTAAGTGAATGGAAAGGTATGAAAGAAAATGACATATTATCTTTTCATAATGATATAGATAACATTAATATAATATTTATATAATATATATCACATATTTTCATTAACTTTATCCTTATTACCTTCTATTTAAAGTGTTAGTGAAAAATGAATCACATCTCATCATGAGGCGGTAGTCCATCGTACACACGATCGAAGTTATCGTATACCCCATGGAATGGAAAGTAAGATGTTATATGTGATATCATAATTATATAAGTATAATTATGATTATGAATATAATATATATATATATATATACTTTAAATCCATCATTATAACATGAAGTGAGAGGAAATGATGAAAAATGAATTACATCAGTTCGTGAAGCGGTAGTCCGTCGTACACACGAATGATGGTTTCATTTCCAATTTGATGGAAGAGGAGATGGATTTAGTTTATTAAACTAACATAATAAAATATAAGTATATCGAAGATAATTTTTTTATTATATTATAATTTTTAAGGAATAATTTAAGGTTGTAAAAGAATAAAGAAAATGATAGAGATTTGATAGGATAGTTACCTTCTCTTAAAGAAACCTCCCTTGTATCTCCTCTTTAGGACATTAGGGTTTCTATTTTTGGAAGATAAATAGCTATAAAATGTGTATAAAGGTTTTTTAGATAGACTTTTGTAGGTTTTTTCTGATCCAAATTGCTTTATAGGTTTGAATAAGTGAGGGGAGTGAGTACCATTTTATAATTGAGGAGTGACATTTTTGTAAATGCCCAAAACTATTCAATAATGGGAAGTCACTCTCACCCCAACTGACTCAAAAATTAAAAAATAATGGAGTTTAGGGAATTTATTGACTATAAACACCTCCAAAACACACAAAAACACATGTTTTAAACATGTTATTCCTTAACTTCTACATTTCCTAACTTTTTCTTTTTTAGTTTTCACTATGGTAACTAGCCTTTTTATCTAGGTAATTTATCATTTGAGAATAGAAATAAAATGAGTCTTATTAGATAATTTTTACCCACTATATAATAATATTAAATAAATTTTATAAAACAAAAATATTATGTTTTTGGAAAATTAATTTTAATACAATTGCAAGAAATATGCAAATCCCTGCTTTACTCTTTACCATGGTAACAAAGTTTTTACTATTTAGGGGTCAATATAACTGTTATAAAATGACCATTGGTACATTAATGAAACGTTATTTATATTTTTAAACATATTCAAATAACTTTGAAGAGTATATGTTTTTTAGGAATTTTAAATCATTTAATAAAATATTATTTATTATAAAATAACATTAATGTCAATTTTGACACAATTCATTTAATTTGACTTTAAAAACATCAAGAAAAAGGTGTAATTAGAATAAATTATTTTAAAAACTATCTATAACTTTTTTAAAAAAATTATAATTCAATAATTCATTCGAATTATATTACTTTTAATATGTTCAGTATTATTTATTTTATTATTCTATAAATTAAATAATTACTGCATTGGCATTGCTTAGGCATATAATGTAATTATATAATTACAAAAAATTAATAATAAATTTAACTCATGATATTAATTGAATTATTATAAAAACCATCAATATTAATTTACAATTTTTTTCCCTATGTGAACACATAATTGAAATTTAAAACCAAGAGGGTGACATTTTGTCTTTTTTCTTACTTAAATTATTATATTGGTCAATTTCATGGAAAAGTGTCAAAAAACAAATAAAATTTGATCATAAGGTAATAATTTTTATAACATTGTCATATGATAGTAATTTAACAAGTTTTTAAATCATTTTAAACCTTATTTTTTTTAGTTTAACCCCCGTTAAACTCATTTTAACCTTAATCGTCGTAAAATATTTTTACTATTTTCACTATTTATTATGAACAAAAATTAAGTTGAACTTATTATATAATATAAATTATTATGATTCCAAATATAGAATCCATTTTAAAAAATTCAATTCATAGATTTGGAAGAATTTAATTTAACATTAAACCCACAGACACGATGAAAATATTTTTTTTCAAGAAACGTATTTTTCAAGCATAAGATGATTTTATATTAACTCTATGACTCATAGAAATAATTATATGAATTTTAATTAATATTTATAAATATATAATATATAAAAAAAATTAAAACATTAATCATTAGGGATTATTTTAATTAATTAAAATGGAGAAACATTATACACTTTAAAACAGTTTTCAGAAAAATGCGTTTTTAAAACTAAAAATAAGTTTATACTAAAATCTTATAAAAATATGATTAAAATGTAACTGGGATAAATATAACTAAATAATAATTATTTTACTTTAAATAAAATTCAAATTATAATTTAACTTTTTAATCAACTAATGTATTGAAATTTAATGACAGTTTTACCAAAATCGGTAATTTCACTATTCACTGAAAAATCAATATTTTCTAAAAAATCCCAGAATATCACCCAAAGTTAATTTTTATAAGGTAATTTAAAAAATTAACTTCATTTTATAATATTAATTTTATAAATTTTCTAGAAATTAATGATAATATTTTCTCACAAAAATCAATAAAAATCATTTTTGAAGAAAACGTATTTTTGTTGAATAAAACGACTTTAATAAAAATTGATTAATTATTTAATAATAATTTATCAATAAATTTATATTTAGTAGAACATTTATATATATTTCATAAATTATTTAATACTAATTATACCCACCAATTTAACTGCTAGGTTATAATGGTCATATTTAAAATAATATCATTTCATGCCTCGTTTAAGCTCGGTGTTGCATGTCTTATACGCTAACGAGCATAGATACTTTTTTTAATAAATAGGTGTTATGAGAGTCTAGAAATAGTATATAATAGATACTTTTTACCAATTATCATTCTCAATCCATTATAATTTTAATTTTCATATTTACTTTTTATGATCATTATATTGGGAATTGGATGTCAATGCACCTTTCTTGGAAAGTGTCTATACGATACAACCAAAAAGATTAAGTGGAACCATAGAAATCCAATAAGGGATGAAAGTTACTGAAATATATTTTAGGATTAATTTAAGAAACAAGATCATATAATTTTCATTTGGAATTAATTTTTTCCATATTTCTACAAGGGGTTAGTGGGAGCATCACTATTTTCCATGTCAAATATGTTGATAACATATGGAAAATAATTTTTTAGTCTAATGGTTAGTTAAGAATAAAATTAAAGTGACTCTCTGAATTTTTAATTAAAGTAGATACTTAGGTTTTATGGAACAATATCTACTAAGTTATATCTAATGGGTTTCTTAGACCAAGTCAAAGTGTATTTTCTAACAAGGTATTGAAAAATAGAAATTGAAACAATTTGAGAAAGAATAGTTACTAATGTCACATAGCATAAATATCTCTAAGAATGTATGTATGAGTCATAATAGGATATTATGGTTTTGAGTATAATTCTATAAACTTATAAAATGGATCAATCGCATTTTCCATGCTATATACTAGATGTGATTTTACCAAAATGTACTTTATGGTGGTAAAATATCATTTGAAAATTGGATAACTACATGAGAAGAAGTCAAAACTATCCAATTATACTTGAGAAAGTAAAAAAGGATATAGTCTTGTTACATAAAGAGGAAGGGATACTAGTTATAATGGGATACAAACTAGACTTCTTGTGGATCAATATGATATTACATCATAGTTTGGCTAAATTAATGATAAAGAGAAACTCATTTAAGTGATTTGTAGCCATATCTATAAATACTTAGTGTGTTGCATCTTCTGATGCATCTGAATAAGCAGTATAAAATACACAATAATTTTTTCTAATTCTTAAAATCACACATAGTAAGTAAATTTTTACTATAATATAAATTATGATAATCCTAATACTGGTACTAGATAATATATCGAGTTTTTATAGTGTAAAAAAGTATTATAATTTGGGATATCATCTCTTGAGTAGTTTTACTCAAGGAGGTGAAGTTTCAGATAGTAGAGTAGACACATAGTGGAGGCATGTCAAGCCCAATGACTCAATCCATAACATAGAAGAAGAATGATCTTATCATGTTAGATCCAACAAGGTTCATTATAAAGATGGATCCAGTGAAAGTGGGAGTGTTTTAATAATAGGTTCCCTAGAACCAACTTAAACAATAATTTGTTATTACTATATCATGTATACAGTGAGTTATGCATGATGTATTCTTACCATAATAGTGTTGATATTTCTTCATCCACTATTTATATGGTAATGTCCTTAGATTACTTATGATAACAAAAAGTTATAGGAGTTCCTAGTCTATAATGAGAACCAATAGATACCATGACAGTAATATTAAACTTATATCATATGGTCTAGATAGATCATTCTAACTAGACATATATGATGTGTGACTATCAAGATTTGGGGGATCATAATCATTGAGACTTATTCTAATGAAGTTCTCACTTAGTTATCTCGATTATTTTAGACCATGAGGGCTGACTCACCAATAGGAACACCGCATATTTTAGGTTTCATTGGTATTTACTATCTAAAAACATGTGTAATGGTCTCCTAAATTGGTATTATTATCAGTGTATACTATTTGATTTCATACTTTTATGTAAGATGCAAACTATTGAATTAATGTCATAGTGAGGTAGCTTGTGTTGGGTGCTTCATTGCTAGTATGGAATTTATTGAATAATCAGGATAGAGTTTTTCACTACTAAAAAGAAGTGGTATCTTGGGCCTAATTGATCAGGATAATATTACCTTTACTAAATCCAAGTCCATGTTAGAAGAAGGTAAGTTCTTCCAATATGGTTAATGAAAAATAAATAAATAAAGGATAATTGTATGAATTGTGCTTCCAACTTTATGATATATCACGCGGAAAATAGATTATATTACACAACATGCGTATGTAGGAAAGTTTGTCATTGTTATGAATTTTCATTATCTCCTTAGGGGGCTTGATGGGTTGCTAGACTCCACTCTTAGTCTATAAATAGTATTCATTGATATCGAGATAAGGACCTAGAGTTTCACATAATAAGTGTATTCAAAATTACGACATATTTTTAGGAATAGGATTATAGGACAAGGTGGGTCCCACAACGAGGTCCAAGTGATGTCTGAGAATATATGATCTCCATAAAATAAATAAATTCATATTATTTGAGTTTATAATAATTGGTAATAAATTTATTTATTAAAAGTATTCAAAATATATTAAGTGTATACATGGAAAAATATTATATGAAAAAATTGTTATTTTAATATTCAAGGTTCATTTAATATTTGTGGGAATATCGAGTTGAGTTAATAACTTTATTTTATCACATAATATATTTATTATATAAAAAGTGAGTCATAAAAATATAAATGGTGTTTATGACCTTTTAATTTAGTCACATGATGTCGTTTATACCTTATTTAGTGGGGTATACATATCGGGCGATCGAGGAGTCATTTTCGGGTATTTTAAACTTTAGTATATAAGGAGGAGGAGGATATAATTTAGGTCACTATTCACAACATGATTTTTATATCCTCTATCTCCTCTCCCCAACTTCCTAAAGATATAAACAGATGATCCGAGCAGTCGATCCGATTTCATCTTCATGGATCAAAGGATCATTATAGCGGTGATTATCAGTATGTTCAAGGCTTCATAGAATCTCCATGATAGCACCTAGATATAGATGATCAATATTCTCATAGCCTTTTAAAGCATGTGTGGATAATATAGAGGGATCTAGATTCAGTTCCATTGAGAAATGCTCACTAGAGATGAGCAGTTATCAAAGGAATCTTCAAATCAATTAAGGTATTTTTTGTTTTTGTTTTTCATTATTAATTCTTTCATGCGAGATCCTTAGATTTTGTATCGGGCTGTGCATCACTATAGATAACATAGTTACATAAATTTATGATGAAAATTTTTAAATCCCTAACCCATCTGCTTCCACTTCACACCTAGGTATCTTTACTAGTTGTATCTTAGCTTCATACTCATCTTCATCCACAACTTTCATCATAACTGAGTTTGTGATATTTAAACACCTAGAACAAAACACATCCATTAAGTGATTTAATCTTTCATTTATATATTCACTAAAATTTGGAAGTTTTCATTTCAGCATAAAAAAATCCATGTGGTTCATCCATCCTCAACCTTTCTCTCACTAAAGTAAATTGATTCACAATGATTTAGGATTTGATGAATAACTCAAGCTTTGAATCAATAATATCTGAATTATTTTCAAAAAACCATGAAGTTTCTCAATAATCCCATACACTTGATTTTTTTCAAAACAATATTAAATCATGGATAACCAAGAAACATGATATTTTTAACTTGAAATCACAACACAGTCATCTTTAAATGGTGTCTTCATTAAAATTAAGAATTCTAAAAAATCAATTTTGAACTTTAAAAATTATCTCCAAATTCTCCATCTTTGATCTTGTCCTTTAACTCTTGAATATCATCTTCTCATAATTTTCTATCTTTAATCACAAATCCTTTTTGGAATGTGTGATGTTTAGATCACTTTAAAACATATTTGGAATCATTACATTTCATTGTATCCTTTATATTTTCAATCTAGAAACATGGTTTTTAAGTCTTTGGAATGATGGTTACATAGAGTAACATGATTCTTATACAGAGATGGATTATAATTACACAAAAACTAATCATGCTTAAACAGACATACTAATGGATAAGTAAGATTAGATAATTCTTATTCAGCATTTTTTGAGGGTTATTCATGGTATACTTCATGCATATGTAACACTAGATGATGCTTATTTAGTAGTAGGATGATGGTTATGTATGAATGGATTATGGTTGTGCAACTTAAGTATGATTCTTACATAGCTAGTACTTTTCCATTTTTCTAATGTCTCTAGACTGATACAATTATTACACAAAAATATAATGATTCTTATGTATCCAAAACTTTTCCATTTCTCAATGCCTATAGGTTGAGATGATGTTGACATAGGAAAGGGAGATGATGCTTACATAACACATGGACTTATCCATTTTTCTATATTTCCTTACATAACACATGGACTTATCCATTTTTCTATATTTCCTTTAAATTACTTCAAGGATACCCAACTCAACATCATCCTTCTTAAACCTTCATCCAATAGTGTTTAAACACTTAGTATATTAGCCTTTGCTTGTAGTACTACTTGGATAGTATCTCTACTTCTGATTCTCTTTAAACTCTTATTCAATATAGATTTAACCTTTGTTAATAATTTCTCAAAAGTTCTACATAATATCTAGCACTTTATAACCTTTCTAAAAAAATTTGATTGTACTCCACAACCTTGTTAAATTTCTTTTACATTAGGATAATCACTCCAATCTCCACATGTCATGGGTTTCTCACCAAGAAACTAGATTCATTCTACATTTCCCAAAGTTATAGGAAGGCCCTTTAATTTTATTTTCCAACATGATATGAACTCTCCTATTTATGTTCCATGGTATCAATCTCTTCACTATATTCCTTTTCATCACACATTTACTTTACATTATATTAAGAAAAAAAATACAACTCAAGCTGCTTCAAATACAAGGGAACTTTAATCTCCCCCATTATTTTTATTTTCTATTCCAAATTTAATTCCTCAAATAAATATTTCTTTTACCCCCTAATTTATAATAAATAAAATTATATAATTATGTTTTCCCCATTATTGATACTACAACTCTAAGGGGAGGTTGTCTCTTCTCAAACTAACTATTCTAATTTTAAGAAACTCATATTCTCTCAATTTTTTCTTCCACTCTCCAAGTTATCAATTAATCCCATAGGATAAGGGTGATACCACATTCTTCTTATCAAATTTCCATCAACCAATAAGTCCAAGTCTACTTAGGATAACCTGGTGTAGAAAAAAAGAGTGGTTGATTTATATAACAAAGTTTTCCATAATCTTAGCATAATGTGATACTGACTTCTGAATATTCATTCTTAGAAGTTGTTCACATAGATTTTTAAAAGGTTTTAAGAACCTACATTCACTTGAACATACACATTAAAATATTTCAAGTGTAATTATATTTCCCCTTTTGGTTATATAATCACTCCCTCATGATAAAAATAATAAATATAAGTCAAAATAATGATTGGAGAATGAAAATCATACCTATAACTTAAATATTATTTAAGGATATCCATATTTCTATATTCAATCATAATATCATAAATCTCTAGAAGTATTATAACTTTTAATATCTCCCCTAAATGGATGCTCTTCTTTCTTCACTATGGTTGTTTCTAAGCAGATATGATACCAATTGTGATTCTTGATACCAATTATGAGATGAATTCAATATGAGACACTCCATGGTGGATAATCTTCCAAGATATCTTGAATTTACACATTTATCTATTTCTCCCTTTGTTATGATTTAGCTTAAATTCCTTCTTCCATGATGCATAGCCAAAATAATTTGAGAATAATGTGCACTTTCATTAGCACTTTAATGGGATACTTAGGGTTGAGATAGATTTCTCAACTCAGATACTCCTTTATTTGAAGGTATAAAGTTCCTATACCTCTTCATTATTTCTTCCTATATAATTTTATAGGTCTATTTACTTTTGGAAAGTTTGGATATCCTTCCATTTTCAACTTTATTTTTAGTATGAAT
This sequence comes from Viscum album, assembly GCA_963277665.1. Taxonomy (NCBI): domain Eukaryota; kingdom Viridiplantae; phylum Streptophyta; class Magnoliopsida; order Santalales; family Viscaceae; genus Viscum; species Viscum album. The sequence goes on from OY728165.1 coordinate 1,893,518,727, forward strand.
TGGTTTTTTTAGAATTTAGAGTAATTTCACCTTTTTTAGCTTGCCCTAATTTCGTATCTTCTTCCAACTTTTCAAGACTTATGATTAATAATTATTTAGGATTATGCTCAGAATTCTTCAAGTGTAGAGACACCTTTGCAATAAAAATTTTAGAACTTGAATACATGGGTTCTTTCACTTTGTTTCTCATTTTTCTAGATAATATAATTATACATATGGCGACCAAATGTTGAGACCAATTTGTGGTGAGTTGTATTTATTGTCAAAAAAATTTAATATATTGATGAATAAGGTGATTATGAATTACTGATTATGAATGATGAGGACCAATCTTGTTGAAGAAGAGAATAATTTACCAAGTAATGTTATCTTGGAAGAATTTTTTTTTATGTTGGTTGTGAATATTCTTTCCATATTATATATGATGAATGGAGTTATTTCCTTTTGAAGCTTTGGAGGTATATTTAATATTAAAGGAAAAATATTATTTTAATATTTGAGGAGTTCTATAGAGAATTTATAAATATCATCCTTATATATCTATGGTAACTACTTGTGAATATTCATCCATTCTTATTAAAATAATAAAGTATTTTTGATAAAATATGGAAATGAGGTGAAAGTATGTTCATTTAAATATTCTAAATATAATATTTATTAAAAATATATAAAATTAAATATAAGTTATTTGTAATTATTCTTATAAATTAAAAATTCATTTGATGGTATTTATTAAGATTTATTATTGGATTATCCTTGTATTTTTTGAAGCTGATATACATTATTAATATCCTTAGATTAATTATTAAAGAGTTTGGAATAAATTTTATTTAAGGATGGAATTACTGTATAAAATTATAGACTTGTGTATGGGTAATTTAGCAAAAAAAACTATGTATATATGGGTAGTTTTGATTTTATTCAATGTATGTAAAGGTCACTGAAAGTGTTATGTAAATATAAAATTATATGTTCAGATGTTGAGTAAATGTAACTTGGAGGATATATTGTTATGTAAAGTTTATTCTTGTACTGAGTCGAATAGTGGCATAAAGGTAATCTAAAAGAAAAAATAATCACATAAAGTAAATTGTGCTTCACATGTAAAGGTCATCAAAAAAAATTCACTACATATGTAAATGTAAATTATAAACTATATAAAGGTGATTTATAATTCTAGAGTCTATATAAAGGTCCGAAAATTATTTAAATTTGTATGTAAAGGACATCTGGGTTTCACATGATGCATGTAAGGGTAACACCAAAGTCACACAACCTGTGTGAGGTTAGTTTAAAGATTAAATTTCCTACGTATAATTAAAATGAAAGAGGCCTAAAACCCTCAATATGTCTACCTCCATTGATGTAGCATGAAGTGAGAATTAATAATCTCATAGTATATGTTGAAGAATAAGAGATAAAAGTTAGAGGAATATAGAATTTTAATATTATAAAGAAATGGTAATATTAAATTCTTATGATTCACAGTGAAGCTTTCTTCAATGATATATATACATCATGATATGGGTATCGTGATCCTTTCAAATAGGAGAAGTAAAACGTCATTGTATATGATGTGGTGCATCAATGGTGGACTTTTTTAGAAGAATATGTCCACTATGTTGTTGTGTAAAGTTTAAAACAAATATCATCGCATCTTGGAATATTCCAAGAATAATGGGGAAGTATTAGATCAAAACACCAAGTGACACCATGATGTGGTTCACTTTCAATGGTAATTTTGTGATATTCTCAATTTTGTCTATGGTTTAACATGAGGAGAAACATGAAATGGTTATGATACTAAAATCATTCTATACTAGGTGTTGTGATTTTAAATAATTCATATATTACATGCATATGTTCTCATGATTTAGGCATGATATTTTAAGAATGAAGGATGAAGCCACTACATGCATTCATATATGAATATATGAACTATAAATTCATGTGAGGAGAAATCCGAGACAATAACTACATGTTTATATAGTTCCAAGTGGTCTTTGAAAATAAAGAGGAAGATAATTTGTGTAATTATTTTATGTTGTAAATGGATTTTCCATGTACGCAACTTATTCATGAATTTATATGCATTGTTAATGCAATAGAGTTATCATAGAAGAGATGAAGAAGGAGAATTCATGAATAAAATAGATTCTATGATCAGTAAAGGTAAATAGATGAATATTTATACAGTTTAAATATAGTAAAATCATTATTAATATATGGATAAGTAAAATTGGAGAATATATGAAGATTTCATAATAATTATACATATCTATATATAGTTACATTTAGTTATAGAGTCTATTTATCGTGGAAGTAATTATGAGAATATAAATATTCTTGATCTGATAATTCTAGAGTTTTGAATTCAAATTATTTACAAGTTTTTGTAAATATTGTAATAAATAAGATATTAAAGGTGGAGAAACCAACATTAAATTATTTTATTATCATACATATATATTTGCAGGTAGTATAAGAAAAAAAGGTTTAATTCTATTATTCAAGATATAATACTTACTGTGTTATAAGAAAGAGTTACTTGATACAAGATTTAATAAAATATATCCTTTGGTATAGAAGAAGATAAATAATAGATGTAATTTTATTTTTTCACTAAATTATAAGAAGATGTGAAAAATAGGGAAGAAGAAGACGAAGAAAGTGGTTGAGTTGGCCATGAAGTTCACATAAGAAGAATGATTGGTTGTGTGTTTGATTTTTTACAAAAAAAGAAGAAGAGGAATAATGAGTAGCATTTGTTTTTATAAAGAAGAAGAATAGATTTTATGTAGTGTTCTTCATACATATATAATAAGTGACTTGCAACTATGCAAGGAAATAAGAAGAAGTAAGAATAAGCACATCAACAACAAAGAAATATTCAAAATTAGTGTCAGAATATCTTGTTATTAACTCTTTAATATATTATAAAGGTTTGGGGTATACCTAAGTGTAGGATTCACTAAACTAAGATGGGTGGTATGTAAACTCATACACCATCATGAGATAATAGTGTAAATCTCATAGGGTTTTACCAGTGATTTGTGTTCCCTCATGTCTTACTAGATCACACCATGGATTAGTCTTCTCATATTGAGAGGTGAACCATATAAATTGGTGTGACTCTTCTATAAATGTGTTTAGGTTTGTTTTGAGAAAGAAATAAAGTTTTAAGAAATAAAAAATATACCCATACACTTTAACCAGTAACAGAGGTAAATAGAAAAAGGGATAAAAAGTATAAGTGGGATTAAATGTCACCAATATTGATTCACCCCCTCTCAGTGTGGTTCTTATCCCAAAATTTTCTCTTGAATTGGTATCAGAGTGAGGTTTATCTCTATTAATATTCTATTATTATAATTTTTTCTCTTTTTTAAGATTTGAAGTTTATTTCCTGATTAAAAATGAAGTATGTTTTTGGAGAAGAGTTATCAATTTCTAGTCAAAAATTAGTTACTTATAAGACTATGTTGAATAGGGGAAAGAATAAGAAAATATTTTAAATAAGTTACCCCGCTTATCAAAATAATAATAAGTTCCTACAATCCATATCAATAAAGAAGTAATATCTTACCTTGATTTCAAAGAAAATGTGGTTTAAATTACAACCAAGGTGAAGTAAATCATTACTAAATCAAGTGGATCAATAGATTTAAGTGATTATAATTTATGTGTTAATTCATGTGAAAACTATCTTGAAGAAGAAACAAGCATCAGAGGGAAATATCACATGTAAACTAACATATCAGTTAGTGATTTAAAATATATACTACATTATTTTCCCAAATAAATAGTTGCTTTTGTTTGTGGGATTTTTGAAATTAAATTAGAAGAGATCATCCAACTTGAAGGTGAGGTAAATAACTTGGAGAAAGAATTATGAGAAAGAGCTATAACTTTCATAAATCAATCCAAACAAGTTACTGTCAAAAAAGATAAGTATGAGGAGATTAAAGGAAGATGCTCCATATTTGAAGAAGATTGGTTCAACATAATCTGAGGAAAGGGTGAGACGACTAAAGAGTTTTAGATAGAGATCCATGCATTGGAGTAAAACAAAATATCTTTCATTGATTCCTAGATTGCACAATTATAAGTTAAATCCAAAATGATAATGTAAATTGGAACATTGCTACAATAAAAGGTTAAGATGCATGATTTTGATTTTTAAATAATTAAGAAAGATTTTGAAGAAATATTGAATTAATTTAAAAATAAAAAAATATATTCTCAATATAAAGTGTCTTGAATTTGAAATTAAAGTGGAAATATAGAGTCCACTCAATCCAAGTCTTCAAAATCGAAAAAAAGAATATGTTGCTACCGCATATTGTTATAAGGAGGATTATTATGTTAAAGGTCCTCTATTTTTTTGCAGTAAAATCACTATATTATCCAATTATCATTCTCATGATATTGTGAACGATAAGTACCATCCATCCTAAATTATAATTATTTTTATAAATCTATATCTATTAATAGTGTAGGTTTAAATTAAAAATATACACATGTATGGATGAGGGAAAATGGAGAGATATTGACCACCATGTCAAGGGTGGTTAGAAGAAAAAATATTGAAGTTGATTCCCCAAGAAGATACCAATAAGTGGTGGATAATTCCTAAAAATTTCATGCTATAAAATATATACAACAATTAGTTTTGAAGAGAAGAACAAGGTTTTTGGGGATTTTTTGGTGTTGCAATAGGTTTGTGCATTGTGAATTTGATTGTTGGTACAATCCTTTAAATGATGAAACAAAAAGTAATCCCATTTCAATGGGGGGCACACTCATAGATATTAAACATTCATAGAATAAAAATATATATAATTAAAATAGATTTAAAGTGCTTGGATATTTATGTGATGTTTTAAAATGTTGTATTCAAAGTAGTAATGCATGTTCATCTCACTATATATCTCAATAAAATGGGAAAATAATACCACATAAGTCAGAGAAGAAATAATTTTCAACCATGGAAAATAAGTTGAATGGATCTAAAAATATGGATACTTCTAAGAAGATTACAAAAAAGGTTAACAGTTAATTCTTGGTAAATAAACTCAATAATTTAAATATAGTTCTTCACATAAAATGACTTGTGAGATAAAATGAACTTAGGAGTATCCATTTAGAAACACTAAGAATCATTACAATATACCCAAAGATATTTTAGTAATTTTTCCAACAAATTTACAAATAACAAGGAAGATATAAAAAGAACAAGAAAAATATAGTTCCAAAGGAGAAGAATAAATTACACATGTAGAATTAAAATTTCATGAGTGGTTGTAAATAAATGAAAAATTATATGTTAAATAAGATATATTTGAGGTATGAAATAAGGTTGGACAAAATTAAAGAGTTTGTTTAAAAAAATTTCTAGCACAAGGAGAATCCCCCAAAAGTATGAAGAATGCACAAGGGGTGCATATTATTTGATGAATAAAGAAAAAAAGAAGCATCTCACACAATGAAATGGAAGATTTTGAGAAGATACATGCTTCCCAAAACCAAAATGGATTGGAAGAATATATTTAATAATGATGAATGGGGTAACATGTTGGAGAAAAAATCTCAATTTTTTTATTCACATTAAGGAGAAAGAATATATAACTTATTTCCTTAAACATTGTGCATTTTATTTGTGATTATAATGTATGTAATTGAAGGTGAAGCTTGTTCTAAGGGAGAAAACCTGATATTGTGGATGAGTTATCAACATTATAAAACATAATTTGAATAATTCCCCATATAATATTGATCACTTCATTGGTATTCTATAATATTTGATTAAAGGATCATCTTTGATGAAGTTGAAGTGTGTGTCAACACTAGACAACAAAGTGAAGAAGGTACCATCCTGGTAGGATCTTGAATTTGGAATTCTAAATCAATGAATTAAATATGATCATCTTTGATGATAATCTGGGGGTTTTTAAATCTATAAAACCACATGAATTTTAGTAGTGTGTTTCCTTTATGGGGAAAGAAGTGAATAATTTTGAATAAGTTACCAAAATTATTATTTCATAAAAATCTGTTTATTGCGGAAAGTTATTGTGAAAGGTGACATTGACAAGGTATGAATTATTAATCTATAATTCTTGGTAATAATAATAAAATCCTAAAATTAATGGGGAGATATTAGTTTAAATCAATGAAATAAAATTAAAAGTTGTTAAGAAGGTCTAGATCTATCTTAAGGCCTGTTATTTTTACTTGAATACTTTTAATCTATGTGTTAAAGTGAGTGTAAAAAATTCAAGTTGATATATCTCATGATAAATCAGTAGATAAATTGGTATCATTAATGGTTTCACCTTGAATTTTTTTTATTGTTTATAATAAAGCTAAATTATTTCTCATTTAATTTGGTATCATTTTTTAAGGGATAAGTTTTTTAACTAGATCAAACCTTATTATTTTTGACACAGAGAATGGATCAAGTCGACTTAGTGTAGAATAGTTTATGAAACTTTGCTTAAGTATGGATTGGTACCACTTTCCCATGTATTTTTTATTTCTTATAAATAATTTTGATAGAAATTTAAATGAAATATTGAAAATAAATAGAGATAAAATTAATGAATATAAGAGCACATATTGACATATCATTTAAAAGTTATTGCCAACAAATACAAAGGTGGAGTTTGTTGAGGCCACTTTGTGGTGAGTTGTATTTCTTTTCAAGTAATGTTAATATGTTGATGAATAAGGTTGTGGTTAAGTATTGATTATTAATGATAAGGTCCAAGCTTGTTGAAGAAGAGAATAAGTTCTAAAGTATTGTTATCATGGATTAAGTTATTGTGACATTGGTTGTGAATATTCTTGTCATATTATATATGAAAAATGGAGTTATTAAATTTGGATTCTTTTATATATATATTTAATATTGAAGGAAAAATATTATTTAAATAATTTAGGAGTTTAATAGAGAATTTATAAATAAAATTATTATATCTCTACGATGAATACTAGAGAAGATTCATCTAGTCTTATCAAAATAATAAAGTATTTTGGATTAAAGCTAGAATTAAAGTGTAGGTATGTGCATTGCAATATTCTAAATAGAATTTTTATTACTGAAATGTTTTGGAATTAAATGGATGTTATTTGAAATTATTTTTATAAATTAAAAAGTCATTTGGATGTATTTGTGAATATCCATTCTTGGATTATCCTCAAATTTTTGGATACTAATATACATGATTAATATCCTTGGATGAAGTTTTGAATAGGTTGAAATAAAATTGAGTTAAGGATAGAAGTAATGTGAATTATTATGGATATATTTATGGGTAATTTGGAAAAAAACACTTCGTACATTGGGTTAGTCTAGAGTTTAAGAGGTGTGCATAAAGGCCACTAAAAGTGGTACGTAAAGATAAATTAATATTTTCAAATGTTTCATGAATTTAATTTAGATGTTATAATACTATTTAAAGGTTATTCTTGTACTGGTTTGAAGAGTGATATAAAGGTAAGCTGAAATTAGCACTACTCATGTAAAGGTGAATTTTCTTTATGTGTAAAGGTCATATATAATTCTCACTATATATGTAAATGTAAATTCTAATCTATGGAAATGTGATTCAGAATTATATAACCTAAATAAAATTCCTAAAAATATTTAACTCTGTATGTAAAGGACAGCTAAATTTTACATGGTGCACATAAGGGTAACACTCAAGTCAAACTATCTACATAAGGGTAATTTCAAGATCACATTATCAGTGTATAAGTAAAATAAAATATGCCGATAACACTCAATCTTTCTACCTCCATTAATGCAACAGGAATCTCAAATTAATATTCTCAAAGTATATATTGAAGAAAAAGAAATCAAAAATAGAAGAATCTAGAATTTGAATATTATGAAGAAATAGTGATATTAAATTATGAATATGCAAAGTAAAGTTTTATTCAATGATATATATACATCATGATATGGGTATCATGATCCTTGAAAACAAGAGAAGTAAAATGGTGATTCCTAAAATGTGATTCATCAGTGGTGATCATTTTAAGAAGAAGATATTCATTGATTTTTTGTTTGAATTTTTGAATGAGGATCAATATTGGATAATTTCATGGTGTTATTGATAAGTCTCGGTTCAAAATACCAAGTGACACCAAGGCGTGGTTCAATTTTAGTGGGAATTTTGTAATGTTTTCAAAGTTTTTTATGGTTTAACATGAGGAGAAACATGAAGTGGTTATGATACTAAAATTAGTCAATATCATGTGTTGTGTTCTTAAATGATACATATATCATGAGAATATGTTTCCATGAATCATGTGGGATATTTTAAGAATGAAGGAGGAAGAAACTACATGCATACATGTATGTTTATATGCGATATAAATGAATCCAAGGATAAATATAATAAAATTAATTCATGTTCATGAATTTAAAGGCAGTCTTAGAAAAAAAGAAATAATATAATTTGTGGAATTACTCTGTCTCAAATAGGGTTTCCACATCCACAGTGCATGCATGAATTTATATACATCATTAATGCAATATATTTATCATGGAAGATATAAAGAAAGAGAATTCATGAATAAAGGTTATTACATAATCTATCTAGATTAATTAATGAATATTTATGCAGTTTAAATGCGGGAAAATCATCACGGAAAACAAATAAGGAAAATAGATAATATATGAAGAATATTTGATAATTCTACATGTATACATGCAGTTACATTTAGTTATGAAATCAGTTTATCATAGAAGTTATTATGAGAATTTAAATCTTCTAGATCTTATAATTCTAAAGTTTTGAATTCAAATTATTTACATAGTTTTTTAAGTATAAGAATGAAGAAGATATAGAATATATATAAACCAACACCTCATTATTTTATTATCATACAAATATATTTGCAGGCGGTCATAGAAAAAAAAGGTTTGACATTATTATTCAAGAGAGAATATTTATTATGTTCCAAGAATGAGTGACCTAATACTATAATTAATAAAATAAATACTTTTGTATTTATGAATATAAATAATCAATAAAATTATTTTTGTACATTGAAGTATAATAAAGGGTAAAGAAGAAAGTGTTCAAGTTTGTCATGAAGTTCACAAAAGGAGAAAGAGCGGATGTGTATTTTAGTTTTCATAGGAAATAAGAGGAAGAGGAAGTTGTAGCATATCGGTTTTTTTCTGTAATGATTAATAAGATATCATATAAAATTTTCTTCATATATATATAATAAGTGACTTTATACTATGCAAGTAAAGAATAATAATGATGAAGTAACACATAAAAAACAAGAAATTATTCTAAATTGGTGTCAGAATATCTTTTTTTACCCCTATAATTTATTATAAAGGTATGGTATATACCTAAGTTTGGGATGCACCAAACTAAGATGTGTTGGATACACAGTCATACACTTTTGGGAGATAATAGTGTAAAGGTCATAGGGTTTTACTAGTGTGTTGTGTGACCTAGAGTTTTACCAAATCACGCCAAGAATTTTCCTTCTCAAACTGGGAATTAAAAATTGCAAATTATTATTTCTCTTATGTGTGTGTATTTGGTTGAGCAGTGAGAAAGAAAGAAAGTGAGAAGAGAGAACAAAGAGACTCATTCACTTTAACCAGTTATAATGGTAAATATATAAGGGATAAAAAGTTTAAATTGGATTAAAAGTTTCCAACATTGATTCAACCCCCATATCAGTGTGGTTAATTCCTAAACCGGTCCCTTAACCATAGGTTCTAAAGTTTTTCACCTTTTACACACTTACTTTTTCGCTTTTAGACTACCCTTTTTGGGAAACCTCTCAACCTCTTCATCAGGAGTGTCAAAAACCATAGCAATTTGGTTATCTCTTTACTAAATTGAATCCATCTTAGTTTTTATATTTCCAAATTATTTCTTGTGATTCAAGAAAATTTTTCAATGGTCCATGATATGGAATCTTTTTCCACAATAGAAGTATCACTTTCCCATCAGTTTGGTATCCTTTTGAGTACTCATTACAAGATTCTTGGGAGGATATGCTTCATCTATTTTCTTTGGATTTTTTCCCAAGGCAGACTTTCTATTATTCTTCACACGATTTATTCTCTATTGTTTCCTTCTCTTATAATTATTATAAGATTTGGGATTTTCCAGAAGATATCAACACTCCTTATAACATTGGACCACTATGTTTCAAAAATCACAAAAGTTTTGAGGTTTTAAAATATGTTCCTTGTGTACATATTTTTCTATTTATATAAAATTTATTTATTTTCAATAGGTTTTACTATGAATTTTGATTTTCCTCTCTTATATTCAGGGATTCTAACACTTGAACATGCTAATATATTATACCAGCAATCAACAACCATATTTCCAAACATCCAAAAGTACAACTATCTCCCAATAAATCTATTTCTTTTCACTTTAGGTTCAATTTGTCCAATTTTTCTAGATTTTATACCTTATTATTTTTGGCTTGATACACCTCTATTTGTTGTTTGGTTTGGGGGTAATTTTTCTTGGGTATACTTACCTCCTAGACCCTTGAATTATAGGTGGTTTTTACAGTATTTTTATACCTCCACATTTTTAAAATTTTTGAATTTAAATATGCACTTTTAGAAAAAAAAATTTGACCCAAATATATTTTTAAGGATTTTTGTAACAATAAAAGATTTTTATAAAATGAATCTTTAAATAATTTGATTTCTTTTATAGCTTGTGTTGTACGCAATAGTAATTTTAGATGAATCGTGAAATATTATATGGTTGTTTTAACCTATCCGTTAAATTGGTGGGAATAGATATGAATAACTAAATTATGAAATTAATATAAATGTACAACCTAATAAAAATTTAATGGTATGTTCTTAGAAAAATTATCACACAGTATTCAATAAGTCACTTTATTCTTCAAAATAATATGTTTTCTTCATAAATGAGTTTTTCATCTTTTTATGAATGAATATTAATTTATATAAGTTATACAAAATGTATTTAATAAATTTAATTTAATTTTGAATTCATAATTTCAAAATTATCTTAAAATTATTTTTTTATAATTTTCTGAAAACATATATTTTCCAAGGAATAGTGAAAATACTGATTTTTAATGAAAATTGTATTTTCTTTTAAAGTATTTACAAGGTAAAATTATGTTTTGGATTAGTTTTAAATATTAAGTAATTAATTTTTATTTAAAATAATCTAATTATGTGTTTTTAAAAATATTTTATATATTAATTCATTATAAAAACATTTTATGTTTAAAAAGGATATTTTTTCGAAAAACTGTTTTTTGTGATATTTTATCGGTTTTATTTTAAATTAGAATATGAAGCTTTTGTATTTTAAATTTTTATAAATATATTACATATTTGGATTTATAAGGTCTAAATTTATTAAATAGGCCCCTTTATTTTTTGCTAATATGAATAGTAACCTTCGTAAATTTTGTTACCACAGTAAAAGGTAAATTGGGTAATTTAGGTTCAAATAAATTGATAAGTACTATTAAGTGAACCTAACACTTTTAAAAAAATTATTTGATGAAGTTAATTCAACCCTTAACACCTAAGTATCCAATTTGAGTTTTTTAATGGGCACTTTTCCATGAAAATAACTTATATGATATTTAAATCAAAGAAAGTCAAAAAAATATAACTTTCTTTGTCTTAAATATCTCTTATGTATCCACAAGGGGAAAAGGGTATTTTAGGAATGAATATAAATGTAAATTTTTAACATAATAAACTTATTTTAATTATATAAATTTATTTATAAATTTTGGGGCCACTTGTATGAGATTATGATCTTTATAATATTTTATTTAATAAAATTCAAAGTTGCCACATCCATGTGTTAAATATTATATCATTTTTAATATAGGATTGATGTGGGGATATATTTTATCATAAATAGTATTTTTAAATCTAAAATATTTATCTAAATCATGATAATTTATTTATAATTTTCATTTAATTTATAATTATCTTAAAATCTTACACAACGCGGATGTAGTAATTATTTTATTAATGAAAATATCAAATAAATGTTAATAAAAATATTAAAATAAATAAAATTTAAGATAATTAATGTGATAAAAGAATATTATATATGACCCTGACCACTTAGGGATATAATAAAATATTTTTTTCAAATTTAACTTGTTATCTTGATATTTTTAAAAGTCCAAGTAATGAATAGTTTCAAAATTGACACTAATGATATTTTTTCAAAATAATATTTTATTAAATTATTTAAAAATAATAAAACATATTTAAAAATTAAAAAAAATTATAATATGGTCTAAAATTTCATAAATTGTTAATTTATGGTCCAATTTAAATCACATAAGTAAAAAAATTTATCCTTTTAATATTGAATTTTTTTTACTATAGTTGAAATTAAAATTGGTTAACTAAGGGTTAATTAAAATGATAAGGTTTAAAATAATTCCAAAACTTGTATAAAATATATTGTTTCGTTATATTAAAACATTATATTATCTTATATTATAATCCATGGAAATTTGGTTTCATTTTTATTGAAAATGAATTTATTATAATTTAATCTTTTGAGAAATTCCAAAAAATGCCCCTCACCTTAACTATAAATGGACACCTCATCTATTACTTATTCACATCAATTTGGGCCTTAAATATTTACCATCATATAAAAATTTATATTTTAAACTTCCCTATCCAAATTCTAAAGGTTTTGGTCTTCTCAAAATATCAACCCTAGTGTCCCTAAGAGGATATCTAAAGGTAGTTCACTAAAGAAGAGGTAATTGTCTTTAACGACTCTTTCAAGTTTATTTATTCTTATACTTACTATTTATATATTGTTTCTATTATAAAGTAATAAATACATTATCATCTATATTCTGATATTTTATTATGATTATGGTGCAACCATATTCTTCCTTTTATCCATCATATGAAAAATAAAAGCATTCTGCATGCGTACGTACGACTTACCATCTCTACATCATGCTGTAATCTATTTTTCATAACCAATTTAGATGGATTTTTATAATGATGGAAATAATAGATATATATGATAATTATAACATTATCTTGATTCTGAAAAAAACTAATATACCATACACTTCCCCTTTCACCGTTAAGGGAATGATACCCTCGCTCGTGCATACGTACAGCCAACCGTCTCTATGATGTGATGTAATTAATTTTCCATGATCACCATTCAAGAATGATTATATAAATTTATATAATGAATAAATATGATATATATTACCTTAATATAATTCTTTAAATTATGTAACCATATCCTATGCACAAGAATCGGGACATATGCAACAAAACATGCATAGGAAAATGAAGTAGTTAACACCTGAAAGAAGGGTGATAATGAAATATTATTAAAAAACAAGTGATAAGATGATAGAATAAATATGAATATGGTTTTGGTATAAATTAATAACATTATTTAAACCATTATACAACAGTTTCATATATCTATGAAGGAAATAAAACCTAAGGTAAGGGTTAATTTTACAATCTCATTTTATTTGAGAGTTTTTATATATAAGTATCTGCTGAGGAATATTTCTCTTCTATGCACATGTTTTCTAAAAAAAATCAAAATTATTTTTAATATTTTTATATTAATATTTAAATTCATTTTTACCCATGTTTCACTTTTCACAAAATGTTTTTAAAATAATCTTTTTGTTATTTTCTAAACAAGGTACTTTGTGACATTTTTGAAAAAAATACAGAAGGAATGTTTTTTTAACTTATAGGGCATGAGTAGATTTTCCTACCGTCATTTTTCCTTAATTCCTTGAATCTTACTTTAAAATATTACAAGTTTATTTTCAAAGAAAATGTCTCTTTTTACAAATGTGTGGCTCTATAAAAAGAAATTATTTAAAAATATATTTTTTTTCAAGAATTATTTCAACTGATCTTTCAAAATGATTTTCCATCTAAGATAACATTATTTAATGTTGCTTGTGATTTAATGGAATTATTATTCAATGATAATATCCTTATTATTTCTATAGTTGGTTTATTTTTATGATGTAATGATATTTATGAAACTTGTTTCTTTTCCACAAGTTATGTTATGATGAAATGTTTATGAAGCCCATTTCTTTTTATGGGTTCTGATATGATTAATGTATTATGTTCTTGTGGAACACATATGTATGGTTTTCCTTATTTAAGGGATGGGACCTATATTTCCCAACAATTCATTGGGTAAATATTTATATCTCATGAGATATACAATAATAGATTGAGGAGTGAACTCATATCAGTAATACAAGGCAGGAACAGGAAGTAAACTTGGTTCAGTAACACAGGGATGGAATGAGGAGTAAACCCAATTCAATAAAGGAGTTTGCCTGCTGTGATAGTCTTGGTAATGATCCTTAACTAATATAGAAATTATTTTCTATTCTTATGTATATTCCACAATTCCATGTCTTATGTTATACTCTCATGGAATATCTTCTTTGATTCTTTATGAACTTCTATGATTTATTATGTGACACAATATCATGATCTTTGATATGCAGGATATAATTTTCAAATGTTTTGTTTATGTTCTTATGACTTATGATTATGTTATGATTTATATCTTCCATTTTTACCCTTACTAATCATCTGAGTTCACCCTCTTCATATGTTTCTTTTCCCCAAGTTATAATTAAAGGTTTTAGGTAGGAGTACTAAAGGGGAATATATTTGTCAGAAACATTGAAGATTTATCACCAGAATAGAGTTTTGTGTTCCAAGTTTACAAAGGCACTAAATTATTGTTGTTCTGAATCATTTTCTTTTTTAAAGTAATGAATATCCATCTAAAAAGATCTAATTTTCATTTATGATAATATTATTCTGTTATAGTTTTTTACCAGAGTAAAGGTTTAGTTAACATTTGGAAACTAGGATTAGGAAACCATTGTAAGATCCTTAATGATAAGTCTAAGTATTGGTTAAAATCCTATTATTTTGGTAAATATCATGAATAACCCAGTATTAAACTTAATATGTTATATATTGAAAGTAATTTTCCATTTATTAGGTGGTTTTACCACTATTATTAGTGTTAATCACACTATACTTTTGGTTTTATTCAATAGATGGAACCTGAATGATCCGTTTTAGTGCTAAGTGTAATGAGTAATGCAATGATTGTCCTCCTGAACAATAAAATTTTATGGGAGTAGGAATGAAAAATATTTTTTCTCTTCTCACACAACATTATCAAGATATTAATCATGTGATAATTCCAAATGAACTATAGAGGGAATAATATTCTATTGATTCCTTCATAAGGCAGTGTCCAAATTCATTCAGTGGGTCTTCTGATCAACTATTGGATGAGCAATATATTGGTACCACTAAAAATATATTTTCATTTCTACAATGTTCATAACATGAGAAAGTCATTTTGGTTTTCAATAATTTAGAAGTTGAAGGAGATCAATGGTGGAATCTTATTAATAATATGAGGTAACAAGATAAAATTTACTCTACGAAATGGGAAAAGTTCAAGAACTTATTTTTCAATAAGTAATTTCCTTTTATTCTTTACATGAAGATAGATAACTAGTTCCTTGAGCTTAAGAAAATGGATGTTAAATATGTTGGTACCAACAAGGAAAATTTTACAAGGCTTTCAAGAAACTCTTCTGGCATTATCATCCAACTGAAAAGTAAGGTTGACTAATTCTTCAATGGCTTAAAACTAAGTCTCTTAAGGGTGTTATCCATAAGGGACTTTAATATCTATAAAAAATCATCTAATATTCCATAAATAATTAAATGGAGGTTAGAGTTTCATATTGATCTCATAGTTTTGATAAGAAAACGAATATGTAGTTTAAATGAAAATATAAAATCCATAGAGAAAAGAAAATGAGTTTTCTGTTATGTTCAAATTATGGGAAGAATAATGGTGTGAATTTTCTAAATAGTACTGGTAAATGTTTAAAGTGTGTAAAGGAAGGCCATCTAGAAAATTAATTTCTAGGTATTGGGAAGAATTTATCTAATGATAAAAATAGAGGTAAGGATTAAAATATTTCACCCCCCACACTTCATTGCTTCAAGTGTAATAAAAATTGGAATTATTCTAATTGGTTACCAAATACAGGGGTTAACAATGATGATCAATATTAGGAACCACTTAAATCTAAAGATATATTTAAATCTCATGCGGTCACTATTGGTGATGTGGAGTAGGAAAATGTAGTGGTGGATTGATTGAATGTTTATTTATTTGAATTCAAGAATAATATTTTAGAATTAATTTTATGGTATTATGGAATAATGAAACATCTCAATATTGGTCCATTGTATTTTTTCCTTAAGTATTTGAAATCATATGTTGAATGGTACTGGTAACCATGAAAAGTGATTGAGGTAATGATTGACAACACATGATTAAGGGAAAGATAACCCTTAATATGTGCATAAAGAGATGTTTGATTGTGAGAAATAAATGAGATAGTATTAATAACCATATAACTGAATAGTAATATGATTACAAAGTGCTTAATTATATCATGGATTGGATTTATAGATTTTTTGGATTTATGGTATTAGGAAAGAGTTATTTTTTGAAGTCATGCATTTTTCACTATGGTTTTATAGTAATTCAAGTTATTACCATATTTCAAGAGAATAAATGATGATGGTCTTCACATGTTTTGTGTGTTATAGTTAATAGATATGTTAATATGTTTTGAAAATAATTTATAAGTTTATTTTGAAAAATTAGTCACATTATTTCAAAAGTTTTTTATTTTAACCTTTTGGAAGGTTCATAAGGGTAACCATTTATTGCTTAAATTGAATTTTGTATGAGTTTATAGAGATTAATGTATTAATTCATCATATAAATGTTTATGAATATTGGATAACCTATGATAACCATATTTCTATAATGATAACTATAGATGAAAGGAATGACTTATCATACCATTATAGATCTTATGATCCACTAGTTATTCAGGCATTAAAATTTCAGTTTCATTTCTTAGGGTAATAAAGGAAGTGGAAATTTATCAAGGAATAACTAAATAGTGATATTTTAATTATTAAATAAAATCAAATAATTATATTTTCTGAAAGTATTTTGAAATAAAATGTTATCCTATTATCATCATTTTTTATGATATTAATGACCATTTTCAGACCTATTGGGTCTATGATTTTGTGTTCATTAACCTTATAATGACCATGTTCCCTGTCATTATACATAAAAACTTTATATTTATATTTCTCTTCCATATCTAGGTTTTCACTTCCCACTAAAATTACCCTCTTTGAAATCCTAATTTTGCTATGAACATTGCATATCATGTTTTCCTATTAATAATAGGATATTTTATAAACCCTATTTACAATTTAGGTTTCCCACAAGGGAATTTTCAAATATCCAGACTTTATTTTTGAATTGATTTTTCAAGTTTCAAGGACACTATTGTTTTGAAATTCTTGATTGTATCGGGATGGTGGATTATCGATTGGTTCCTCCACCGAATCTCTCTCAAGTTCATGATGTGTTCCACGTATCTCTCCTGAGGAATTACATACATCACCCTTCATGTGTACTAAACTCAAAGGTCTTATTACTGAATAATGATATTTATTTTGAAGAGAAACTGGTATATATTCTAAATCATAGAAAAAAATCTATAAAACAAAACCACTCACCCGGTTAAAGTTTTGTGGAAAACCACCAATTTGGGGAAGCAACATGAGAACTTGGGGATATAATAAGGAAGAATTATCCTCAGTTTTTATACCAAAGTGATTAATTTCAATAGAGAATTCATTTTAATGGGGGTATAATGTAACACCCCAAGATTTTTATAAAATGGATCTTTAAATAATTTGATTTCTTTGATAGCTTATATTGTATGCAATAGAAAGTTTAGACGAACTATGAAATATTATAAGTTTTTGTTTTACCTAACTAATAAAACACAATTTTATTGAATATTTCCATGATAATAAATGAGATAACTTTCTCACATTGGGTCAAATATTTTTATTTATAAAATATTTGGGATTAGATCATTCATTTGAAAATTTGATAAAAATTCCATTTTTTTCATTTAAAATTCACTATAGTATTTTGGAAATTAATAATTTTATGTGAATTATTTGAACTTAAAATTTTGTAACGTTGTTAGTTACTTAATGGGATACAAATTTTATTCTGAACATATGAGCTAAATCGTGCATTTTATTAGAGTAAATGGGCCATTAAGTCAAATTTTGGATGGACTCTACATATTGGACATCACTTCAGTATTTAAAACATAACTAATTCATCCATGATTATATTGATCCTAAATTTCAACAAAATCTCTAGGAAAAAATTTTAAACAAATAATCTTTCTGGAAGGATATTTTTTCTTGCTTTTTGAAGGTCAAACAGGTGGTAAAATTTGGAATAAAATATTTTTCCGAATTTCCCCATTCACACTTGAAAACTCTTTTAACCAAGCCTCCCATACACTCTATAAATTGGTTTTTTCTCATTTATAGGAGGTTTTTTTAGTATTTTGGAAGGTTTTTCTAAATGGGGGTCTCCTGGAAATATTTCAACCCTCTTGGAAGAAGTAAGTATTTGTGTAAATATCTCTTCCAAGAAGGTTCTCCTCTCCCACCTCCACTTTGTATTTCTTTGTTTTCATGATTGTAAGATGACTTATTCTTACATAAATCTTCTATTTTCTTATCTTTTAATCTTATTATTTTTATTCTTGGGGTTGTAACCTAAGATTTGAGATAAGATTGGGTGTTTCCCTTTCAATCCATTGCTTATACAAA
The DNA here is from genome assembly GCA_963277665.1 of Viscum album. Taxonomy (NCBI): domain Eukaryota; kingdom Viridiplantae; phylum Streptophyta; class Magnoliopsida; order Santalales; family Viscaceae; genus Viscum; species Viscum album. The sequence continues at coordinate 1,893,537,553 of OY728165.1, forward strand.
ATGTCTCCATGATGAAAACTCCACCCATGGAAGAGATATTTCATTAGTAGTAGATCTAATGCCTACTCCCTTAATTTATTTACTTTGAAACTATAAACATACCATAAATAAAAAAATTTGATTAATTAATTGAGTTTTAATTTATAAGGAACTCGATCGACTTGCACATAACTGTGAGTTCAGACTTGTGTGAATCATGTGAGTGAAACTTCAATCACAAAATCCATTCAACATGGGATAGAATTATAGGGTTTAAGTCTCATATCAAAACAAAATTAATTCAAAACCCTAGGTAGTATAAGATTCCATAATTTTACATTGACCATAAGTTGGATTTTGGATCATAATCAAAGCAGGGTGCAGCGATTGGAAGTCTCAAAGTTGACCTTGGGCTCATTTTTTGAATATTTTTGGTCGTGTTAATTTTTTAGGGTTTAAGGGCTGAAAAGGTTAGGGGATCAAAATTGAATGAATTATACTCATATGTGATAATGATAAATTAATGATAAAGGGTGTATATTTGATCGATTTTGTCTTCTCATATTAGTGTTTTTTTAAAGGAATTATGTTGTTGATTGTTCCTTATCGTTTTTTTCCTTCATTTATTATTCAAAAATCACAACCAATACCACCATATTTTTTCATTTTTTTTCAATTATTTTCTTGGTTTCTTCAATCCTATTTAGGGTTTTTTAATTCAATTCCTCCTTAAGATAATGACCTAGGTCAACCATGGTGCTGCACTTAGTAAAATCAAAAATATTTTTGGAAGCATGTGTGGAAAATATCATCAAATTGACATCATTGTTGGGGAGGAAAGTTTTTTTCAACCAATTAGAGGTATTTCTTTTATTTTTAATTTTATTATTTTCTTATACTATTTCTTTATTCTTTCCCCTTTATCAATTTTTCTTTTTTTATCTTCTTTTCTTGTTATCTTACCATCAACTCAAAATTATTATTTTTTATTATGGTCCACTTTTCTTCATTTACTTTTTAGTTTTATTTGATTTATGATATGAACTAATCCTGAGGATCTCTTTGATCTTGACCATGAGATTGAATGTAGCTTTTTAGATCAAATTAGACAATCTAATTTTATGGGAAGTTTTCACATTCAACCAGTTGGATAATTCATCCATTCCAAGAACATTGAAATTGGAAGAAATTATAATTAAAACATAAAACCAGAAACAATGGTTGAAAATGATAATAATTAAATTAATAGAACCATTAAATAATTGGATTCACCCGACATTAACTATCAACCAAATTGTATTGCATATCCAAACCTTGAATCAGATTTTGAATTAAAATCTTGATTAATACACCTGCTTCCAAAATTACCTGGACTCTCTTGTGAGGATCCAAACAAACATTTAAAAGAATTTAATTTGGTTTTATCAACACTAAAACTAAGAAATGTATCTAAATATCAAACAAAACTAAGATAATTCCCATTATCACTTGATGGAACTGCAAAGGATTGTATGTATTATTTATAAATTAAATATGTAACATGTTGGAATGATTTGAAATGTCTCTTCTTGAAGATATTTTTTCCAAAACCAAGGACCAATTCTATTCAGAAAGAGATCTTAGGGATCAATAAATCACTAGGGGAGTCAATGTATGAGTACTAGGAGAGATTTAAGAAGTTTTATTCAATCTGAAACATCACCAAATCAATGAGAAACTCCTCATAAAATAATTTTATGAAGGACTCACACCTGTAGATAGAAGCATGGTGGATTTCATGGATGGAGGGTCATTGGTCGAAAAAACACCAACAAATGCATTTGCATTGATTGAAAAGATAGCACAAAACTCCCAAGAATTTGGTGATCAAGGTACACCACGTGTTAGAGGAGTACATCAGGTAAGTCAATATTCTCTTGAAAATCATTTAATTGATACCAAAATTGAAGAATTTACCACTAATATTAGGTATATTTCTTTGGATCAAAATACATACCAATCCACTCCTATAAGGCCTTGTAGAATTTTCATAGAAATAGACCACCTAACTAACTTTTTCCCCCAATTATAAGTGGAAGAAGATTGTGTAGCAGTATTCTCCGGGAGACCGTATTAGTAATAGAAACAACCACATACCCATAAGAAGTATGATTTCATTCCACCAACATATAACCAAGGATGGAAGGATCAATCAGACATGAGGTATAGCTCTGGATAACAACAAAGGCCCCCTTTTAACCAAAATTTTCAGCATCCTCTACCTTATCAATAAGGTTTCCAAAAACCCCAAATGAGATTTTATTCCTATGAATCAACAATCTAACAACAAGGGAATCCCCAACCAAAGTTAGATTATAACACTGATTACCTTTTGAAAAAAATTGTTCTTAATCAATAGAATGATTTGAAGTGTCAAGGTTCAGAGTAAAGGGAATTAAAGACACAAATGGGCCAGATTTCCACCTCCCTCTATGAACTGGTAAGTATGAACTCTGTAAATCCTCATTCCCAACCTACTCCAAATCCCAATGGGAATGCTATTTCTATCACATTGATAAGTAGGAAGAAAACAGTTGATACATCTGCACCTATCATTCCACTGAGATTCACCTCAACTCTATAGTATCCTCATTCAGCACCAGCTGATGAGCAACCCAAGGAGAAAGACAAAGGTAAGAAAAATACTGATGATGTTCCTCCTAAACCCATTCAATTTTCAAATAGAGTTGTACAAACCAAGAATATGTTTGAATATGTGATTCAAAAAAGAGTTTTTGGATACATTTAATCATGTTAAGATCAACATCCCTCTACTTGAATCCATTAAGAAAATCCTAACGTATGCCAAATTTTTAAAAGAACTTTATACCAATTGAAGAGGGGTCAAGGGAAATGAGAGGATAAATCTTGGAAGGAATGTTTCATCACTCATTACACTGACTCAAGAAATTACAACAAAGTGAAAGGATCTGGGGACATTCACCATACCCTGCACCATAGGGGAGTGATGATTTTTTAATGCTTTATATGATTTGAGGGCTTCCATAAATGTGATACCTCGCTTTGTATTCTCTTATTTAATGGTTGGTGAGTTGAATATGATAAGATTAGTTATATATTTTGTGAATATAGGTATGTAATATCCAGTGGGAGTCCTTGAGGATGTACTTTTTTTGGTAAGAAACATGATATTTCTAGAAATTTTTACATGCTTAACATAGAGGATGATCGGGTAAATTCATGTGCTCCCATTGTCTTAGGTTGGACCTTCATCAAAACTGCAAAAAAATCATAAATTTTCATAATGGTACGCTTTCCTTGGAGTTTGGAGATGAATATTTTATATTTAATGTCATGGACTACATGAAGTACCCCTCAGAGGACCATTCTGCTTTTGTTATCTCCCATTTTGAACCACCATGTAAAAACCCCATGGGTTTTTATTTTCCTATGTTTAGATATATTATGAGAATTAGATATCGTTTGATGTCTAAGATCACTTCCAAACCTATTTATAATTTACAAAACCTATCTTGGATTTGATTTTTATGTGTATTTGTACTCTGATTTTGATCATATTCACTCTGATTGTGACTTGGTTGTTGAGTATGCTGATAGATATGATGAATTATTCTATGATTTTGATGATGTTTGTTCTGATTCTGATGTTCATTTTACACATATTTTAGTTCCTTTAATATATTCATCCATATTACACCCCCCCCCCCACTTCATTGGAACTCAATCCATTGACCCCAAATCTCAAATACTCATACTTGTTTAGTGGTAAAAGATTACCTGTTATCATTGATAATAATCTCCCTTTTGAAAATGAAGAAAAACTTTTAAATCTTTTGAGGGATAAAATTAGGTAAATCAAGTGGACCTTGGATGATATATCAGGTATTATACCCTACATTTTCATCCATAGGATTCTTTTGGAGGATGCTGCTAAACTAGTAAGGAATCCACAAAGGAGACTCAATCAACCCCTTCTGGAAGTTGTTAAAAAAGAAGTTGAAAAATTGATCATGGTAAGTATAATATATCTCATTTCATATTCCTAGTGGGAAATTCCTATTCATGTTATACCTAAGAAAATTGTTGTTACTATTTTTATAAATGAGAAGGAGGAGTTAGTTCCAATGAGGGTGAAAAATAGTTGTCTTATGTGTATTGATTATAGGAAATTAAATCAATCCACTCGCAAGGACCATTTCTCACTCCCATTTATTGATAAAATGCTTGAGAGACTATCTGGGAAGACACACTATAGTTTCTTGGATGGATTTTCAAGATATTTTCAGGTTCTTATAGCTCTATAGGATCATGAGAAGACAACATTCACTTGTCCACTGGGTATGTTTTCCTACTGAAGGATTCCATTTGGACTATGCAATTCCCTAGGTACCATCCAAAGATGCATGGTGATTATTTTTTCAGATTTCATTGAGACCTACATGGAGGTATTTATGGATGATTTTATAGTGTATGGATCTTTATTTGATGAATGTATCTTTATTTTGGGAAAGGTGTTGAATCTTTTTATTTAGAAGAATCTTATTTTGAACTTTTAAAAGTATCATTTCATGGTATAGGATGGCATTGTATTAGGGAATGTAATGTCAAAATATGGGATAGAGGTTGATAAATATATGGTAGATATTATTTTGTCCTTTATATATGCTTCATGTGTGTGTGATGTTAGATCCTTCTTAGGGAATGCAGGATTGTATCGGAACTTCATCAAATATTTCAGTAAGATTGCTCTTCCTTTATTGTTATTACTTCAAAAAGATTCTGATTTTATGTTTGATTATTCTTTTATGGTTTCCTTTGATGAGATAACAAATCACTGACCACTCTATGAATCATACATCCACCATAGTGGTTCCTTCCATTTGATCTTATGTGTTACACGTCCAACTTTGCGGTTAGATCTGTCTTATCACAGAGGGTAGAGGGATATTCACATGTGAATGACTATGATTCGAGGATATTAGATTCATCTAAATAAAACTACACAACTATGGAAAATGAGTTTATTTCCATCATATTTTCTTTAGATAAATTTATTTCATATTTTTTGGGCTCTAAAGTATTTTTTTTTTCAAACCATGCAACTATGAGTTACCTATTGAAGAAGCTAGATGTAAAGACCAGATTTATCTGATGTATGCTCCTTCTTCAAAAATATGATATTGAGATAAAGGAAAAAAAAGTTTCAGAAAACTTGGTGGTGGATCACATTAGTATGATTACTCGGACAATAGAGGCTAACACCTTGGACCAAGTATCACTTTGGGACACTTTCCCTGATGAGCATCTTTATTCCATCTCAGGTATGCATTCTTGGTATGCTAATTTAGTTAACTACCTTGTTTCCTCTGAAATTCCTATAAATTTAAATAAATATAAAGTCCAAAAATTAAATAGTGGGTCTACGTTTTATATGTGGGATGATCCTTACCTCAGGCACATGTATAGTGATCAAGTTATTAGGATTTGTGTTACTGATCATGAGTTTGAGTTTGTTCCATATTTCTACCATACACATTCATGTGGAGGAAACTTTTCACCCTAATGTAAATATATTAAATTCTTAGACTCTAAATTATATTGGACTATCTTATTCCATGATTCTCATGTGTTTTTTAATTCATGATCACATTGTAAAAATACTGGTAATATTTCTAGGAGACATGAGATGCCACAAAATCCCATATTATTTTGTGATATTTTTTATGTATGGGGTATTTATTTTATTGGTACTTTTCCTATTTCATTTGGTTTTTTATATATTTTGGTTGTCATTGATTATGTTAGAAAATGGGTGGATTCCAAGGCCACCAGGACTGATGATTCTCATGTTGTTGTGGATTTTTTCAAGGCTCAAATATTCTGCAGGTTTGGAGTATTGAAGGGAATCATCACTAACTAAGTTTCACACTTTTATAATCAGAATTTGGATTCCCTGCTCTAAAAGTATGTGGTGACACAAAAAAAATCAACACCATACCACCCCCAAACAAATGGTCAGACTGAGGTTTCAAATCAGGATTTGAAAAAAAATTGGAGAAAATTGTGCATCCAAATAGAAATGATTAGAACAATCACTTTTATGATGAATTATGGTATTATAGGATGGCATAAAAGACTCCCATTAGTATGTCCCCATTTCAGATTTTCTTGGGGAAGGACTATCATCTCTCTTTGGAGGTTTAGCATTAGGCTTATTGGGCTATAAAGAAATGAAACATGGATTTATCCCAAGCTGGAGATCAAAGGAATTTGTTGATTAAAGAGTTTTAGGAGATACAATTTCCAACATATGATGACTCAAGGGTTTATAAGGAAATATAAAAATCATCTCATGATAAAATGATCCAAAAAATGGAGTTTCTTGTAGTATACAAAGTTCTTCTCTATAGTTCACGATTGAAGTTGATGCCTGGTAATTTGAATTCTAGATGGTTGGGACCTTATGTTGTATCTAGATTATTTCCTTATGTTTTAGTGGAGATCACTCAATAGGAAATAGGAAGGATATTTATAGTCAATGGGAATTAGTTGAAGAAATACTTTGAGGGATTCCCAATACATGCAGTTGATATCATCACACTGCATGAACCCTTCATCACTTGAAAATATCAGTTTGTCCCTTTCCCTCTAACTTTTATATTATTTGTCATAATTTAATTCTGAATTTCATGATCATTTTATCAATTCATAGAGTCACATTAAGGACGATGTAACATTTTAAGTGTGGGGGAGGGGATGTAATTTTGGGTAGATTCCTTAGGATTTTTCTTTTCAAGTTTTTCCTATTTTAATTGTTTTAAAAAATAAAATCAAAAAAATAACAAAAAAATAAAATCATTTCACATGCCCATTATATCCATAAAACTTATTGATATTTCATGTCTGGTTTTTCAAATATCATGGGAATCATGTTACGTATGGGAAATTTTTCATCTTTGGTTGTTAATTTTTGTGAAAATGGAAGTTGGTCAATGATATGTTTGATTGTGTCTTTATGAAGCCTTTGAGATTTATGAAATCATTAATTATGGGATATTTTTGGAAAAATTGTGTTATTTTACCTCTCCATTCACATCACAAATAGTAATTAATTGTGATTTTCTCTTACCCAATTGAAGGTATGGTCAGGGTAAGTAATACTTTTTAGCTTATAACATGGTCTTTCCATATGTTCATTTCTCTTCTGATCATTTCCATTATTGTACCAGATTGACCTATGCATGTGTACCTAATATCAAATTGTTGTACACCCTCAAAAAATTAAAAAAACACAAAAAATTAAAAAAAAATCAATCAATAAAGAGGGGAGTGAAGAAATGTACAATGTGTGGGGATATTTAGGTCGAGAGATCAAGGTTTGACTTCTTGGAATGCTTAAATGAGTGCGTTTTGGAATTTTATTGCAAAGGATATTGAACAGGTTCGGTGTAATAGAATATGGTAAGAAGAAAGTTTTTCCTAACCTGAATATACAGGATAAAGGGTGGAGAGCTAAGCTTGAAATGATTGGTACACACACACATGGGGAATTTGTGACACAGTTGACTCATAATATGTTTTCCCCTAATTAGTGTCATTGATATCATCAGATTTTGTTTTGAAGAAATTTGAGACATTTACTTACCAATTTGTTGATATTGAATCTTGATGAGATTCTTAATTTTCCTATATTTCCATTAAGGATTGGGAAATATAAATATGCATATCTTATCACAATTTTATGGATTACATGATATGACGTTTTTCCCATGAGTGAAAAAGGTTAAGTGTGGGGGATTTGATAAAACAAATATTTATTGAATATTTTATTGATAATAAATGACATAATTTCCTCAAATTTTGTTAAATATTTTTACTTATAAAATATTTTGGATTAGATCATTCATTTGAAAATTTGATGAAAATTCCAGTCTTTAACTTTAAAATTTACTGTAGTATTTTAGACATAAATATTTTTATCTGAATTATTTGAACTTAAAATTTTGTAATTTTTTTCTAACTTAATTATCTATAACTTTTATTCATGACATATGATCTAAATCGTTCATTTTATTATATTAAATGGGCCATGAAGTCAAAGTTGGGGTGGACTCTCTAGATTGAAGACCACTTAAGTATTTGGTCCATAACTTCTTTATACATACTTGTATTGGGAAAAAATTTAGAGATAATCTCTAGGAAAATTTTTCTCACAAATCATCCTTCTATAAGAACATATTTTTCACTATTTTTAAAGGTCAAACAGGTGGTGATAGTTTTAAAAAAATATTTAGCTGAATTTCCTCATTCACATTTGAAAAGTATTTTAACCTAGTATCCCATCCACTCTAAATTTTTTTGTTTTTTTAATTTGGAGGGGGGGTTTAGAGTCATTGGGAAAGTTTTTCTGAAAGGGTGTCTCATGGAAACATCCCACACCTCTTGGAAGAAGTAAGGCATTGTGCAGAGATCTCTTTCAAGAAGGATCTCCTATCCCACCTCTACTTTGTGTTTATTTATTTTCATGCTTGTAGATTGAATTATTCTTCAATAAATATTATATGTTCTTATCTTTAAATATTCTTATTTTTATTCCTGGTTATGGAATCTAAGAGTGGATATGAGATTAGATGTTTCCCTTTCAATCAATTTCTTATGCAAAATGTCTCCATGATGACAACTCTACCCATGAAAGAGTGATTTCATTCGTAGTCAGTAGAATCCATAACCACTTAATTTATTTACTTTGAATCCATAAACATAATATAATTCATAAATTGTGATTAATTAATTTAGTTTTAATTTCTAAGGAACTTGATTGACTTGCACATGACTGTGGGGTCGGACTTGTGTGAATCGTGTGAGTGAAACTTCAATTGCAAAATCCAATCAACTTGGGATAGAATTATAGGATTCAAGTATCATACTCAAACTCAATTAATTAAAAAATACAGGGAGGATATTCTTCCCTAATTTTCCATTTACCATAATTTTGATTTTGGATCGCAATCAAATTAGGGTGTTGTGATTGGAAGTCTCAAATTTGACCTAGGGCTCATTTTTCCAATATTTTTTGTTGTGTTAATTTTCATAGGGTTTGGGGTTGAGAATGTTAGGGGATAAAAATTGAATGAATTATAATCATATGTTATATTTATAAATTAATGGTAAAGGGGATATATTAAATTTATTATGTCTTCTCATATTAGTGTTTTTTAAAATAAATTGTGTCCTTGATTGTTCCTTCTCACTTGTTTGTTTTATTTATTGTCTGAAAATCACAACCAAACCCCTCATATTTTGTAATTTTTTTCAGTTATTTTCTTATTTTATTCAATAATATTAAGTTTTGTTTAATTTTATTTCTCCTTAAGATAATGACCTAGGTTGGTCATTGTGCTGCACTTAGTAAAATTGAAAATATTTTTGGGAGCGTGTGTGCCAACACTCATCACTAACCATTAAATTGGTGGGAATAGATATGAATAAATAAATTATGAAATGAATATAAATTTATAACTCAATACAAATTCATTTTTAAGTTTTTATAAAAATGATTACACAATTTTTAGGAAGTCACTTTATTCTTCAAAACAATATGTTTTCTTCAAAAATGAGTTTTTTTATTTTTATGAGTGATTATTAATTTATGTAAGTTTTAAAAAATTTATTTAAAAATATTAATTTCTTTTTTAATTCATAATTTAAAAATTATATTAAAATTATTTTTTTATAATTTTTTGAAAATATTTATTTTTTCAAGGAATACTGAAAATACTGATTTTTATTGAAATATGTATTTTCTTTTAAGGTCTTTACAATGTCAAATTATGTCTTGTATTAGTTTTAAATTTTAATTAATTAATTTTTATATAAAATATTCGAATTACTATTTTTTAAAAGTATTGTATATATGAATTCATTATAAAATCATTTTATGTCTTAAAAGGCTATTTTTTTAGAAACTATTTTTCATAGCATTATACCGATTTTATTTCAAATTAAATTATGAAAATTATTTGTTTCTAATTTTGAAAAATGCATTCCATATTTTTATTTAGAAGGTAAAAAATTATTAAATAGGTCTATTTTATTTTTTCTAATATGAATAGTAGCCTTGGTAAATTTTATAACCACGGTAACGGGTAAATTGGGTGATTTAGGTTAAAAATAAAATGTTAAGGACTATATAATGACCCTAAAACTTGAAAACATTATTTGATAAATTTAATTAAACCATTAAAATCTAAGGATCTAAATTCATTTGTTTAATGAACACTTTTCCATGAAAATAACTTATATAATATTTAAATCAAAGAAAGTCACAAAATGTCAATTTCTTTGTCTTAAATATCTATTATGTGTACGCATGGGGAAAAATATATTTTTTGAATGAATATAAATGTTTATTTTTAATTTAATAAACTTATTTTCATTATATAAATTTATTTATGACTTTTGGGGCCACTTGGATGAGATTATGATATTTATAATATTTTATTTAATAAAAATTCAAAGACGTCACATTCATGTGTTAAATATTATATCATTTTAAATATAGGGTTAAACAAAATATATATTTGATCATAAATAGTATTTTTTAATATAAAATATTTATCTAAATCATCATATTTATTTATAATTTTTAGTTAATATATAATTATCTTAAATTCTTACACAACGCTAATGTAATAATTATTTTATTAATGGAAATACCAAATAAATGTTATTAAAAATATTAAAATAAATATAATTTGAGATAATTAATGTACTCAATGAGTTTTATATATTAACTTGACATCATAAAGATATAATAAAATATTTTTTTAGAATTAATATTATTATCTTGATATTTTTAAAAGTCCAAGTAATGAATAGTGTCAAAATTGACACTAATGATATTTTATCAAACTAATATATTATTAAATTATTTAAAATCATAAATAATATTTAAATAATATTTAAATAATAATAACTATAATATGGTCTAAAATTTCATAAATTTTTCATTTATGATCATATTTTTGTCACATAAGTAAAAATTACAAGCTCTTAATATTGAAAAATTAGTTACTGTAGTTAAAATTAAAATAGGTTAACTAAGGGTTAATCAAAATGATTAGGTTTAAAATAATACAAAAAACTTTTCTAAAATATATTTTCTTATTATATTATAACCTTATCTTATCTTTTCTTATAATCCATGTCCATTTAGTGTCATTTGGATAGAAAATGAAATTTTTATAATTTAATATTTTTTGAAATTCCAAAAGTGCCCCCCACCTCAGCTATAAAAAGAAACATACTCCATCACTTATTCACATCCCTTTTATCCTTAAAAATCAACCATACCCTGAAAATTTCTCTTATAAAATTACTTATACACATTCTAGAGGATCTGGACTTCTCAAAATACCAACTTTAGTGTCCTTAAAAGGATATCTAAAGGAGGTTCTCTGAAGAAGAGGTAATCATCACTACCGACTCTTTCAAGTTTATTTATTATTCTAATTTCTATTCATATGTTTTTTCCATTTTAAATTAATAAATATACTATCATATATATTATTATATTTTATTATAATTATGGTAAAACCATATTCAACCTTTTATCCATCCTATTAGAAATGAAATCACCATGCGTGCGTATGTACGGCTTACCGTCTCCACACCGTGGTGTAATCTATTTTTCATCACCCCTTTACATGGATGTGTATAATGATGGAAATAATGGATATATATGCTAATTATAACATTATTTTTATTATGTAAAAAATTAATATACCATCTACTTCCTTTTTCTTTCACCGTTAAGGGAATAAAATCGTTTATCATGCGTACGTATGACCTACCGTCTTCATAATGCGATGCGGTTCATTTTCCATGATCACCATTAAATAATGATTATATAAATGTATATAATGAATAAATATGATATCTATTAAGTTAATATCATTCTATATACTAAGGAACTATATCTTATGAACAAGAATTGATACTTATACAACAAAATATGAATAATCTAATGAACCAGTTAACACCCTAAGAAACGTAATGAAAAAATGTTATTAAAAAAGGTAATGAGATGATATAATAAATATTGATATGGTTCTGGTATAAATTAATAACATTATTTAATCTATTATATAGTAGGTTTAGATATATACAAAGGAAATCAGACCTAAGGTAATATTTAATTTCACAATCTCATTTTATTCAGGATCATTTAAATGTAAGTATCTATTATGGAATATTTCTCTTCCATGTCCATATTTTCTAAAAATGTTTTACAAATGGTTTTTCCTATTATTATATGAGTGTTTAAGTTCATTTTTACCAAATTTTAACTTTTTATAAAATGTTTTTAAAGAATATTTTTATCATTTTCTAAAAAAGGTACTTTGCAGCTTTTTTGACAAAAATATGGAAGGAATGTTTTTTAACTTATACGGCATGAGAATATTTTCCCACCATCATGAAATTTTAATTACTTAAAGATTATTTTACAATATTACAAGGTTATTTTCTATAAAATTTCTTATTTTATAAATACACGGCTCTATAAAAAATAAATTATTTTAAAAAAATATTTTTTCAAGATTTATTTCAAGTGATCTTTCAAAATTATTTTCTATCTAAGATAACATCATTTGGTGTTACTTGTGATTTAATGGGGTTTTGATTTACGGATAATATCCATATTATTTATATTTTTGTTTTATATTTATGATGTAATTATGTTTATAAAACACATTTCTTTTTCATAAGTTATGTTATGATAAAATGTTTATGAAACCCATTTTATTTTATGGTTTCTGATATAATGAATGAATTATGTTTTTATAGAACACATATGTATAGTTTTAATTATGTGATGGGTGGGACCTATATCTCTATAAAATTCATTGGGTAAATATTTATATCTCATGAGATAGACAGGATTAGAATGAGGAGTGAACTTAATTCAGTAATATAGTATTGGAATGGGAAGTAAACTCGGTTTAGTAACATAGGGCTGGAATGGGGAGTGAACCTGATTCAGTAAAAAAAATTACACTACGGTAGTCATGGAAATATGCCATGAATAATATGGAAATTATTTTATATGATTATATGTATTCTATAATTACTTTTCTTATATTATTCTCTCATGTAATATGTTCTTTGATTCTTTATAAAATTATATGATTTATTCCATGACACAATATCATGTTATTTGATATGTAGGATATAATATAATTTTAAAATGTTTTGTTTATGTTATTATTTCTTATGATTATGTTATGATTTATATATTCCTTGTTTACCCTTACTGAGCATATGATTTCACCCTTTTATATGTTTCTTTCCCTCAAGTTATAAAGAAATATTTTAGGTAGGAGTACTGAATGAGAAGATCTTTGTGGGAAACATTAATGATATTTCACCAGACTAGAATTTTGTGTTCCAAGTCTCCAAAGGAACGAAAATATTAAGGTACTTGGGAATATACTTATATAATTTAATGAATATTCATCTAAAAAGATATAATATCCATGTATGAGAAGCCTGGGCTATTATATTTGGTATCAGACTAAAGGTTTAGTCACCCTTTGGAAAGTAGGATGAGAAAACATTTATAAGACCCCTAAGGATAAGTCTAATTATAGGTTAAAATCCTATAATTTTGGTAATGATCATGAATAACCTAGGATTAAATATTATATTTTATAGATTGGAATTAATTTACCATTTATTATGTGGTTTTACCACTATGATTACTTTATTCACACAATAATTTTTGTTTTAGTCAATAATTAGAACCAAAAGTAACTGTGTTAGTTTTAAGTTTAATGAGAAATGTAATGATTTTCCTCCTAAACAACTGAATGTTATAGTATTAGGAATGAAATTTTTTTGTTTCTATGCTCACACAAATTTCTCATATCTTATGCTCAAAATACTAAAGGACTCATAATCAACAGATTCAGTAATACACACACCAATTTGAATGAATTTTTCAAGTGGTTTATACCCTTTCTTATTTGATACTTTTATAAGTTTATTAGCCTCTTTATTTTTCTTTTTTTCATGTTATTGGCTAAAACTTCTAGATCTATTACAACAGGGATGAAATCACATATTTAATCTATGGATATTATTAAAACATTCCAAATTTTCACTTAATATATTTAGGTAAAAACAACTAGTAAATAAAAATGTGACTCCAATTAGCGATACCCTTTTATCTAAAAAAATTATGATAGAAATATAGATCCAATTCATAGAGAACCTAGGCTATAATACCAATTGTAAGTTTCAGTAGATCGTGCAGACATGCCTAAGAGTGGGGGTGAATCAAGTGTGACAAAACTCTTTTACCAAAATCCAATTCTTCTTTTAAGTAATTTCCACCCCTTTTGTATTCTGAACCTATGTGGTCGGTTATTAAAAATATATATCTTTTATATTTTACCCAACAAGACAGAACCATATACAATTCAGAATTTAAATAGGAAATTAGCATGTGGTATTTTTACAAGGTTCCACTTTGATGTGGAAAACTTAATCCTTATCATGTTTAATTCTTATTGAGAGGTAGATTATCCACTATAATATTTTTATAAATTAAAATGTGTGGATAGGAATTATCTTGAAACTTTTTATGCCATATTACATAGGCAGGTTCACAATATAACACAAACAAACCAAGAGTTTCATCCCATAGCTCCTTTATATTTGAATCCCATCAGTTCCTTCAGAAAATGTTTCCTCTTGAAATCAATCAATGATATTTCATAGGATGTCGTTACATCTAAAGAATATACATGATTCTTCACATGTTTGGTGTGTTATAATTATGATCTATGTTAAGATGTTTGGAAAATAATTGATAATTTTATTTTGAAATTTTAGTGACCTTCTTTAAAAAGTTTTGGATTTTAACCTTTTGGAAGGTTCATAAGGCTAACCATTTGTTGCTTAAATTGAATGTTGTATAAGGTTATAGGTTTTTTGGGGGTGATTGTGGAAAAGTTAACATATAGGTCACCCTAACTTCCACTCTACAGAACCGTACATGATATTAATGTATTACTTCACCATAGAAATATTTATTCATATTGAATAACCTATGCTAACCATATTTCTATAATGATAACTAGAGACAAACAAAATGACTTATCATCCCATTATAACTATTATGATCCACTAGTTATTTAGGCATTAAAATTTCAGTTTCATTTCTTAGGGTAATAAATGAATTGGAAATTGATCAATGCATAACCAAAGAGTGATATTTTACTTATTAAATAAAATCATGTAATTATATTTTCTCTATGTATTTTGAAATAAAATGTTATCCTATTATCATCATTTTTTATGATATCAATGACCTTTTTCAGGCCTATATGGTCTATGATTTTGTGGTCATTAACCTTCTAATGTTCATGTTCCCTATCATTATCTATAAAAACTTTCTATTTATATTTCTCTTCCATGTTCTAGTTTTTACTTCCCACTAATGTTACCCTATTTGAAATCCTAATTTTGTGGTGAACTTTGCATCTCATGTTTCCTTCTTATTAATAGGATGCTTTATTAACACTATTTACAATTTGGGTTTCCCAAAAAGTAATTTTCAAATATCTAAACTTTATTTCTGAAGTTCAATTTCAAGTTTCAAGGACACAATTGTTTTGAAATTCTTGATTGTTTCGGGATGGTGGTTTATCAATTGGTTCCTCTACTAAATCCCTCTTAATTTCATGATGTGTTCCACATATCTCTCCTGAGGAAGTACATACATCATAAATCACATGTACTAAACTCAAAGGTCCTACCACTGGATCATGATATTTATTTTTAAGAGAAACTAGTAGAGATTCTGAATCATAGAAAAAAATTCTATGAAACAAAACCACTCACCCGGATAAAGTTTTATGGAAAACCACCAATTTGAGGAAGCAACATAGGAACCTGGGGATATAATAAGGAAGAATTATCCACAGTTGTTATACCAAAGTTATTAATTTCAATGGAGAATTCATTTTAATGGGGGTATAATGTAACACCCCAATATTTTTATAAAATGGATCTTTAAATAATTTGATTTCTTTTGATAGCTTGTATTGCATGCAATAGCAAGTTTAGACGAACTGTGAAATATTATATGTTTGTTTTTACCAAACTGATAAAACAAAATTTTATTGAATATTTTATTGATAATAAATGACATAATTTTCTCACATTGGGTTAAATATTTTTATTTATAAAATATTTGGGATTAGATCATTCATTTGAAAATTTGATAAAAACTCCAGTTTGTCCATTTAAAATTCACTATAGTATTTTAGACATAAATATCTTTCTATGAATTATTCGAACTTAAAATTTTGTAACTATGTTACTTAATGGGATATAACTTTTATTCAAGACATATGAGCTAAATCATCCATTTTATTAGAGTAAATAGGACAAAAATTCAAAGTTGGGATGGACTATCCAGATTGGACATCACTTAAGTATTTAGGCCATAACTTATTCATCCATGATTAGATTGATCCTAAAATTTATTAGAAGCTATAGAAAAAAAAATCACAAATATTCCTTCTGGAAGGATATTTTTTTCATGATTTTTAAGGTAAAATATGTGGTGAAATTTGGAATAAAATATTTATCTGAATTTCCCCATTCACACTTGAAAAATCGTTTAACCTAGCCTCCCATAAACTCTATAAATTGGTTTTTCCCTCATTTTTAGGAGGTTTTTAGAGTATTTTGGAAGGTTTTTATAAATGTGTATCTCTTTGAAATATTTCAAACCTCTTGTAAGAAGTAAGGATTTGTGAAAAGATCTCTTCCAAGAAGGATCTCCTCTCTTACCTCCACTTTGTGTTTCATTGTTTTCATGATTATAGGTTGAATTCTTCTTAAATAAATCTTCTATTTTATTCTATTTTAATCTTATTATTTTTATTCTTGGTGTTGGAATCTAATATTGGAGACAAGATTGGGTGTTTCCCTTTCAATTCATTGCTTATACAAAATGTCTCTATGATGACAACTCCACCCATAGAAGAGTGATTTCGTTAGTAGTCGATCTAACACCTAATACCTTAATTTATTTAATTTGAATCTATAAACATACCATAATTCATAAATTTTTCTTAATTAATTGATCTTTAATTTACAAGGAACTCGATTGACTTGCACATGACTGTGAGGTCAGACTTGTGTGAATCGTGTGAGTGAAACTTCAATTGTAAAATCCGGTCAACTTGGGATAGAATTGTAGGGTTTAAGTCTCATCCCTAAACTCAATTAATTCAAAACTCTATGTAGTATAAGATTCCCTAATTTTACATTGACTATAATTTGTATTTTGGATCACAATCAAAGAAGGGTGCTTCGATTGGAAGTCTCAAAGTTGACCTAGGGATCATTTTTCCAATATTTTTGGTCGTGTTAATTTTTGTAGGGTTTAGGGGTTGAAAAGTTTAGGGGATAAAAATTGAATGAATTAAATTCATATGGGATAATTGTACATTAATGGTAAAGGTTTTATATTAGATTTATTATGTCTTCTCATATTAGTGTTTTTAAAAGAAATTGTGTCGTTGATTTTTCCCTCTCATTTGTTTGTTTCATTTATTATCCAAAAATCACAACCAATACCCCTAGATTTTTTCATTTGTTTTCACTTATTTTCTTGGTTTATCCAAGCCTACTAAGGGTTTTTTAATTTACTTCCTCATCAAGATAATGACCTAGGTCAGCCATTGTGCTTCACTTAGTAAAATAAAAAATATTTTTGGAATCATGTGTGAAAATGTTCATCAAATTGGCGTTGTTTCTGGGGAGGAAAGTATTTTTTTCAACCAATTATAAGTATTTATTTTATTTTTAATTTTATGATTTTTGTCTCCTCTTTCTTTATTCTTTCCTCTTTATCATGTTTTCTTTTTTTATCTTCTTTTCTTTTTATCATACCATCAAATCAAACTTATTTTATTTTTATTATGGTTCACTTTTTTTCATTTCCATTTTATTTTTATTATATTTATGACACAAACTAATCCTAAAGATCTCTTATATATTGACCCTGATATTGAATGTATATTTCTAGCTCAAATTAGACAATCTCAGTTTACAGAAAGTTTTCACATTCAACCAGTTGGATAATTCATCCATTCTGAGAACATTGAAATTGGATGAAATTATAATTCAAACATAAAACCAAAAAAATGTCTAAAAATAATAAAAATGAAATTAATAAAACCATTCAATAATTGGTTGCACCCAACATTAACTATCAACAAAATTGTATTGCACATTCAAACCTTGAATCAGACTTTGAATTAAAATCTAGATTGATACAACTTCTTAAAAAACTATGTGGCATATCTTATGAGGATCCAAATAAACATTTAAAAGAATTTAATGTGGTTTTATCAACACTAAAACCAAGAAATGTCTCTAAATATCAAACAAAACTAAGATAATTCCCATTATCACATGATAGAACTGCAAAGGGTTGTATGTATTATTTACAACATGAATAAGTAACATGTTGGAATGATTTGAAACATCTTTTATTGAAGAGATTTTTTCTAACACCAATGACCACTTCTATTTTTAAATAGATCTTAGGGATCAAGAAATCACTAGGGGTTAATGTATGAGTACTGGAAGTGATTTAAGAAGTCGTGTGAAAGATTCCCACATCACCAAATTAGTGAGAAAATCATCATCCAATACTTCTATGAAGGACTTGCGCCTATGGATAGAATCATGGTGGATGTCAGGGACGGAGGGGAATTGGTTGAAAAAACCCCAAAAATGCATGTGCATTGATTGAAAAGATGGCATAAAACTCCCAATAATTTGGTGATCAAGGTACACCATATGTTAGAGGAGTACATCAGGTAAGTCAATCTTCTCTTGAAAATCATTTAATTGATACCAAATTGGAAGAATTGACCACTATGGTGAGGTATATTTCTTTGGATCAAAATACATCCCAACCCACTCCTACGAGGCCTTGTAGAATTTTCACAGAAATAGACAACCCAACTAACTGTTTCCCCCAATTACAAGAGGTACAAGATTGTGAAGCAGTATTCCCTGAGAGACCATATCAGTAACATAAAAACCCACATACCCATAATAATTATGATTCCATTCCACCAACATATAATCAAGGATGGAAGGATAAATAATACATGAGGTATGGCTCTGGACAACAACAAAGGCCCCCTTTTAACCAAAATTTTCAGCATCCTATACCTTACCAATAGGGTTTCCAATAACCAAAAAGGTTATTTTAATCCTAAGAATCAACAATCCAATAAAAAGGGAATCCCCTGTCAAAGTTAGATTATAACACTGATGAACTTTTGAAACAAATTTTTCTTATTAAACAGAATGAACTGAAGTATCAAGGTTCGGAGTAGAGGGAATTAAAGACACAAATGTGCTAGATTGTCACCACCCTCCATGAACTAATAAGTATGAACTCTGTAAATACTCTTCCCAACCTACTTTAAATCCCAAGGGGGGTATCAGTTCCATCACATTGAGAAGTAGGAAGAAAATGATTGATACATATACACCTATCATTCCATCGGGATTCACCTCAACTCCAGAGTAACCCCATTCAGGATCAGCTGATGAGCAGCCTATGGAGAAAGAAAGAGGTAAGAAAAATACTAGTGATGTTCCTCTTAAACCCCTTCCATTTTAAAATAGAGTTTTACAAACCAAAAATATGGTTTAATACATGATTCACAGAGAGGTTTTGGATACATTTAATCGTGTTGAGATCAACATCCCTCTACTTGAATCCTTTAATAAAATCCAAATGAATGCCAAATTTTTAAAAGAAATTTGTACCAATTGAAGAGGGATCAAGGGAAATGAGAGGATAAATCTTGGAAATAATGTTTCAGTACTCATTACACTGACTCAAGCAATTCCAACAAAGTTCAAGGATCCAGGGACATTCACCATACCATGAACCATAGGGGAGTTACGCTTTTTTGATGTTTTATATGATTTTAGAGCTTCCATAAATGTGATACCTCCATATGTATTCTATTATTTAATGGTTGGTGATTTGAATATGATAATAGTGGTGGTAAATTTGGAGAATGAAGCTATGGAATATCTGGTGGGAATCCTTGTGATGTACTTTTTTAGGTAAGAGACATGATCTTTCCAGCAAATTTCTACATGCTTAACATAGAGGATGATCGGGTAAATTCATGTGATCCCATTATCTTAGGTTGCCGATTCATCAAAACTACAAAAAATATCATAAATTTCCATGATGGTACACTTTCCATGGAGTTTGAAGATGAATTTTTTATATTTAATGCCATGGACTCCATGAAATACCCCTTAGAGGACCATTCTTCTTTTTTTATCTCTCATTTTGAACCACCAAGTAAAAACCTCATGGATTTTTATTTTACTATGTTTAGAGATATTATGAGAATTGGATCTCTTTTGATGTCTAAGATCACTTCCACATCTATTTATAATTAAAAAACCTCTCTTGTATTTGATTTTTATGCGGATTCATACTCTGATTTTGATCATATTCACTCTAATTATGACTTGGATGTTGAGTATGTTGATAGATATGATGCATAATTCTATGATTTTTATGATGTCTATTCTGATACTGATGTTCATTTTACACATATTTTAGTTCCTTTAATGTATTCATCCATATTACACCCCCCCCCCTTCATTGGAACTCAATACATTTCCCCCGAATCTCAAATACTCATACTTGTTTAGTGGTGAAAGATTACCTGTTATCATTGCTAATAATATCCCTTTTGAACATGAAGAAAAACTTTTGAATCATTTGAGGGAGAACATTAGGGAAATCAAGTGGACCTTGGATGACATATCAGGTATTATCCCCTCCATTTTAATTCATAAGATTCTTTTGGAGGATGGTGTTAAACTAGTAAGGTATCCACAAAGGAGACTCAATCCAACCCTTCTGGAAGTTATTAAAAAAGAAGTTGAAAAATTGATCATTGTAGGTATAATATATCCCATTTCAGATTCCTAGTGGGAAATTCCTATTCAGGTTGTGCCTAAGAAAAGTGGTTTCAATATTGTTAGAAATGAGATAGAGGAGTTAGTTCCAATGATGGTGAAAAATAGTTGTCTTATGTGTATTGATTATAGGAAACTAAATCAATCCACTTGCAATGACCATTTCCCACTCCCATTTACTGATAAAATTCTTTAGAGACTAGTTGGGAAGACACACTATAGTTTCTTGGATGGATTTTAAAAATATTTTCAGGTTACTATAGCTCAGGAGGATCAAAAGAAGATAAAATTCACTTGTCCATTGGGTAAATTTTCCTATTGAAGGATGCCATTTGGAATATGAAATTCCCTAGGTACCTTCCAAAGATGCATGGTGAGTATTTTTTTCATATTTTATTAATACAAGAATGGAGGAATTTATGGATGATTTTACAATGTATGGATCTTTATTTGATGAATGTAGCTTTAGTTTGGGGATGGTATTGAATCCTTGTATTGAGAAGAATCTTATTTTTAACTTTTAAAAGTATCATTTTATAATAGAGCATGGCATTTTATTAGGGAATGTAGTGTCAAAACATGGTATAGAGGTTGATAAATATAAGTTAGTCATTATTTTGTCCTTTCCATATCCTTCATGTGTGTGTGATGTTAGATCTTTCTTAGGGAATGCAGGATTTTATCAGCACTTCATCAAATATTTTAGTAAGATTTCTCTTCCTTTATTGTTACTACTTCAAAAGGATTATGATTTTGTATTTGATGATTCTTATAGGGTTTCTTTTGATGAGATAACAAAGAATCTGACCACTCTACTGATCATACATCCCCCACAGTGGGACCTTTCTTTTGAGCTTATGTGTTACACATCCAACTTCGTGGTTGGAGTTGTCTTATCACAGAGGGTGGAGGGACATTCAATGTGATTGACTATGATTCGTGGAAATTGTATTCATCCCAATAAAACTACAAAACCATGGAAAATGAGTCTATTTCCATCATATTTTCTTTAGATAAATTTATTTCATATTTTTTGGGCTCTAAAGTAGTTTTTTTTAAAACCATGAAGCTCTGAGGTAAATGTTGAAGAAGATTGATGCAAAGCCCAGATATATCCAATGGATGATTCTTCATTAAAATTATTATATTGAGATAAAGGACAAGAAGGGTTCAGAAAACTTAGCGGCGGATCATATGAGTAGGATTACTTGGACACTAGAGGTTGACACCTTGGACTGAGTATCACTTCGAGACACTTTCCCTGCTGAGAATCTTTATTCCATCTCAGGTATGCATCCTTAGTATGCGGATTTAGTTAACTACCTTGTTGCCTCTGAAATTACTATAAATTTAAAGAAACATAAAGTCTAAAAATTAAAGAGTGGGTCTAGGTTTTATGTGTGGGATGATCCCTACCTTTGAAGAATGTGTAGTGATCAAGTTATTAGGAGGTGTGTTACTGATCATGAGTTTGATTTTGTTCTGTAATTCTACCATACACATTCATATAGAGGACACTTTGCACACAAATGGAAATATAGTAACATCTTAGACTCTGAATTATATTGTCCTAGATTATTCCATGATTCTCATGTATTTTGTAAATCATGATCATGTTGCTAAAATACTAGTAATATTTCTAGGACACATGAGATTCCAAAAAATCCCATATTATTCTATGAGATTTTTTATGTATTGGAAATTGATTTTATTGGTCCTTTTCCTAGTTAGTTTGGTTTTTTGTATATTTAGGTTGTTGTTGATTATGTTAGAAAATGGGTGGAGCTAAGGCCATCAGTACTGATGATTCTCATGTTGTTGTGGATTTTGTCAAGGCTCAAATATTTTTCAGGTTTGAAGTACCG
Organism: Viscum album; assembly: GCA_963277665.1. Taxonomy (NCBI): domain Eukaryota; kingdom Viridiplantae; phylum Streptophyta; class Magnoliopsida; order Santalales; family Viscaceae; genus Viscum; species Viscum album. Next base: position 1,893,560,472 of record OY728165.1, read on the forward strand.
AAGGGTATCCTCAGTGACCAAGGTTTTCACTTTTATAATCATATTTTGGATTCCCTCCTCTGAAAGTATGGGGTGACACACAAAACATCGACACCATACCACCCCCAAAAAATGGTCAAACTGGGGTTTCAAATTGGGAGTTGAAACTAATTTTGGTTGGAACAATCACTTGGATAATGTATTTTGGGACTATAGGACGGTATACAAGTATCCCATCAATATGTCCCCATTTCATATTGTTTTTGGGAAGGCCTGTAATGTCCCCTTAGATCTTGATTGGTGGGAATATTGAGCTATAAAGAAATGAAACATGAATTTATCCCAAGCTGGAGATCAAAGGAATTTTCTAATTCAAGATTTTTAGGAGATACAATTGTCATCAGATGAGAACTCAAGGCTTTATAAAGAAATATAAAATTTATCTCATAATAAAATGATCCAAAAAATGGAGTTTCTTTTTGGATACAAAGTGCTTCTATAAAGTTCACAGTTGAATTTCATTCCTGGTAAGTTGCGTTCTAGATGGTTGGGACCTTATGTTGTATCTAATTTCTTTCCTTATGTTTTAGTGGAGATCACTCAATAGAAAATAGGAAGAATATTTATAGTCAATGGGTATCATTTGAAGCAATACTTTGAGGGATTCCCAATACATGCAGTTGATATCATCACACTACATGAACCCTTCATCACTTGAAAACATCAGGTTGTCCCTTGCCCTCTAACTTTTATATTATTTGTCCTATTTTAATTCTAAATTTCTGGATCATTTTATCATTTCATAGAGTCACATTTAGTAGAATGTAACATTTTAAGTGTTGGGGAGGGTATGGAATTTTGGGTAGATTCCTTAGGATTTTTCTTTTCAAGTGTTTCCAATTTTAATTGTTTTAAAAAATAAAAAAAAAATAAAAAATCATTTCACTTGACCATTAAATCCATGGAACTGACTGATATTTCATATATGGTTTTTCAAATATCATGGTAAGGATGTTAATCATGAGCAATTTTTCATCTTTGGTTGTCAATTTTTGTGAAAATGGAAGTTGGTCAATGATATGTTTGACTGTGTCTTTAAGAAGCCTTTGAGATTTATGACATCATTAATTGTGGGATATTTATGGGAATATTTTATTATTTAACCACTCTATTCACATCACACACAATAATTAATTGTGAGTTTCTATTACCCAATTGAAGGTATAGTCAGGGTAAGTAATCCTTTTTAGCTTATGACATGGTCTTTCCATATGTTCATTTCTCTTCTGATCATTTCCATTACTATTCTAGATTGACCTTTGTATGTGTACCTAATATCCGATTATTGTACACCCTCATAAAATCAAAAAAATCAAAAAAAAAATCAATTAATAAAGAAGGGAGTGAAGAAATGTACAATTTGTGGGGATATTTAGGTCGGGAGACCAAGTTTTGACTTCTGTGAATGCTTAAATGAGTAGGTTATGGAATTTTATTGCAAAGTATATTGAATAGGTTTGGTGGAATAGAATATAGTAAGAATAAAAGTTTTTATTCACCTAAATATACTAGATAAAGTGTGGAGAGCCAAGCTTTAAATGATTGGCACACACACTCATGGGTAATTTGTGACACGGTTGACTCATAAGATGTTTTCACTTGATTAGTGTCATTGATATCATTATATTTTGTTTTGAATCAATTTTTGATACATTTACTTACCAATTTTTTAATATTGAATCTTGATGAGATTCTTAATTTGCCTATATTTCCGCTAAGGATTGGGAAATATAAACATGCATATCTTGTCATAAGTTTATGGATTACATGATATAAGGTTTTTCCCATGAGTGAAAAAGGTTAAGTGTGGGGAATTTGATAAAACACAATTTTATTGAATATTTTATTGATAATAAATGACATTATTTCCTTACATTGTGTTAAATATGTTTACTTATAAAATATTTGGGATTAGATCATTCATTTGAAAATTCGATGAAAATTCTAGTCTTTACCTTTAAAATTTACTGTAGTATTTTGGACAGAAATATTTTTATCTGAATTATTTGAACTTAAAATTTTGTAACTTTGTTTCTGAATTAATGGTATACAACTTTTATTTATGACATCTGATCTAAATTGTGCATTTTATTAGAGTAAATGGGCCATGAAGTCAAAGTTGGGGTGGACTCTTCATATTGGAGATCACTTAAGTATTTGGTCCATAACTTCTTTATATGTACTTGGATTGGGACCAAATTTGGATAGAAGATCACGGACAAAATTTATCACAAATCAACCTTTTATAAGGACATATAGTTCATGCTTTTTGAAGGTCAAACAGGAGGTGAGATTTAGAATAAAATATTTAGCCGAATTTCCCCATTCACATTTGAAAACTCTTTTAATCTATTCTCCCCTCCACTATAAATTTTTTTTTCTCATTTGGAGGGGGGTTTTGGAGTCTTTGGGAAGTTTTTTATGAAATTTTGGTTTATGGAAACATCTCACACCTCTTTGAAGAATTAAGTCTTTTTGCAAAGATATCTTCCAAGAAGACTCTCATCTCCCACATCCACTTTTTGTTTCTTTGTTTTCATGATTTTGGATTGAATTATTATTAAATAAACATTCTATGTTATTCTCTTTAAATCTTATTATTTTTATTCTGGGTGATGGAATCTAAGAGTGGATATTATATTGGGTGTTTCCCTTTCAATCATTTTCTAATTCAAAACGTCTCCATGATGACAACTCCATGGATGGAAGAGTGATTTCATTCGTAGTCGATCGAATCCCTATTCACTTAATTTATTTACATTGAATCCATAAACATAATATAACTCATAAATTGTGATTAATTAATTGAGTTTGAATTTCTAAGGAACTTGATCTACTTGCACATGGCCGTGAGGTTGGACTTTTGTAAATCGTGTGAGTGAATCTTCAATCGCAAAATCCAATCATCTTGGGATATAATTGTAGGGTTAAAGTCTCATGCTCAAACTCAATTAATTCAAAAATCTTGGGAGGATATGATTCCATAATTTTCCATTGACCATAATTTGGATTTTGGATTACAATCAAAGTAGGGTGTTGTGATTGGAAGTCTCAAAGTTGACCTAGGGCTCATTTTTTCAATATTTTTTTTGTTAATTTTCATAGGGTTTTGGGGTTGACAACGTTAGGGGATCACAATTGAATGAATTATAATCATATGGGATAATTATAAATTAATGTTGAATGGGATATATTATATTGATTATGTCTTCTCATATTAGTGTTTTTTTAAATAAATTGTGTCCTTGACTATTCCTTCTCGTTTGTTTATTTTATTTATTATCTGAAAATCAAAACCAAACCCCTCATATTTTTTAATTTTTTTACTTATTTTCTTAGTTTCTTAAATACTATTAAGGGTTGTTTAATTCACTTCATCCTCAAGATAACTACCTAGGTTGGTAATTTTCCTGCTCTTAGTAAAATCAAAAATATTTTTGGGAGCATGTGCGGCAACACTCATCACTAACCATTAAATTGGTGGTAATAGATAAGAATAAATAAATTATTAAATGAATATAAATTTCTAACTCAATACAAATTTATTTTTAATTTATTATAAAAATGATCACATAATTTTTAGTAAATCGCTTTATTCTTCAAAACAATACGTTTTCTTTAAAAAATAAGTTTTTTCTATTTATGAGTGTTTATTAATTTCTATAAGTTATATAAAATTTATTTAAAAATAATAATTTCTTTTTTAATTCATAATTTAAAAATTATCTTAAATTTTTTTTTATAATTTTTTGAAAACATTTATATTTTCAAGGAATAGTGAAAATACTGATTTTTATTGAAATCTGTATTTTCTTTTAAGGTCTTTACAATGTCAAATTATGTTTTGTATTAGTTTTAAATTTTAATTAATATATTTATATTTAAAATAATCCAATTATGGTTTTCAAAAAGTATTTTATATGTGAATTCATTATAAAAACATTTTATGTCTAAAAAGGGCATTTTTTCAAGAAACTTTTTTTCATAACATTTTATCGAATTTATTTCAAATTAAATTCTGAAAAGTATGATTTTTTAATTTTGAAAAATATATTACATATTTTTATTTATAATTTACAAATTTAGTAAATAGGACCTTTTATTTTTTTTCTAATATTAATAGTAACCTTGGTAAATTTTATAACCACAATAAAGGGTAAATTGGTTGATTTAGGTTAAAAATAAAATGGTAAGGACTATATAATGACCCTAAAACATTAAAAAAATTATTTGATAAATATAATTAAACCCTTAACATATAAGTAACTAAATTTAGTTGTTTAATTAACACTTTTCCATGAAAATAACTTATATAATATTTAAATCAAAGAAAGTCACAAAATGTCACTTTTATTGTCTTAAATATCTATTATGTGTACACGTGGGGAAAAGGATAGTTTATGAAAGAATATAAATTTCAATTTTTAATTTAATAAACTTATTTAAATTATATAAATTTATTTATGACTTTTGGGGCCACTTAGATGAGATTATGATATTTATAATATTTTATTTTATAAAAATTCAAATACATCACATTCATGTGTTAAATATTATATCATTTTTAATATAAGGTTAAACTAAATATATGTAACACCTCAAGCTTCCACGGTACGCTTCTCTTTGAATAATACAGTAGCATGTGTTGTACACAACTTCGAGTTCAAACACACACCACAACCAATCAAAGTAGCCGTTATGAATAGTAATACCTACTTTTTGAAATTTTATAAATTTTATCCTTCAAAATGGACTTCATTTTTGAATTCGGAATATCAATTATATCTTAGGGTGAATTTTTGGTATTTTTCTGAAAAACTTCAATTTTTGATGAATAGTGAAACCACTAAGTGGTAGTTAAAAAACTGATTTTTCGTTTAAATGAAACTTTACCGCTTATGTGAATTGAATTTCAAAAATCTGATATACATCATTGTCATTAATAAGTAAAATGTGGTTCAATGGGATTAAAATAATTTTTGGTGAATAGTAACTTTTAAGTTTTATTAATCACGATTAAAGGTAATTAGTGAAATTTAAGGTAAAAATGATATTATAAAAATATAAAAATATCTTGACACTTGTCCTACACTTATTGGATGATTCATGGCCGACCAAGACAATCCATGGGTCAACTTGGGGACCCCATGGAGCTACCTGGGTAAGAAAATGACATTAATAACTTTTTATTTAAAGTAAAAATAAAATTGTCACAAACATGTGTTGTTTTACTAAAACAATTATTACATGGGGTTATATAAGTTAACATTTTGACTATAAATATTCATTGGAAAGATAAAAATATTTCCTACATCATGGTATTTTTTTATAATTTTTAGAAATTAAATAAATTAAATTTTTTATGACACAATGATGATGCAACGATTACCTCATTAATTAACGATTTAAATAAAATGAAGATATAATATAAAATATAAGACTTACACTTGTCAAAAACCTATTGGATGAGTAGATTTCAAAACCTTATCATTTTAACCTCGAAATATATAATTGTGGGACCTTTGAAATCTGAAAAGCATTTCATAATAATGTAACATTTCATGACATTCCAAGAGTGTCCCTCCTCTCCTCTTATAAAAGGCCCCCACCACTACCACCTTATTCACACCATCAAAGCCATTTGGATCGGCCAACCTCTACCCAAATACTCTCCCAACTTCCCTCTCTTACATCTAGAAGCCTCACTTTGGTCAGAAGTCTTCCCAAGGAAGCCTTTGGCTCAAATCAAAAAGAGTTACCCGATTTTAAGGTAATGTATTCTCTTATGTTCTTTTGTTTTACTTTGATTCTACAACCCTTTAAACTCTTTTTATTCCATTATTTTTTAACAACACCAGTATCTAAAATATACTGGGATGTTTTCATGAGAATTATTTTATTTACACTTACACATACCTTCGTCTAATGGTTAAAGAACATACTGTTTCTATGGGTGGAGAATTACTGCCTCACGAAACGATGATTGTTAAATATTATTTTAACACCTATCATGGTGGCCATTATGATGAAACTGTTTTTTATATATGATATATATTGTGTTTATTTTTTCCTTATCCTTCTGTATTTTTCATTTATGGAACACCTTTATGATTTCCATTATGGGTAAACGCGATAATTTCATTTTAGGAAGTGCGGACTAACGCCCCCTCAAAGTGATTTGAATCGTTAATGCCATATGTGGGATGTGTAAAGGATGGAGTAAATGATATTATATATGGAATTATAATATACCTTTATATAATTATGATTTCATTCCATTAAAAATGAAATAGAAATGAAAGTAGCGTTCATGCGTACGTACGGCTTACCATCTCCATGAACGGTGCATTTCATTTCTTACCTCTAAATGTTACGTAATATTATGAATGAATGTATATACTAGATATATATGATATATATGATATCTACATAATGAATATAATTCTGTATATAATGGATATTTCACAACATGAACAACTTGTAATTATAAGGAGTTTATTTTTGACTCAAGTACCAAAGATCGACAAAATGACCATTATTAACTTAAATAATTACATAATGTTCATAACATGGTAATAAGTGATATAAAAGGAATAATGAACATGAAAAACGTTCTTAATAAAGTAGTAATTAACTCTAGTTTATTATTCAGGAGATTAAAGAACGATCGAGTCAAGTCGGACACGAGGTAAGGGAACTTCTTAACCCAATTCACATTATTTGGGTTGAACCTATCGTTCTTATTTATGTTGTTCTTTGATTATGTGAGAAATGAATTTTTATATCTTATCATGTATTTATACTTTATTTATGTGAGCTTATAGTGAATACACATGAGCGATCAATTTTATTTACAAAATGATCTTTGTAAGGACTTCTTCTCAATCTCCTTTCATTGAGGCATATTTTATTTTATACACAACTTTCTTTTATACGGTTTATAAACCCCTTTGACTTTTACATTTATTCAAAAGGAATATTTTTTATATGAAGTTTTTTACTAAACAAAAAAAGGGAATGTTTTTTTGTCGTACGTATGTGGCGACAATGACTTCTTCGCCGTCGTGACCTGAGTTTCGGCTTCCTCTACAAGCCATAACTTTTTTTTAAATGAAAAATAAATACCAAGTTTTAATTTTCTTTTATTTTGGTATTGAAAAGGGTTTTGATAATGTTTTTATTATATCAATGTGTTGTATTAATATCTTGTGATTTAAATATGGAAATTTTATGTTTCCTTTATGCATGTTTTATGTGATACGATTATGTTATGGTTTATGATATGTTTAAACCTGTTCATATGAGGAATGCATTGGACTTAATAAGTGATGGGTAGAGCCCTCTATAGCTCTTCAATGCATCGGTAGGTCTCATGAGACAAACTAGTGTCTTGGCATGAGGCCTTGACAAAATCTTATTTGTAGTCTTGGCACAAGGCCTTGGCTACGTGGTTATGATAGTCTGGCATTATGCATTCCATCATTATGAAAGTGGTTATTAATATTTCATGTGATTATTCGACTGGTAGAATATCCATGTGAATAAGTAAATGGAATTATTTCATTTTATTTTTGCCATATTATGTTGAAGTTCAAGTTTAAAAGGCTTTTGTTTTAGTTATACATTGCCTTAAATGTTAATGTTTATTTATGAAAGCTTCTGATATATTGTTATCCTTACTAAGCATATGATCTCACCCCTTCCAATGTTTTAATTTTTCCAGGATGTGAAGAAGTATATTATGAATGACCTGCAGGGATAGTATGAGGGGATATGAAGACAATATGTTGTTGTAGTTTTGTTTTACTTTATGATTTAATGTAAGACTTATGAATGTATCTAGTGTCTCTAAGGCTACTAAACTAATCGGTCTTTCGATACTTGATCTTTTGTGATCATGCCAATGTTATGAAATAATGCACCGACTCTGGGTAACTGGGGTCAGGGCGTTATAGTTGGTATCAGAGGCAGTTTATTAATAACCTTGGAAGATAGATTTAGATAAACTCTAATTAGAGCACATAGCCCAAAGATAGAATTTGAGGATTAGTATAGAAGAACTTACTAGAATTTTGGTATTATAGAGATTTTGTGAGTTTTCCAAGCAATACATCCCTGTTTGTATAGGAGAAGGTAGAGGCGGCTCTGGCACATATGTACCTAGGGGTAAAACCTGAAAACATCGCTTTGAGCTAGACTCGAACGAGAACTAGTGCACGACAACGGGCATTGCTGCATTCTTGGTTACGACACTCCCGGGGGATATGCTTAGGATAATTCTCATTTTCTTTACAAACCATTATGAAGGGTTTATGAGTATATACATCCTCAAAGAAAACATTTTTATGATTATGGATTATATCCATAAATAGTTCAATTTATGTTAAGTGTTTTGCAAGTTTGTTAGTATGTATTTCGATTCATAAACTAATATAGTTTATGCCATTGTTTATAAGTGGAGCCTAGTGGGATGAATGGAAACTGTATCAATGCACGCACTCCATGTAGGGATTTCCCTCCTTCTCAAGATAATTATAGTGGAGCTGGAGATACAACTGGTGCTGATCAACTTATCACCATACTGAGACAACTCACTCAGGTTATGAATAATAACCTTACTCGTATGGAGCACCCTAATCCGCAACGTGGAGGATCAATGTTAGACCACTTCATGAGGCAACAACTTCCAACATTTAATGGGGGTACAAATCCATTAGTAGATGATAAATGGATAAAATCATTAGAGAAAATATTCCACGCCTTGGGGAGTAGCGAAAGGGAGAAGGTCATCATGGCAGTTTACCGCCTCACTGGAGATGTTGATCAATGGTGGTCACTGATTCAAAACACAAATGAAGATGAATAAGTATCAAGTATGGAATGGAGGGAGTTCAAAGAGCTTTTCTTAGAAAAATACTTTCCTCGTGATCATCGAGAAGATATGGAAAGGCAATTTCTGAGTCTGAGGCAAAAGGAGGATGAGAATGTCGCAAAGTATGAGTCTAACTTTACACGGTTAGCGAGGCATGCTACAGATTATATAAGTAAACCAAGAAGTAAGATTGATCGTTTCTTTTATGGGTTAAAACCATTTCTCCATCGAGCATTAGTCTCAAAAACCTTCTCGTCGTATGAAGATATTGTCTCGTGTGCTATCAAGACGGAAAAGGAATTCTCTAAGTCTTATGACTTTAAAGCAAAGAAAGAGAAGAAGAGATCTTCTGATCAATCTAGAAATGGAAATAAGGGGAAGAAGGGAAAAGTTGAATATCAGTCCTACAATAAATGTGGGAATAAACACCCCGGTACTTTCTTGAAGGGAATGAGAGTTTGTTACAAGTGTGGTGAAAAAGGCCACCAAGCTCATGATTGAAAGGGAAAGAAATTTTCTGTCAATGTGGAATGCTATAATTGTAGAGAGATGGGACATTATGAAAATAAATGTCCCAAGTGTCAGGGGAACTTAACTCATAATAGGTCAAGGGATCAAGGCCAAGCTTATGATATCACTACTGCTGAGGTTGAAGCTCTGAAAGACGTGGTGGTAGGTAATTTAATGGTTTCCTCAAGTTTAGGAAATGCATTATTTGATTCTGGATCATCGCATTGTTTCATATCTTCCCAGTTTTCTAATAAAATTAGATATTTCCAATTTGATTTAACAAGAGAATTGTCAGTCAAAACTCCTAAGGGAAGTATCATTGTAACAAAGTTTTGTGAATCAGCCCCCATTAGAGCACATAAATGTTCTTTATCCGCTGATCTCATTGTAATACCTATGATTGAGTTTGATATAATCCTCGTTATGGATTGGATTTCGGACTATTATGAAAAGATTTATTGTAATAAGGAGGTTACGATTTTTGATGATGATGATAAGGAACACCTTATTTTTAGAGCAGAATTGTCACCACCTAATTCTTATTTAGATCCACCCCCAGTAGCTCAACGAAATTCAATTATTGGGGAGGAAGAGAATGAAATGACTAAGGGTGAGGAAAGGAATGTTCAAATAGAGGATGTACCTACTGTGAAAGAATATGTAGATGTGTTTCTGGAAGATTTACCTGGACATCCTCCAGAATGAGAAGTTGAGTTTTCCATTAATTTAATTCCTAGATCAAGGCCTATATCGAAGACCCCTTATAGAATGTCCATCGTGGAATTAGTTGAACTAAAGAAACAACTAGAGGAATTGAGTAATAAGGATTTATTTTCCCTAGTGTTTCTCCATGGGGAGCCCCTGTCCTTTTTGTTAAGAAGAAAGATGGATCTATGAGGTTGTGCGTTGACTACAGGGAGATCAATGCTATAACAATAAAGAACAAGTATACCCTACCTCGCATTGATGATTTATTTGACCAACTGCATGGAGATCAATACTTTTCAAATATTTACCTTTGATCTGGATACCATCAGTTGTGTGTGAAGAAGGAAGACATTCTGAAGACAGCATTTCAAACAAGGTACGGGCATTACGAGTTTACAGTAATGCCTTTTGGATTGACTAATGCACCCTCTGTATTCATGGATCTAATGAATAGAGTTTTCAAGGAATATCTTGATGATTTTGTGGTGGTATTTATTGATGATATCTTGGTATACTCCAAAATCTATGAAGATCATGAAAATCACTTGCGCATTATCTTGAAGACTCTTAGAAGGCATGAATTATATGGGAAGTTTAGCAAGTGTGAATTCTGGATTCAGGAGATTTCTTTTCTTGGCCATATTGTCTATAAGGATGGAATTCCCGTTGATCCTTCTAAGACCAAGGAAATACAATAATGGCCATCACTGACAAGTATAAATGAGGTATGCAGCTTTATTGTTTTGGCAGGTTATTATCGATGTTTTGTCCAGAATTTTGCCTGATTGGCTAACCCATTAACGAAGCTCACACGTAAAGGGGTTAAATTTTTCTGGACAAAAGAGTGTGAAGAATTTTTTTTAAAACTGAAGAGAATATTATTCAATGCTCCTATATTGACTCTACCATCGGGGAATGATGGGTTCATTATTTATAGTGATGCATCAATGAAAGGACTTGGTTGTGTCCTTATGCGGAATGATAGGGTTATTGTCTATGCATCACGATAGCTAAAAATTCATGAGCAGAACTATCCTACTAATGATCTCGAGTTAGCTGCTGTAATCTTTGCCTTGAAGATATGGAGACATTATCTCTATGGTGGAAAATGTGAGATATATACCGATCACAAGAGTTTGAAATATATTTTCTCACAAAAAGAACTCAACATGAGGCAAAGGCGATGGATTGAACTACTCAAGGATTATGATTGCATGATACACTACCACCCGGAGAAGGCAAATAAGGTTGTGGATGCTTTGAGTAGAAAAGATCATGGATTTTTGAACATGATGAGAGTGTAAAGGGATCATATTTTCATGGATCTAGTAAAGATGGATATGGGAATCACCATGGAGGGTGAAACATCAAAACTTTTTCAAATGGTTGCCAAACAATATTTACTAGAAAGGATAAAGTGTTCTCAGGCCGATGATTAAGAGTTGAAAAAGAAGATTAAGGTTGTGAATGATGGGAGATTGAGTGACTTTTTGTATGAAGATGGAATTTTGAAATTTGGGAGGAGACTTTGTGTTCCCGATATACCTGATTTAAAGAGGGAATTGTTGGATGATTCTCATAGTTCCAATTTCTCTATACACCCTGGGAGCACAAAAATGTATAGATATTTAAAGGGACGTTTTTGGTGGGACAACATGAAGAGGGAGATTTCTGATTTTGTGTCAAGATGTATGGTTTTTCAACAAATGAAACCTGGAAGGAAACTGCCTGGTGGAGTATTGAAACCTCTTCCCATACCTGAGTGGAAATGGGATAATACTACGATGGACTTTGTCATGGGACTACCAAAGACTCCTAGAAGAAATGACGCAATATGGGTCATTGTTGATCGTCTCATGAAGTCAGCACATTTTCTTACTATAAGAGAAGATCTACCACTTGAACGTCTAGAAAGACTATATATTAATGAAGTTTTGAGACTTCCTGGAGTACCCCTGTCGATTGTCTCGGATCGTGATCCCCGTTTTATATCAAGATTCTGGAAAAGTCTTCAGAAGGCCTTGGATACTGAACTTCATTTGAGCACTGCTTACCACCCTCAAACAGATGGACAATCAGAATGAACTATTCAAACCTTAGAAGACATGTTGAGATTATTTTCACTTGACTTTCAGGGTATGTGGGATCAATATTTACCTCTGGTATAATTTTCCTATAACAATAGCTTCCATTAAAGTATTCGGATGGCACCATATGAAGCGTTATATGGAAAGAGATTTCGCACACCAACCTGTTGGGATGACGTTGGTGAAAGAAAACTTGTAGTCCCAGAACTGGTGGAGGAAACGATGGAAAAGGTGAAGGTAATCCAAAACCACATTAAAGCAGCTCAAAGTAGGCAGAAGATCTATGCTGACAATTGAAGGAAGGATTTGGAATTTCAGGTAAGAGATCATGTTTTCTTGAAGGTATCTCCATGGGAGGGAGTTATACATTTCAGTAAGAAGGGTAAATTGAGACCCAGGTACATCGGACCCTTCAAAATTCTAGAACAAATTGGGTTTGTAGCTTACCGTTTGGAAATACTGCCAAGTCTCTCCAAAGTTCACGATGTATTCCATGTATCACTATTGAGAAAATACATGCCTGACCCAACGCATGTACTCACCTATGAGGAATTAGAACTGGAACCCGATCTATATTATTTCGAAGAGCCCGTCAGGATTCTTGATACAAGAGAACAAGTGCTGAGAAACCAGACAACTCGTCTGGTAAAAGTTCTATGGAGAAACCATCAGATGGAGGAGGCAACGTGGGAACCCGAGGAACTTATGATGAATAATCACTCGAGTCTTTTTATACAGTGATATTATATGAAATTTCGAGGATTAAATTATTTGAAGGAGTGGAGAATGTAATACCCTAAGCTTCCACGGTACGCTTCTCTTTGAATAATACAGTAGCGTGTGTTGTACGCAACTTCGAGTTCTAACACACACCACAACCAATAAAAGTAGCTGTTATGAATAGTAATACCTACTTTTTGAAATTTTATAAATTTTATCTTTCAAAATGGACTTCATTTTTGAATTCGTAATATCAATTATAGCTTAGGGTGAAATTTTGGTATTTTTCTGAAAAACTTCAATTTTTGATGAATAGTGAAACCACTAAGTGGTAGTTAAAAAACTGATTTTTCGTTTAAATGAAACTTTACCGCTTCTGTGAATTGAATTTCAAAAATATGACATACATCATTGTCATTAGGAAGTAAAATATGGTTCAATGGGATTAAAATAATTTTTGGTGAATAGTAAATTTTAAGTTTTATTAATCGTGATTAAAGGTAATTAGTGAAATTTAAGGTAAAAATGATATTATAAAAATATAAAAATATCTTGACATTTGTCCTACAATTATTGGATGAGTCATGTCCGACCAAGACAATCCATGGTTCAACTTCAGGACCCCATGGAGCCACTTGGGTAAGAAAATGACATTAATAACTTTTTATTTAAAGTAAAAATAAAATTGTCACAAACATGTGTTGTTTTACTAAAACAATTATTACATGGGGTTATATAAGTTAAATTTTGGACTATAAATATTCATTGGAAAGATAAAAATATTTCCTACATCATGGTATTTTTTATAATTTTTATAAATTAAATAAATTAAATTTTTTATGACACAATGATGATGCAACGATTACCTCATTAATTAACAATTTAAATAAAATGAAAAGATAATGTAAAATCTAAGAATTGCACTTGTCAAAAACCTATTGGATGAGTATATTTGGAACCCTTATCACCTTATCCTCGAAATATATAATTTTTGGACCTTTGAAATCCGAAAATCATTTCATAATAATGTAACATTTCATGACATTCCAAGAGTGCCCCTCCTCTCCTCTTATAAAAGGCCCCTACCACTACCACCTTATTCACACCATCAAAGCCATTTGGATCGGCCAACCTCTACCCAAATACTCTCTCAACTTCCCTATCTTACTCCTAGATGCCTCACTTTGGACAGAAGTCTTCCCAAGGAAGCCTTTGTCTCAAATCAAAAAGAGCTACCCGATTTTAAGGTAATGTCTTCTCTTATGTTCTTTTGTTTTATTTTGCTTCTCCAACCCTTTAAACTCTTTTTATTCCATTATTTTTTAACAAAAACAGTATCTAAAATATACTAGGATGTTTTCATGAGAATTATTTTATTTACACTTACACATACCTTCGTCTAATGGTTAAAGAACATACTATTTTTGTGGGTGGCGAATTATTGCCTCACGAAATGATGATTGTTCAATATTCTTTTAACACCTCTCATGGTGTCCATTATGATGACACTATTTTTTATATATGATATATATTATGGTTATTTTTTCCTTATTCTTCTGTATTTTTCATTTATGGAACACCTTTATGATTTCCATTATGGGTAAACATGATAATTTCATTTTAGGATGTACGGACTAACGCCCCTTGAAAGTGATTTGAATCGTTAATGCCATATGTGGGACGTGTAAAGGATGGAGTAAATGATATTATATATGGAATTATAACATACCATTATATGATTATGATTTCATTCCATTAAAAACGAAATAGAAATGAAAGTAGTGTTCATGCGTACGTACGGCTTACCGTCTCCATGAATGGTGCATTTCATTTCTTACCTCTAAATGTTACGTAATATTATGAATGAATGTATATACTGGATATATATGATATATATGATATCTAAATTATGAATATAATTTTGGATATAATGGATATTTCACCACATGAACAACTTGTAATTATAAGAAGTTTATTTTTGACTCAAGTACCAAAGATCGACAAAACGACCATTATTAACTTAAATAATTACATAATGTTCATAACATGGTAATAAGTGATATAAAAGGAATAATGAACATGAAAAACGTTCTTAAGAAAGTATAAATTAACTCTAGTTTATTATTCAGGATATTAAAGAACGATCGAGTCAAGTCGGACACGAGGTAAGGGAACTTCTTAATCCAATTTCCATTCTTTGGGTTGAACCTATCGTTCTTATTTATGTTGTTCTTTGATTATGTGAGAAATGAATTTTTATATCTTATCATGTATTTATACTTTCTTTATGTGAGCTTATAGTGAATATACATGATCAATCTATTTTATTTACAAAATGATCTTTGTAAGGACTTCGTCTCAATCTCCTTTCATTGAGGCATATTTTATTTTATACACAACTTTCTTTTATACGATGTATAAACCCCTTTCAATTTTACATTTATTCAAAAGGAATCTTTTTTATATGAAGTGTTTTACTAAACAACAAAAGGGAATGTTTTTTTGTCGTACGTATGCAGTGACAACGACTTATCCACCACCGTGACCATTATTTGAGTTTCATCTTTCTCTACAAGCCATAACTTTTTTTTAAATGTAAAATAAATACCAAGTTTTAATTTTCTTTTATTTTGGTATTGAAAAGGGTTTTGATAATGTTTTTATTATATCAATGTTTTGTATTGATATCTTGTGATTGAAATATAGAAATTTTATGTTTCCTTTATGCATGTTTTATGTGATACGATTATGTTATGGTTTATGATATGTTTAAACCTGTTCATATGAGGAATGCATTGGACTTAATAAGTGACGGGTGGAGCCCGCTATAGCTCCTAGATGCATCAGTAGGTCTCATGAGACAAACTAGTGTCTTGGCATGGGGCCTTGACAAAATCTTATTTGTAGTCTTGGCACGAGGCCTTGGCTACGTGGTTATGATAGTCTGGCATTATGCATTCCATCATTATGAAAGTGGTTATTGATATTTCATGTGATTATTCAACTAGTATAATATCCATGTGAATAAGTAAATGGCATTATTTCATTTTATTTTTGCCATATTATATTGAAGTTCAAGTTTAAAAGGCTTTTGTTTTAGTTATACATTGCCTTAAATGTTAATGTTGATTTATGAAAGCTTCTGCTATATTGTTATCCTTACTGAGCATCTGAGCTCACCCCTTCCAATGTTTTAATTTTTCCAGGATGTGAAGAAGTATATTATGAATGACCTTCAGGGATAGTATGAGGGGATATGAAGACAAGATGTTGTTGTGTTTTTTTTTTACTTTATGATGTAATGTAAGACTTGTGAATGTATCTAGTGTTTCCAAGGATACTAAACTAATCAGTCTTTCGAGACTTGATCTTTTGTGATCATGCCAATGTTACACAATAATGCACCGACTCTGGGTAACTGGGGTCGGGGCGTTACAATATATCTTTGATCATAAATAGTATTTTGAAATATAAAATATTTATCTACATCATCATAATTTATTTATAATTTTTAGTTAATATATAATTACCCTAAATTCTTACACAATACTAATGTATTAATTATTTTATTAATGTAAATATCAAATAAATGTTTTTAAAAATATTAAAATAAATATAATTAGAGATAATTAATGTACTTAATGAGTTTTATAGATTACCTTGACATCATACAGATATAATAAAATATTTTTTTTCAAATTAAAATTGTTATCTTGATATTTTTAAAAGTCTAAGTAATTAATAGTGTCAAAATTGACACTAATGATATTTTATCAAAATAATATATTATTAAATTATTTTAAAATCGTAAAAAAAATATTTAAAAATAAAAAATAATTATAATATTTTCTAAAATTTCATAAATGTTTCATTTATGATCATATTTACGTCACCTAAGTAAAAAATTACAACCTCTTAATATTGAAAAATATGTTATTGTAGTTAAAATTAAAATAGGTTAATTAAGGGTTAATCAAAATGATTAGGTTTAAAATAATATCAAAACTTTTCTAAAATATATTTTTTTATTATATTAGAACCTTTTATTATCTTATATTATAATCTATTTCCATTTAGTGTCATTTGGATAGAAAATGAAATTATTATAATTTAATCTTTTGAGAAATTCCAAAAGTGCCCCCCCCACCTCATCTATAAAAAGACACCTCCTCCCTCACTTCTTCACATCACTTTGAGCCTTAAACATCAACCATACCCAAAATAATTCTCTTATAAAATTACCTATACACATTCTAGAGGATCTGGAATTCTCAAAATACCAACTTTAGTGTCCCTAACAAGATATCTAAAGGACCTTCTTTAAAGAAGAGGTAATCGTCACTACTAACTCTTTTGATTTTATATATTATTATACTTCCTCTTAATTTGTTGTTTCCATTCTAAATTAATAAATATAGTATCATATATATTATTATATTTAATTATAATTATGGGAAAACCATATTCAACCTTTTATCCATCCTACGAGAAATGAAAGCACCATATGTGCGTTCGTACGGTTTACCGTCTCCACACTGTGGTGTAATCTATTTTTCATCACCACTTTACATGGATGGTTATAATGATGGAAATAATGGATATATATAGTAATTATAATATTATGTTTATTATGGAAAAAAATTAATATACCATCATCTTCCTTCCCCTTTCACCATTAAGGGAATGATATTGTCTCTCATGTGTATTTATGGCCTACCGTCTCCACAACACGATGCAGTTCATTTTCCATGATCACCATTAAAAAATGATTATATAAATGTATATAATGAATAAATATGATATCTATTAAGTTAATATCATTCTAGATATGAATTAACTATATTCTATGAACAAGAATCGAGACTTATACAACAAAATATGCATAGGATAATGAACTAGTTAACACCCAAAAGAAGCGTAATAACAAAATGTTATTAACAAAAGGTGATAAGATGATATAATAATTATGTATATGGTTATGGTTCTGGTATAAATTAATAAAATTATTTAAACCATTATATAGTAGGTTTAGATATGTACAAAGTAAATCAGACCTAAGGTAAGAGCTAATTCCACAATCTCATTTTATTCAGGATTGTTCATATATAAGTATATATTGTGAAATATTTCTCTTCCATATCCATATTTTCTAAAAATGTTTTCAAAATGGTTTTTAGTATTATTATATGAACATTTAAATTCATTTTTACCCATGTTTGAATTTTTATAAAATGGTTTTAAAAGAATATTTTTATCATTTTCTAAACATGGTACTTTACGACTTTTTTGACAAAAATATGGAAGGAATGTTTTTTAACTTATATGGAATGAGTGGATTTTCCCAACATCATGAAACCTTAATTACTTGAATATTTTTTTACATGATTACAAAGTTATTTTCAAATAAAATTTCTTCTTTTATAAATGTGTGGCTCTATAAAAATAAATTATTTTAAAAAATATATTTTTTCAAGAATTATTTCAAGTGATCTTTCAAAATTATTTTCCATCTAAGATAACATCATTTTGTGTTACTTGTGATTTAATGGGGTTATGATTCAAGGATAATATCCTTATTATTTATATAGTTGGTTTATTTTTACTATGTAATGATGTTTATGAAAACCATTTCTTTTTCATAAGTTATGTTATGATGAAATGTTTATGAAACCCATTTCCTTTAATGGTTTCTGATATAATGAATGAATTAGGTTTTTATGGAACACATATGTATGGTTTTCATTATGTGATGGGTGGGACCTATATCTCCATTAAATTCATTGGATAAAAATTTATATCTCATGATATAGACAGGACTGGAATGAGGAGTGAACTCGGTTAGTAATACAGGGTTGGAATAGGAAGTAAACTCGGTTCAGTAACACAGGGTTGGAATGGGGAGTGAACTCTGTAACACCCCGAGATTTTATTAAAAATATTCTTTTAATTTCATTAATGTCTTGTGTTGTATTCTACACCAAGATTACCTTGCGCTATACGCAACACTGTATTAGCTTGCAGTATACGCAACACTATTCTTGGATCGTGTTACACACAATTTTGATAATAGTTATTCTACACAACATTGAGTATATATATATATATATATTCAATGTATAAATTAAATATGATTGGATTATTTTATACGAAACAACGAAGGATTCTTGCACAACATGCAACCCTGACTTGGCTTGCATTACACGCAATCGCGACCTTCCTCGATAGCGTGTGTTGTACGCAATACTGGGTTTTACTAAACAACGATATATTATTATAATATTATTATGAACTAGCCGTTATGAATATTATTAACTAAATTTTTAATTTTATAATATTATTATTCATCTCACACATTTTCTATAACATGGTATAATAACAAAATAAATTTTTCGGGTAAAATAAGTATTTTTCAAAAAATGCAGTTTTGCCGCCTTTTGATGGCGCACCCACTTTAAATATAGTTTTTGACATTTTTATAAGTTAAATTTGACAAAATAAAATTCTTCTTTGAAATCAAAAAATAAAAATTTACTTTGGATAAATTTTTCATATTATTCCGGTAACTTTCATATTTTGATGAATAGTAAAAACACGCTATATTTTAATTAAAAACAACTTTTTTCATCACAATAATTTATATGGTTAAATTCTAATATTGAATGGTTTTAAAGTATAAATAGAATATATTTTTACCATTTAATATAATTTATGTCATTAGCATTGATTTTAGATTAAATTCATAGGTTAAATCAATTCAATCTTTTGCAATGTTTTAAAGAAAACCCTGTTTTCTTTCGACAATGAAATTAATTTTAATTTAATTTTTGAAACTTTTGTGTATTGAATTTGGAAAAATGGATTCTATATTTGGAATCAGTGGTTCAAAATTATGTTAATAAGCTACTTTTTATTTTTGGGAATTATGAATAGTAACTACGGTAAATTTTATTTACCATAGTTAAAGGTAAATCGGGTAATTAAGGGTAAATATAATATTATAAAATTACCCTAACACATGAAAAAATTCTATTGGATGACTAAAAGTAGACTCATATAACCTAAGGGTCGGATTAGATTCATTTTATGGACTTTTGACCATGAAAATAATTTAATTATTATTAAAACCAAAGAAAGTGACAACATGTCACTCTCTTAAATCTTATAAGTATAATAATTTTAATTTAGTGATAAACATCATAAAACTTCGAACATGAATAGTCTCCAGAAATCTAATAAAATTATCTACATCATTATAATTTATTTAGATTTTTTAGGGGTTAAATAATCATCATTAATGGTGATACATTAATGATGCAGAAATTATTTATTAAGTGAAAAATCAGTAATATAGTTTTTATTGAAATACTAATACCCATTAAAAGGCCAAAAAACCTGACCAAAACTTATTTTTAGTGTATATATATACCATAATAATCTAATTACCTAATATATAACCATTTTTATCCTTATAAAAGTGATTATGACACTTATATTATTTTATTTTAAATGATGCCAAAGTTGTCACCTTCATAATTTAATACATATAACAATTTAAATATTGTGATTTTAAGATGATAAATTCGAGTAAAAGTATTATTGTGAAAGGTAATAGATTTATCTTCATCATAGGATTTTATTTTTAATTTTTATGCGATAAATAAGTATATTAAATAATTATACAAAAATGTTGTAGTAATTATTTTATTAAGAGATAAACCAAATAAATGGTTTTAAAAATAATAAAATAAATATTATATGAACTATTTAATGTTCTAAACTAATTTTCTAGATACATATTGCCTTTTATAAATCTATTAAAGCTTTTAGTTCGAAAATATCTTCTGTATATATATTATTTAAATTCATATAAATGAATAGTGTCAAAATTGACACTATTGTTATTTTATAAAAATAACATATTATAAAATTGTTTAAAAATCACAAAAATATTTAAAAATTATAAATTTGAATTTATATGGTCTAAAATGTTATAAATTATACAATTATAGACAATTCATAACAAATAAGTAATTTTTTGTTATAATTTAAAATTTAGAATTTTATTACCACAAATAAAATTAAATTGATTAAGTAAGGATAAATCGAGTTAATAATGTTTAAAATAATTTCCTAAAATGTCTAAATTTTATTGGTTGATGATATTACAACCTATATCATCTTATATTTGAATATGAGTCATTTTTTGAGGTTTTTAAGTGGGGTTAGATTTATTATAAATTAATATTTTTAAGAATTCCAAAGGTGCCCCTCTCCTCCCTTATAAAAGGGCACCTCCTCCCTCTCTTCCACACACCACTTTCAGCCTTCAATCTCGTCCAAACCCTGACCAATTCTCTTCTAAACTTTCCTAGAAACATCCTAGAGGTCCTGGTCTTCTTCAAAGACCAATTTTAGTTCCCTAAGAGGAGGTCTCAAAGAGGCGTTTCAAAGAAGAGGTAATTTCCGTTACCGATTCTTTCACCTTTATTTCTTCTTCCACTTATTCTTCTTAGGTTTTTTCATTATGAAGTAATAACATAAGTATCACTAATATACTGATATTTTATTATAAGTATGAAACAACCCTATTTCACCATCTATCCATCCTACGGAAAACGAAATCACCACGCGTGCGTACGTACGGAATACTGTCTCCACGCCGTGGTGTAATATATTTTCCACCACCACCTTACTTGGATGGGTATAATGGTGTAAATAATAACTATATATGATTATTGTAAAGTGATATTGATTCTGTAATAGTATACATACACTCCAATAAAATTCCACGATCATGGGAACGATATCATCGCTCGTGCGTACGTACGGAATACCGTCTCCACGACGCGATGAGATTCATTCTCAATGATTAACCATTCATAAATGATTATAAAGTATATATAATAAGTAATCATGAAATATATGACATAATAATGATACTGGATTTATGTATGTATATATATGTATGTCATCCAATTAATTTCATTCAATTCAATGAGGAAAAGAAAACAACGTTCATTCGTACGTACGGCCTACCGTCTCCATGAACGGTGTATTTCTTTCCATTTATCGATCTATTATATATATGTATATTCTGAATATATATTATATATAAATAATGTTTTACATTCTGGATGTAACTAATCATGATCTAAGTAATCATATGAATAATTACAAGTCAAAACACAGACGACAAATGAAACGATTTTACCCAAAACGCTCTTTAACATGGAATTTACAAAAGAACGGGTAATATAAATTCATAAGTGAACCATATATGATATCATAACAATTAATATTATTCTTTAATAAGTCAATAACATTATTTAAATCATTATACAGGAGGTTCGGATACGTACAAAGCATATCGGACCTAAGGTAAGGGATAATTATTCCAATCTCATTCTTATCCGAGATTGTTTATTCGTAAGTATTTACTGGGGTTATTTTTCTCATCCATGTCCATGCTTCCTAAAAATGGTTTCATGTATGTTTAATGTCATTTTTACCCATTTTTTTTTTACTTTTACTACATGGTATGTATGGAATCTTTCTTTTACGAGGTACTTTTTTACTTTTCTGACAAAAGTACGAGAAGAATGTTTTTTTAACGTATACGTCATGAAAGGATTTTTACAGTTTTATAAAGCCTTATTTTCATGAATCTTCCTCCAAAATATTTCATGACTATTTTCAAAAAAATCCTTTTCTTTTAAAATTGCATGACATTTTGTGAAAAGGAAATTATTTTGAAGAAGAAAGGATATTTTCCTCAAGAATTCATTTCAAGTGTTTTATCAAAACCATTTTCATCTAAGATGACATTATTTAACATGTGTATGTTTCAAGTATCATGACTATATGATTTACATGGTTTCACTTTTCTTATTATGAAATGATATCCATTTATTTTATATGGATTATGTGATGATGGGATGATGTTTATGAAACCCATTTTATTTATTGGGTTATTATGAATGATGTATGTTTATTTTGTGGCACAAGTAAAAATGATTTCATTATGATATGGGTGGGACCTATATATCCCTCCAATGCATTGGGTAAAGATTTATATCTCATGAGATACACATGGCTGGAACGGTAAGTTAAACCGGTTCAGTAATACAGGACTGGAACGAGGAGTGAACTCGATTCAGAAAGGGACTTTGTCCACTAAGGTGGTCTTGGCAGCAATGCCTTGGCTACTATGGAAATCATATCATTTGCTTAATGGTTTCCACAATTACATGTTTTATTCCCATGCTATTTTATCATTCTTAATGTTTCTTTATGATCTATGCCTTATGTACTTCCATGTTTTATGTTATTGCTCAAGCTTTTGATGTTTAAACATTATGTTCATGTTTTTAAGTTCAAATGTATATGGTATGTTTTATTTTATCCATGCTTACCCTTACTGAGCATTTGAGCTCACCCTTTTTATGTTTTCTTTTCCCCAGGATATAAAGAAAGTTTTTAAGTATGAAAAAAAAGGGGGAAGATCTTTATAGGAGATGTTGAAGATCTTTCACCACGATTAGAAGATTACATTCCAAGTTTCCAAAGACACTAAACTATTACGGTCCTTGTGTGTCTGTTTTTATATATTAAGTATTCCGCGAGAGTAATGTAATATCTATGTATGTCAAGCTTTGGGTCTCTACATTTGGTATCAGAGGAAAGGTTTAGTCAACCTTTGGAAAATAGGATGTAAAAACTTTAGTGAGATCCCTAGAGATATTTCTAAGGTATGTCTAGGGATGTCCCTAAGGATAAGTATACATATAGGATACGGTCCTAGAACTACGGTAACGATCATAGAATTTAACCTAAGATCTTAGATATTGAGGATACTCCCCCTTTACTATGTTGTTTTCCCTAGCATGATTTTTTCCTCTCACACTATTCTTTTTGGGTTTTAGAAAATGGCTGGAAATAGGAAGATTCACAATAATGGAGGATATGATAGACAATGGAATGATTTTATTCATGAGAAACCAAATGAAACGGGATCTGGAATTCTAAACATCATTATTATGCCTAATCAGAAATCTCATAATATGATCAATAATCTCAACTTTGGTAAGTTTCCCGACTCAGATAATAAGAGAAAGATGGAGTTTTATGATGATCATAGAGGAAAGAAAGTTCAATTTCCCTCATGTAAATCATGTGGGAAGAGGCATCAGGGAGATTGTTTCAAAGGAACTGGAAGATGCTTTGGGTATGGAAAAGAAGGACACAAAGCCAGTAAGTGCAAAGGAAAAGGTTCAGTTAACACCATGGATGAGGATAATGGTATTGCTATGACATCAACAATGGTTAAATGTTTTAAATGTTGAATGTATGGGCATTATGCAAACCAATGCCCTAAGGGAAAATCTCATGAAGATTATCAGCATGGTCATATGAGTAGTATTTATGAAGATGATGATGAAGAGACTACAAATGAAATATGAGATGAAGGAAATGATGAAGCTCAGTCAGTGGTTTAAGAAGTTAGTGGAATGATTGTATGTTTATAAAGAATAATGTATGGTACTATGGAATAAAGAATCATCTAAGGATTGTTACACTATTGTTTTTCCTAAAGTATTTGAAATTATATGTTGAATGGTACCGGTAACCATGGAAAGTGATTGAGATATTTTTTGAAAGAATATGATATGCCCATAATGAAGGGATAAGGAGAAAATGAAATGTTTAATAGTATTCATGAGCTCATGACTGATATAAGGACAAAGTTATATCATGGTTTGAGTATATAGATTTTTTGGATTTTGGTATATGGAAAGAGTTAAATTTTGACAGCAATCATGCTTTCAATAAGGTTCATGATTAAGGTATTCACATGATTGGAATGTGACCAACAAGATATATGAGGGATAAATGATAGTATTCACATGCTTGTTATATGTCCTTTTTAGTAATCGTTCTCTTTATACTATGAGTTTGGAAAGAATTATTTTGGATAAGCCTAAATATTTGAATGGATTATGTTGAACATAAGTTTTTATTGTTTAAGGCTAAAAAATTTTGTTATAATAGTATTGTTTTAGAAAAAGGACAACCTGAAGGACGGGCGACAACCCGTCGCATCGAAAAAGGTTGTGAGAATCAAACCCACAACCGAAGTGCGGCTGGCCTTTATCGCCTACCACTGGCCTATAGGAAGTCCTTGGTTAGTAGAAACTAGTTTTATTTTATTAAGCGGTATGATATATGAAGTATAATTTCATTTTTGGAACCATATACGATTAATATAACCATAAGATGGAATTATAACTTTTGCTAACCTTTTGTTTGAAAGAGATGGAATGACCCATCATTCTATCACATGATCTGCTAACACATCACGAATAACAAATTCAACTTCATTTCTTTAAGGGATGAAGCGGAAATTGTTCAATTCATGAACAACAGTGAGATTGTACCAAAATCATGCAAGTATTTATTTTAATTCATCAACTTTAGGGAAATGATCTTGAAAACCAAAAATGTTGTCCTAGTTCCCTTATATCTGATGAATCAGATGGTACCTTAGATCATCACAAATCAATATCTTTGTGATTTTTGGCTTTTTCATAGCCATGTTCTCTACCACTCTCCATTAGAACTTGATGGTTAGATTTTTCTTCCATATCCATATTTTCACCTATGTTCTCCTACGTGGAAACCCAGTGATGAGTTAATTTGGGTAACCGTTACATTTCATACTTTAGTTTTTAAATACATGTTTTGGTATTCCTTTTTACGATGTGGGTTTCTATTAAACAAACTTTTGAGTAGTAAACCATTTATAACCCTGACGATTTTCGAGGGTGAAATTCATTTTAAAGGGGGTAGAATGTAACACCCCTAGATTTTATGAAAAATATTCATTTAATTTCATTAATGTCTTTTTTTGTATGCTACACCAAGATTAATTTGCGCTATACGCAATACAGTATTAGCTTTCAGTATACGCAACACTATTCTTGGATCGTGTTACACATAATTTTGATAATAGTTATTCTACGCAACATTGAGTATATATATATATATATATATTCAATGTATAAATGAAATATGGTTGGATTCTATTATACGAAACAACGAAGGATTCTTGCACAACACGCAACCCTGACTTGGCTTGCATTACACGCAATCGCGGCCTTCCTCGATAGCGTGTGTTGTACGCAATACCGGGTTTTACTAAACAACGATATATTATTATAATATTATTATGAACTAGCCGTTATGAATAGTATTAACTAAATTTTGAATTTTATAACATTATTATTCATCTTACACATTTTCTAGAACATGTTATAAGAACAAAACAAATTTTTCGGGTAAAATAAGTATTTTTCAAAAAATGCAGTTTTGCCACCTTTTGATGGCGCACCCACTTTAAATCTAGTTTTCGACATGTTTATAAGTTAAATTTGACAAAATAAAATTCTTCTTTAGAATCAAGAAATAAAAATTTACTTTGGATAAATTTTTCATATTATTCTGGTAACTTTCATATTTTGATGAATAGTATAAACACGCTATATTTTAATTAAAAACAACTTTTTTCATCGCAATAATTTATATGGTTAAATTATAATATTGAATGGTTTTAAAGTATAAATAGAATATATTTTTACCATTTAATATAATTTATGTCATTATCATTGATTTTACATTAAATTCATAGGTTAAATCAATTCAATCTTTTGCAATGTTTTAAAGAAAAACCTGTTTTCTTTCGACAACGGGATTAATTTTAATTTAATTTCTGCAACTTTTTTGTATTGAATTTTTAAAAATGGATTCCAAATTTGGAATCAATGGGTCCAAATTATATTAATAAGATACTTTTTATTTTTGAGAATTATGAATAGTAACTACGGTAAATTTTATTTACCATAGTTAAAGGTAAATCGGGTAATTAAGGGTAAATATAATATTATAAAATTAGCCTAACACAAGACAAAGTTCTATTGGATGACTAAAAGTAGACCCATATAACCTAAGTGTCGTATTAGATTCATTTTATGGTCTTTTGACGATGAAAATAATTTAATTATTATTAAAACCAAAGAAAGTGACAACATGTCACTCTCTTAAATCTTATAAGTATAATAATTTTAATTTAGTGATAAACATCATAAAACTTTAAACATGAATAGTATCTAGAAAGCTAATAAAATTATCTACATCATGATAATTTATTTAGATTTTTTAGGGATTAAATAATTATCATTAATGGTGATACATTAATGATGCAGAAATTATTTATTAAGTGAAAAATCAGTAATATAGTTATTATTGAAATAATAATACCCATTAAATGGCCCACAAACCTGACCAAAACTTATTTTTAGTGTATATCTATACCATAATAATCTAATTACCTAATATATAACCGTTTGGAGTCTTATAAAAGTGATTATGACACTTATATTATTTTATTTTAAATGATGTCAAAGTTGTCACCTTCATAATTTAATAAATATAACAATTTAAATATTGTGATTTTAAGATGATAAATTCAAGTAAAAGTATTATTGTGAAACTTAATAGATTTATATTCATCATAGAATTTTATTTTTAATTTTTATGCGACAAATATGTATATTAAATAATTATACAAAAATGTTGTAGTAATTATTTTATTAAGAGATAAACCAAATAAATGGTTTTAAAAATAATAAAATAAATATTATATGAACTATTTAATGTTCTCCACTAATTTTCTAGATACATATTGCCTTTTATGAATCTATTAAAGCTTTTATTTCTAAAATATCTTCTGTATATATATTATTTAAATTCATATAAATGAATAGTGTCAGAATTGACACTATTGTTATTTTATAAAAATAACATATTATAAAATTGTTTAAAAATCACAAAAATATTAAAAAATTATAAATTTGAATTTATATGGTATAAAATGTTATAAAGTATCCAATTATGGACAATTCATAACAAATAAGTAATTTTTTGTTATAATTTAAAATTTAGAATGTTATTACCACAAATAAACTTAAATTGATTAAGTAAGGATAAATCGAGTTGATAATGTTTAAAATAATTTCCTAACATGTCTAAATTTTATTGGTTGATGGTATTACAAACCTATCTCATCTTATATTCTAATATGAGTCATTTTTGGAGGTTTTTAAGTGGGGTTATATTTATTATAAATTAATATGTTTAAGAATTCCAAAGGTGCCCCTCTCCTCCCTTATAAAAGGGCACCTCCTCCCTCTCTTCCACACACCACTTTGATCCTTCAAGCTCGGATAACCCCTGACCAATTATCTTATAAACTTCCCTAGAAACATCCTAGAGGTCCTGGTATTCTTCAAAGACCAATTTTAGTGCCCTAAGAGGAGGTCTCAAAGAGGCGCTTCAAAGAAGAGGTAATTTCTGTTACCGATTCTTTCACCTTTATTTCTTCTTCCACTTATTCTTCTTAGGTTTTTTAATTATGAAGTAATAACATCAGTATCACTCATATACTGATATGTTATTATAAGTATGAAACAACCCTATTTCACCATCTATCCATCCTACAGAAAATGAAATCACTGCGTGTGCGTACGTACGGAATACTGTCTCCACGCCGTGGTGTAATATAGTTTCCACCACCACCTTACTTGGATGGGTATAATGGTTTAAATAATAACTATATATGATTATTGTAAATTGATATTGATTCTTTAATAGTATACATACACTCCAATAAAATTCCACGATCATGGGAACGATATCATCGCTCGTGCATACGTACGGAATACCGTCTCCACGACGCGATGAGATTCATTCTCAATGATTAACCATTCATAAATGATTATAAAGTATATATAATAAGTAATCATGAAATATATGACATAATAATGATACTGGATTTATGTATGTATATATATGTATGTCATCCAATTAATTCCATTCAATTCATTGAGGAAACAAAAACAACGTTCATGCATACGTACGGCCTACCGTCTCCATGAACGGTGTATTTCTTTCCATTTATCGATATATTATATATATGTATATTCTGAATATATATTATATATAAATCATGTTTTACATTCTGGATGTAAGTAATCATGATCTAAGTAATCATATTAATAATTACAAGTCAAAACACGGACGACAAATGAAACGATTTTACCCAAAACACTCTTTAACATGGAATTTACAAAAGAACGGGTAATATAAAGTCATAAGTGAACCATATATGATATCATAACAATTAATATGATTCTATAATAAGTCAATAACATTATTTAAATCATTATACAGGAGGTTCGGATATGTACGAATCATATCAGACCTAAGGTAAGGGATAATTATTCCAATCTCATTCTTATCTGAGATTGTTTATTCGTAAGTATTTACTGGGGTTATTTTTCTCATCCATGTCCATGTTTCCTAAAAATGGTTTCATGTATGTTTAATGTCATTTTTACCCATTTTTTTTACTTTTACTACATGGTATGTATGGAATCTTTATTTTATGAGGTACTTTTTTACTTTTCTGACAAAAGTACGAGAAGAATGTTTTTTTAACATATACGGTATGAAAGGATTTTTACGGTTTTATAAAGCCTTCTTTTCATGAAGCTTACTACAAAATATTTCATGACTATTTTCAAAAAAATCCTTTTCTTTTAAAATTGCATGACATTTTGTGAAAAGAAAATGATTTTGAAGAAGAAAGGATATTTTCCTCAAGAATTCATTTCAAGTGTTTTATCAAAACCATTTTCATCTAAGATGACATTATTTAACATGTGTATGTTTCAAGTATCATGACTCTATGATTTACATGGTTTCACTTTTCTTATTATGGAATGATATCTATTTATTTTATATGGATTATGTGATGATGGGATGATGTTTATGAAAGCCATTTTATTTATTGGGTTATTATGAATGATGTATGTTTATTTTGTGGCACAAGTAAGAATGATTTCATTATGAGATGGGTGGGACCTATATCTCCCTCCAATGCATTGGGTAAAGATTTATATCTCATGAGATAGACATGGCTGGAATGGCAAGTTAAACCGGTTCAGTAATACCGGACTGGAACGAGGAGTGAACTCGATTCAGAAAGGGACTTTGTCTACTAATATGGTCTTGGCAGCAATTCCTTGGCTACTATGGAAATCATATCATGTGCTTAATGGTTTCCACAATGACATGTTTTATTCCCATGCTATTTTATCATTCTTAATGTTTCTTTATGATCTATGTCTTACGTACTTCCATGTTTTATGTCATTGCTCAAGCTTTTGATGTTTAAACATTATGTTCATGTTTTTAAGTTCAAATGTATATGGTATGTTTTATTTTATCCATGCTTACCCTTACTGAGCATTTGAGCTCACCCTTTTTATGTTTTCTTTTCCCCAGGATATAAAGAAAGGTTTTAAGTATGAAAAAAAATGGGGAAGATCTTTATGGGAGATGTTGAAGATCTTTCACCATGATTAGAAGATTACGTTCCATGTTTCCAAAGACACTAAACTATTACGGTCCTTGTGTGTCTGTTTTTGTTATATATTAAGTATTCCGAAAAAGTAATGTAATATATATGTACGTCAAGCTTTGGGTCTCTACAAACTCGATTAAGTAAAGGACTTTTTCCACTATGGTAGTCATGGAAATATGCCTTGAATAATATATAAATTATTTTCTATGATTATTTGTATTCTATAATTACTTGTATTATATTATGCTCTCATGGAATATGTTCTTTGATTATTTATAAACCTCTATGATTTATTCCCTGACACAATATCATGATATTTTATATTTAGGATATAATATATTTTTAAATTTTTTTATTTTATTATTTCTTATGATTATGTTATGATTTATATATTCCTTGTTTACCCTTAATGAGCATATTATGTCACCCTTTTCATGTGTTTATTTCCCTCATGTTATAAATAAAGGTTTTAGGTAAGAGTACTAAATGAGAAGATATTTGTGGGAAACATTAAAGATCTTTCACCAGACTAGAATATTGTGTTCCAAGTCTCCAAATGAACGAAACTATTATGGTACTTGAGAATTTTCTTGTTTAATGTAATGAATATTCATCTAAAAAGATGTAATATCCATGTTTGAGAAGCTTGGGCTGTTATATTTGGTATCAAACTAAAGGTTTAGTCAACATTTGAAAACTAGGATGATAAAACCTTTATAAGACCCCTAAGGATAAGTCTAAGTATAGGTTACAATCCTAGAATTTTGGTAACGATCATGAATAACCTAGGATTGAACCTAATATATTATATATTGGAATTAATTTAAAATTTATTGTGTGGTTTTTCTACTATTATTACTTTACTCACACTATAATTTTTGTTTTAGTCAATAATTGGAACCCAAAGGAATTGTGTTAGTGCTGAGTTTAATAAGAAATGTAACGATTTTCCTCCAGAACAACCAAATGTTATGGGAGAAGGAATGAAATTTTTTTTTCTATGCTCACAAAAATTTCTCATATCTTATACTCAAAACACTAGATGACTCATAATCAATAGATTTAGTAAGACACACACCACTTTGAATGAATTTATCTAGTGGTCGATCCCCTTTCTTATTTGATACTTTTCTATATTTCTTAGCCTATTTCTTTTTATTTTTTTCATATTATTGGATAAAACTTCTAGATCTATTACAATAGGGATGGAAATCACATATTTAATCTAAGGATATTCTTAAAACATTCTAAATTTTCACTTAATATATTTTGGTAAAAACAAATAGGCAACCAAAATGTGACTCCAATTAGAGATACCCTTTTATCTAAAATAAATTATGATAGAAATATAGATCCAATTCATATGGAACCTAGGATCTAATACCAATTGTAAGTGTCATTATATCGTGCAGACATGCTTAAGAGTGGGGGTGAATCAAGTGTGACAAAACTCTTTTACCAAAAATCAAATCTTCTTATAAGTTATTTCCACCCCCTTAGTATTCTGAACCTATGTGGTCGGTTATGAAAAAATATATCTTTTATATTTTACCCAACAAGACACAGGGTTAGATTACAATTTAGAATTTAAATAGGAAATCAGCATGTGGTATTTTTACAAGGTTCCACTTCGATGTGGAAAACCCAATCCTTATCATGTTCAAGTCCTATTGATAGGTGGATTATCCACTATAACATTTTTATCAATTAAAAAGGGTGGATATGGATTATCCTAAAACTGTTTATGCCATATTACATAGGCAGGTTCACAATATTATACATGAAGACCAAGATTTTTATACCATATCTCCTTTATATTGGCATCCCACTAGTTCCTTCACAAACTCCTTACTCCTAAAGTCAATCAACACTATTGCACATGATGTCTCTACATCCAAAGAATATACATGATTCCTCACCTTAGAGTCTTTTATTGCCACAAAATATTCAATAACGCTTCATGAAACTTGGTCTCTAGTAGTTTATGCACAATCGAATAGTTCTTCTAATTCAGTTCCCTAGATTTCTCAACTCTGAAAGCTCAGTTATAAAAATGTATCACACCTCACTCAACCTTAGATTTAGGAACTCCTTCTTATTTATTCTTCCTTAACTATATCTAACTAGTCGTATAGTTCAGCCTTTTATTTTTCTTCTTCTTCAAAACACAACATGTTCTTTATTCATCACTAGTTTGAAAGTTCTTGTTCTGCCTCACTACAACATACAGTGTATCCCTATTCTTCTTCCTCTAGATATATGATTCTTTTGGTTTCTCATTTCATTATTCTTTGATAGGATTTTCTTCACTCACATATTTTCAGTCACACACCACTACACCACAACTTATCCTCCTACTTTATTCTTTTCTTCCTTCTCGATGCTCTCATCTTCTAATGTATGGGTAGATGTATTAAATTTCTCCTCTCATTTCCAATGTCCATTAATATAATTCATGGATACTTTCTCACTGATAGTCAAAAAAAACAATTATAAAATATCCATTTTGGTTCCCCACAATCTCTTTCTCAACTCAAATTATATTCCAAAAATGCCCTTAATTTTTACTTATC
The DNA here is from genome assembly GCA_963277665.1 of Viscum album. NCBI lineage: Eukaryota > Viridiplantae > Streptophyta > Magnoliopsida > Santalales > Viscaceae > Viscum > Viscum album. Next base: position 1,893,593,460 of record OY728165.1, read on the forward strand.
ACATTAATTAATAATTCATTCTTTTATTCCTAAAATAGGTTTAGATTCATCCTCTTCAAAAAAAACTCTATGAAATATACACTTAATTCTCCATAGCTTGTAGCTTGTATAAAAATCACACAGTAACTCAACTTGTGGTGTGGAAAACTCATATTACAGCATGATATCTTCCCATTAATACCTATATTGATTTATATTGAATATATACACACCATTGGAATCTTATATTTATACTCATCTTCATCTATAGTTTTTATTACAACTAAGTTTGTGATATTTAAATACTAAGAACACAATGCATGCATCAACAATTTAATATTTCATTTATAGATTCACTAAAATCTCGAAGTTCTCACATCATACTAAAAATGAATATCTGAAATTAATCTCATCTCAGCCTTTTTTTCACTGAAATAGTTCATATCATAATGATTTAGGCTCTGATGAATAGCTCAATCTTTGACTCAACAATATCTGTATTATTCTTGAAAATTGAGGAAGTTTCTCAAGAATATCATACACTTAATTTTATAAAAACAAGATTGAATCATGGATAACTAATAAACATGATATTTGGAACTTGAAAGCATTGCATGATAATCATCAAAAAAATCATCAGAATTAGGAATTATAGAAACTCAATTTCAGACTTTAAAAAGTCTCAAAATTCTCCATATTTGATATTATCCTTAATTTCTTAAAGATCAAATTATCACAATTTTATATCTTGAATAATAAACACTTTTTTGTGTTTTTTATGTTTATAAAACTTAAGAATAGATTTGGAATCATCACATTTGATTTTCTCCCTCAAATATTCAATATAGAAACTCATTTTTTCAGTCTTCGGGATGATGGTTATAGAGACAAACATGATGTTTACATAGTGATTGATGATGGTTATGAAAATAGAAATTATTCTTACACAAATAGACTAATGGTTATGCAGGCCTGAATGATGCTTATAAAGCTCTATATGATGGTTACACAGGATAGACTTCATGCATATGTGATTCTTGGTGATGCTTACACTATAGAAAACTAATGGTTATGTGACCTGGATAATGGTTATGCAGCTCAAGGATAATGCTTACACATCTTTTGCCTTTCCATTTTCCAATGTCTTCATATCAAGAAGATTATTACATAGAATCAGAATGATGTTTACGCATCTAGGACCTTGGAATTTTTTAATGCATGTAGGATGAGATAATTCTTATTCAACATAGGAAGATGATACCTACACAATATAGGGACTTATCCATTTCTAAAAATTCCCTTCAAATGACATCAAGGTTATCCTAAATAAACTTCAAACTTCTCAAACCTTAATCTAAGAGTGTTTAAACACTCAGTAAAATATCCTTCACACATAGTACTTCTTGGATAGTTTCTCCACTTATCATACATTTTTATCTCCCATTCAATCTAGATTTAACCTTTTTTAATAATAACTCACAAGATTTACATAGAAAATAGCACCTTCCAACCTTTACAAACTATTATATACAATACTCCATAGCCTTGGTACATGTCTTTTACATTAGGATCAACTCTCCAATAACCACATGTCATGGGTTTCTCACAAAGAAACTAGATTCATTATTTCATCCCAAAGTTATTGGTATCTCCTCTACTTTCACTTTCCAATATTATATGAAATCTCTTTTTCATGTACCATGGAATCCAACTATTCAATTCATTTATTTTTATCACACATTTACATTCCATTATATTGACAACAAATAAAAATAAATCTTCTCCACACCATCTACCAGTGCTTTTATACTAACATGATATCATCTGCTTTAGGTTTTCCAACCCCTCATAGTTTTCTCACAAGGAAAACATGCCCCTTTTCCTTGGGAAAGGCCTCATGTTAAGGATGATCTCACAACCTTATTATCAAGTTCATCATGAACACTTTACACCCCAATATGGGACTTTCCACTTTCTTATAGTCATACCCCAATAATAGACCGGTTAGAGCCTGGTCATGGACACCCAAGGGGGCACCAAAAAACCCTAGTTTAAAAAACTTCCCCTTGGAATTACCGAGGGGGTTACCAAAACATCCCTTAGCTATGATACCAGGTACAAGTCATGTATTTTTTCCATTATTACTTGCTTGTTGACATGATATTTTCTAATTTAGAGCTTCCCACCCCTCATGGTTTTCTACCAGGTACATCACACCACTTTTCTATAAGAAAAGGCCTCATATCAAGGAGAATATAACACCCTTATTATCAGGAACATCATAAAATCCACATGACCCAATGCGGGACTCGCGGATTTCTAACAATCTCACCACAGTAACAAGCTAGTTTGGGATAGGTTACAGACACCCAAGGGGGGAATCAAATAAACCTGGGTTTAAAAAAATCCCCCTTGGAATTACCAAGGGGTGTTTGAATCTGGCCCTAGATTAGATACCATGTACAATTATTGTGGTTATCCACCAATACTTTCCTAATGATTTGATATTGTATGTTTTAGGTATTCCCACCCCTCATGGTTTTCTCCCCTGGACATTGCACTCATTTTCCATGGGAAATTATTTGTGTTGAGGAGGATCTCATACACTTATTACTAGACACATCATGAACTATCCATGCCCCAATGTGGGACTCGCATATTTCTAGCAGTTGAAACCCAATAACAAGTCAATTAGGGAATGATCACAGACACCCAAGGGAATCACTAAAAAACCATGGTTTTAATAGTTTCCTGGTAGGGTTTTTATCTAGAATAGTTTTACTTGAAGGTGGTATTCCTTTATGAGAACTTAGATGGGGAAATATACATATGGAAGCTAGTTGATTTCATGGAGCATCAAAACTAGGACCTTGTGTGCAATATGAAATGCAGACTCTATAGTTTTAAGAAAGCACAAAGGAAGTATAACCATAAGTTTAATGCCTTAATTTCATGGTGGATAAAAGGTTCATCTGGAACTATGTTGATTATTTTTATTACCATAAGGTATTTGATGATGGAATGTTCATCATCTTGATCCTCTATATTGATTAAAATATTATTTATAGTTTGATAAAGGAAAGGATTGATGAGATAAATATTGAATTGAATTTTCCATAGTATTCAAGATAAAGGATCTTGATCATTCTAAATTGATGCTGGGTATGGATATTTTAAGGGGATTATGTTTTGGTAATTTTTACCTGACTCAGTCGAATTACATGGGGAAGGTGGTGTAGCACTTCAAAATAAGCATGGTAAAACTAGTGGTCACTCCCCTAGAAGGAGATTTAATGTTGAGAAAGGATAAGGAACTATGATTTATAGATGAGGTAGAGTACATGGAAAAGTTTTCATATGCATCAATAGTTAGAAGATTGATGTATTTCATGGTTTTTACTCGATAAGACATTGTGCAAGAAGTGGGAGTAGTTAGCTGGTTCACATAGAATCCTATAAGAGAGAATTAGGTGGATTTAAATTAGATTCTTTGATACTTAAAGGGTTCTTTAATCTTGACACATTTCTTTATAATGGATGAGTCATTATAGGGGTTTCATGACTTCTAATTTGGTGGAGATTCAAACACTTAAAATAGAACCATCAGATATGTGTTTAATTTTAGTAGGATGATTGTAAGATGGATATATAAGATTCAACTAGTAGTTTCACTCTAAAAAAATAGAAGAAAATTATGTTTATTTACTGAAATCTAGGAAGGGTTTGATCTCACTGAAGGGGGTTTTGAAAGACCTTGAAAGAAGGTAAGATGATGTGATTTTATTTTGTGACTCACAAAGCGTGATTCACTTGGACAAAAATATGACGTTTCATTCTAAGAAAAATCATATTTTGCTAAAATATTACTTTATCTGGAAGTTTTTAAATGAAATAGTATTAGATCTATAGATTATAAAATGTGCTTTAAACCTTATGTATATGCTAATGAAGGTTGTATTTTAGGATGTGCTGAGGTAGTGTTATGCCTTAGTCAGGCTAGGATGACTGAATGCATGGTGGGGGAACCATACTGTTGTGAAATAAGTTCAAGGAGAAGAAATTGGTTTATGAATATTGATATAGGACATAGTATTAAATCCTAGAAAATTATTCTAAAGTGGGAGATTATTAGTCTCATGTGTGAAACCCATTTTCATCCAAGGAGTTAAAACTTTCAGAATAAGAAGTTTCAGAAGTATAACTTTTGATGTTGGGTAGAAAATAAAGAATTGGAGATGAAAAGGTATAAACATTTCAAAGCTCTACATACTAGAATATGATATTTAGATGATGTAATTATAAGTTACCTCTTTGATCAATCTGAAGGTGGTGTGTAAGACGCAGAAGACATGTGTGAGAGAATCTCTAGAATACATAAGAGTATTCTTGGGGAATATTCAAAAGAGGGAACTCTAAATCAGAAGTTTAGTTGAGTTTGTGAGATTACTTGACCAAAAAAAGGGATTCATACATAAATCAGAGTAACATGGAGTCACTCATGTGAATAAAGGAAGGTGGTGACAATCAAATACACCTTCTAGACTCTACGATAATTGGTAGATAATTATTAGGGTGGATCGTTTGTTTTGAGTACTAAATGATTATAGTAATCATATTATAATTACTTTAATAAAGGTTTTTTAATTATTCCACCATGGATTAGGACTCACATCCAAGCCATGTAAACCTGTTTTATTCTTTTTATTTCATTAATTCAATCATTGTCTTCCAAAATTCTTGTTTGTGTCCATTTAGAGAATAGTATTTTGATGCAGAGACTTAGGTGTGATGTGTCTTATAAATTCTAGTACATCATAGCATAGGTATGATTATGGTAATTTGTTCCACCTAGTAAGATTTGGTGGACATCTTATGTGGGACTAATGGAAGATATTAATAATCCCAACAACTAGATTGGGTATCAATGTAGTGGAGTGGTGGCCTGTATAAATTGAGTATGAGCAGCGCCATTGGATTCTGATAGTCAGACTAAGGATTGAAGTATAGTCATAGATGCTTCTTGAGGATGATAATCCCTATAGTAGAGAGTTTTGAATAACCCACATCATTATAGGTTGTAAAATTTGAAGGGAATTTAATTTTTTTAGCTTTAAAGTATGAGTGTTTTGAGATTGGTGATTCGAATAAAAATTATAATAATTGGAACATCCTAAGGGGAGTTTTTATGTGTTTTAAGTGTTTCGAGAAGTCTGGGAGGTGGCTCGTGGGTTCAAAGAAAGGAGGGTTCAATTGGTGAACTTAAAAATTGCTACAGTTTCCATTGGATACCAAGTAGAGAGTCGTTGGGTTCTCAGTGACCATAGAAACAACCCTATAAGTCCTAGAGCCCTACTGACCAGTCATAGGGGGGGTATCATGTGGCCGATAGAGCACTGGGTACCCGGTACCAGCTAACCAGTTACCCAGTAGTGTTGGGTGTGGTTTTTTTAGAGATATTTTAATGGTCAGTATGCCCTCCCTTTTTAGAACTCTTTTTGGGTTTCTCCATATTGTATTAGTTAACCCAGACAAAGGGGTTTCCTCTCCCCTCCTCATTACCTTCCTTTTTTCCCCATGGATCAAAAGAAGATATGAACTAAATACTACATATACATATGATGTTTTTAGGAATATATCGCATTCTATGATATAGAGTATATCATAATGTATGATAAACTTTTATTCATGTCATATCATATGCCTTAATAAGTATATCATAATTCAATTTATAGTGATAACATGTTATTTTATATTCCATTAGAATTCTATCCCACGTTTTTTATCATTAAATGTTTCATAAATATGAAATTATTGGATGATTAAACACACTTATGAGTTAAGTGCACAACCAAACATTTGAAAAATATTGTAAACATATGGATTTAATTGAAAATTAACATAATGTTCTAGTAAATGTTATTATATGGCTTTACAATATCCCAATACTTATATAAATAGGTCATAACCATTGATATGGTTGATTGATCAAGTTGATTGTCCTGGTCATAGCTCTCTTCTCCTCCTCCCATAGTATTTTGAGATATTATCATATCTTGGGATTGAGGAGAGTATTACCTATTCAATAGGTGATTTAATTCAGCTCGTGGATACACCCTAGAGGAGGGATTCATATGGTTTACAGTTAGTGATCTTCTTTAATCATATGATAGAAAGAGCAATGTCCATAGATGGTGTAAAGTAAACACAATTTCTTAATTTTGTATATATACATGATTTTGGTTTCATAGCATGGTTAATCTTGGGATTTTAGGTTTCTAATTGTTTATATTGTATTAAACTAGTTCTGTTCGATTCTTTTTAACTCAACAGTGGTATTTAAGCTACACCATTCTTCATGTTTCATGAAATCATGTTTAAAATGAAGAAAATATGGATATACCCTTTATGTCTTATTCTATATCATTAAAAATGATATGGATTCTATAGTATGGATACTATTATGATAAGGGATGTCATAAGGGGTGATTTAAGATTTTAAATGTCACTAGTTTTATGATATAAAATATTTTAATCTATGACTAGACTGTAATAGACAATATGTGATATATTAGTGTATGATTCAGAGTAATCCTTTGGATCTCACTATATTATTTCATGATGTAGGGTATTATTATATACGATGGTTCCAATTTACATATACAAAAAAAGAGCATCATATCATATATACAATATAGTTTATATTCTAAGACATGATACCCAGGTATTGAAGGATTAATCACACATAGGCCATTGTGCGTTGATTTAGTCTTACATAGGATATATCATAAGAGGTGATTTGACAGGTGTTGGGTTTATATTACGCAAGACAAGAAGTGCCTATATATTATGAAATTATTACATATAATCCAATCATAAGGTACAAATGATAACATAGAAAAGGGTTTTTGAGTGTTTTAACTTTTCAATCATATATTACGATATTGGATATCATTAAAAATGGTCAGAGAAAGGGAAATAAAAAGATATAAAGAAACACACAAACACATGCATGCAGGAAGTCAGGGAGACTCAAACTCGAGACCTCCCCGACACCCCACAGGGCCCTTTGTATTGTATAGTTTATAAATTTCTTATAAATCATGGGAAATGGTATTTTGGGATATTTATTTAATTTATAAATTAACTAATTATAAAATGGTTATAATTAATTAAATAAATTTTTTTGAAATATTTATTAAATAAATAATCCATAATATTAATTGTTGGTATTAAATACATTTTGAAATTATATGACATGTCTTATAATTTGAATATAAAATTTTTATATGGAAATTATAAGGGTAACATATAAAATGATTATAAATTACAAAATAAGGTTAAATATAAAGGATTTTGTATTTAAAATTATGAATTGTTCATAATTATTTGATTTGAATTATTCAAATTAAAATATCTTGTTTCAAATTATTTAAAACATATCAAAAGGGGTTTTGATAATTGATATGATAAAGTTTTAAATAATATTTAGATTATGTAAATTTTTTAAATGATATAATTGAAATATAAATTGTTTATATTTATTTTAATATTATATATTTAAATTAAATGTCATATAAAATGATAATATGAACAAGTTCATATTGGGGATAAATATAAAATTCTTATATTTAACTATGGAATGTTCATAGTGTATAGTTAAATTATAAAGTGTTTATACTTATTTTATTTATAAATTGTTTATAAATTGTTTATCTTATGTTTAAATATTTAAATTATTCATTTATTTAGCTTATTCCATGTTTTTTTAATAAGTATAAATTATTTATATTATTAATAGTTGTATGATTTAGTTTAAATTTCTAAACTGCTTCTATAAATTTTCATACAAACATATAAAAAGTTACATGTTAGGTATGAAAATTCATTTAGTTTTCTCTACCTTGACTTTAGATTGTGTTGTGTTATAAGCTTAAATTAAGTAGTTAATTGTGATTTATACATATTAAGTTTTAGAATTATGTTGTAATTGAGGTTTCTATTGAGTAAATAATCCTTGGGTTGAGTGACTTTGGGTCAGGCCGCCCACTAGCCTAGAGGTTTATGACTTGTCTAGAAAAGTGGGGGGTGGTTATCTATCACTCCAAGATTTATCTTGTGTGGATTGATGACTTCATATTATTTTAATCATTTGCATGGAAGGGTTTCATGTACCTTATGCATGAAATGCATTTGGATATGTATGGTTATAGTTGTCTTTTAATTTGTGTTAGTAACACAAGCCATAAGTTGTGTAAAGTGATACATATCAGTATGGTTTGAACATGTTGATTTGGTGGAAGGAATAGGATTCCAAACTAAACCATTATAAGCATGAATATATGATATAGGAAAGAAATGAGATAACATTATAAGACTAAATCCCATATAAAAATACTAAGTCTTGGATTCCTACCAAAGTAGACATCTATCAAGGCTTCAATCGTCCAACTGGGTAGTTCGATGATAAAGATGGGTGTCACTGGATTATCCTAAGTAAATAAAGAAAGTAATATTGTAACCCAAATAGTCAAGTGTGACATTTTTTGTGTTTTTTTTGGGTTACAATTCTATGGGAAACCCTTAGGTTGGACACTAGAGAAATGGTGTTTAAATTCTCATATGATGGATTGAGAAAAGAATAATCTATGTAGTTATCCAGGAGTCATATATGATACGATTGGCGTGATGGCTAACATAAATAGACAAGTGGGGAGATAAACACTAAAGTGGACTCATTACTTAGTGAAATATAGATATTGGACCACTAATGGATATGATTAGTTTAAATGGTTCATCATTTTAGTGGGAGTAAATTCAATAAAAGTTCTTATTAAATGAATATAAAACATGATACTCATCTGATAAAAGTTTTTTTTGTAGATATAATAGCATCATCATCATATTAATTGGCTTTGAGATCAATTATTTAAAGTGAGTTTTTTAATGTAATAAATTTCTCAGACTGGTGAAAAACATAAGAATTGTTTTTTAATCTATAAGAAAATTATATGTGCTAGAGAAAACCCTTCTTAAGTAACCAATTATTAAAAAAAATCATCACTAAAATCTAGATGCTTATAAGAATCATAGAATGATTCACTTATGGTTTCAAAGTCATTATATACAAAATGACCTAAATAACTTTAGTCGCCACTCATATATATTTATATATTAGGTGCTTGGGGGTAAAATTACATTTAAACAACAACACCCCACACATAGGTTGGAAAGAAAGGCCATGCCCCCCCCCCAAGGGGATATCCCACCCATCAAGCCTTATTTATTCAGCACATAACACATAGGCCCAGTAGGCATGAATCTCATTACATGATCTGTAGTCCTAGTGAGCATGAAATCCCATTACATGGCCCTGAAGGCCCAAATTTTTGACCCAAAGTTCCTCTAATGAATAGTATTGTTACAGTACCTAGGCTACTATAATACTTGCTATAGTGTTGTCACCGCTATAGTTTCTGCTATAGTGCCCACCACCGCTACAATGTCAACACTGCTACAATCTGTCACCACTGTAGTTATGCTATATTATCACTACAGTGATGCTACAGTACTACTACAGTGATACTATAGTATCACTACAGTGCTACTACAGTAACCTGTAGTCCTTCTACAGTATCACTACAGTGCTACTACAGCAACCTACACTCAATGATTAGATATGCTAATAACTTGGAGATACTGAAGGTTTCTTATAATTCTTTTTCTGACTAAGTAATTCATTATATTTTTATCACCATAAATATTTTGATAGTAAAAATGTATTCATCAAAAGTTTACCTGGTTTCCTCAAAGTTTCAAGGATAGATGGGCATGATATGTGATGTCTAGGTGCAGGTGTTGTGCTTATAGTATAAGTTTTAAGCCAGAAAGATGATATTGGATTTTCCAATAGTTATCCTTAGTCATTAATACCTTAAATTAGTGTTAGGGTGGATAAGTAAAGATTCAATAATATGAAATTTTTTACAACACTAGAAGGAGTTTTAGAAACTCCATTTAAATCCCATATCAGATATCAATGTCATAGAAATTAATTCATTGATATTAAAGGGAATATGATACCAAATTTATATTTTAAAAATATTATAAATATAAAGGAGTTAAAAAATTATAGTATTAATTGAAGGATCTTTTATTTTATATTAAAATGATAAAAAAAGGGTTGTTAAATCATAGAATTGAATGTAAAGTAATATATCAAACTTATTTGGATCTAAATAAAGGTTGTGTGCTTTTATCTTGAATTATCTTATATGATAATGGATGATTTTTTTAACAAAGTGGTGTAATGAACAATATGATATGATGGATTAAATACATATAATTTATGATTTAGTAAATTCTATAACATGTTTTGAAAAGAGGATAAGGATAAAACTGGTTTATCTAGAATAAAAGTGTTTATCTAGATGTTTGTTAAAATAATAGAGATTTGATCCCACCATCAGTAGAATATTTTAAATAATAAAGTATACTTTTCATAATAATTCTTCAAACACATATAATAACATATAATATATGGATATTAATTGTTTATTTTTTATATGTTCCTACTAAAAGTAAATAAGAGTTATTCTCTAACACAAAGTAATTTTTGAATCTTACCATGATATTTTAAAAGTAATATAGTGTGTAAGAGGCTAGTGGGATTATGTTTGAATTTAGTAAATTTTTAAAGTTAAAAAATAAAGGATTATGTCATTAAAAGTTCAAATTGAATGCCACTTTATATCCTAAATGAGTTAAAGATGTGTTTTTTAAAAATTAATGTAAAGTATTGCATTAGATATAAAAATATTTCAAGGAAAAAGTATGATGGAAAATGTAAAACCAATTCAGGATCAAAGAGAGATCACTAAGAGGGATAGAATTGACGATCAATATAGTTTTTATATTTCTTTCAAAATAACCTTTTCCAAATTTTAGGATGTACTGATGATTCCTACAAAACACCCAAACACACACCAATAAAAAGTAATAGAATAGATTTACAAGGTTCGCCTCCCAATGTGATAATGCTAGTCCTTAGAGTGATATAGACTCCTCTAGGATCACACTTCCCACTAGAATCATTATGTGAGTACAAATGAGTAGGGTATAACCTTTAAACTCATATTTTCGCATCTCCTAACTATTATTTGGTGCATCCCACACACAAGTGAATCTCGCACTTTACAATGATAAATATTTTTGCACCAAATATAATTCCTCTAAGTTGTTGAGTGTTTTTAAATATTTTACTCTCACTCTACTTGAACTGCAATAAACAAGAAAAAATTCTTCTTCAAACTTACATAGGGAAAATTTGCATCTTCTCTTTGTGTGCACATCTCATGAACACAACAACTTCAATATTCCACTTTTTATTTTATTATACTTTTTATAATCACATAATATTCAATGTATATCACATATATCAAACTTCTTCTTCTTATATCTCTCTTCTCTATCCTTTTCTTCTCAAAAATAATCACAGACTTAAAATCTACACAACAATCCCTTCTTCAAACAATTTAGATTTGAATTTTTATTTCAAATTCAAATCCACTTCTTGAATTACAACCCTTGGATCATCTCTCATTTAAATATTTTCCATTAAATTCAAATAGGTAGTTAAAAAATGTTGTAATAACCACTAAATTTATAATATGAATCCAAGACAGCATACCTGCTCGAGCTATCGATATTATCCCTAAGAAATAACTTTTACTGCATGATTAAGGGAATTATGGTATAGACAGTTTATTTTTAGTAGTTTTCACTCAACTTCCATGCAATGTTATAGTTTGGAATAATATTTTTAGTATGGAGGTCTCTAATTTTATATATTTTCCTAAAACTAACCTAATATCCTCTATGTCATAATCCATGCACTATGGTGTAGTCCTTATTTTCTCCTGATTGTGATGTGGAATATGATTTATGGAATAGAGGTCCCAAATTTTCTAGATCCAATAAATTCTAACTTTATGTGAAATCCTAGTCCTGGTTCACTGAATAGTACCTCAACCAGTTGGACACATGGCCTCAAGCGCGCCTCCTCATACGCTAGAGGCTTATGACTAGCAATGAGGGTCCATGGTGGAACAATGGTGAGACTATACCCTCTTTATCAGAGTGTATCACAATGGTATAATAATATCATTCAATAGTATAAGCATATTAAATAATTGGAAATATTAAGAATAAACATACATCATATAAATAACCAATTAATCTCATCCAACGGTGTCATATACAAATAATGATCATGGAATTCTATATAAAAGGAAGGTAATACACATTAATAGGCATCTAGTACAATACATGTATCAAAAGTGAAAAAAGAAAAAAAAAGAACTATACATAGATACAATCATGAGCCATATCCCAGTCGCGTGCTCCTCTGCTTCTATGCAACAACCAATCAAGAATCACCAAGTGGCCATTTTCCGTTGTCCCTACCTACATCCATGAATTCTGTCTGGGAACCCAACAGCGGACCGAACAAGGTGTGATATAACACTTAGTATTCCACCAAAAATAGTCTTTATAAAAATTCTAGTTTGTTCATATAAGATGAAGTAGTGTGAAAATAAAATAGGAGTACAAGTGATAATGAAATAAGTAATATTGTCCAGTATATCAAGACTCACTATCATCAAGAAAATAAATCATAAAGGATGTATATAAAGCATGTAAAACAACATAAACATCCTACTCCATGTAAAAATTTATCAGACCTACATGGGACAAGGTCTAAGAAGTAGACATGTTTAAGGCTAACAATTAAGCTGAGTAAAATAAGTAAATAAGATCCAAAGAGTAAAAAATTCCAAGGCATCCTAAATGGTCGGATCCAAGGAGTAGAAATGTCCAATGCATCCTAACTTGTAATGTGAACTAATTAAATTGGATCCTTTGAGTATAAATTTTCAATTCAACCAAATAAATTGGATCCTTAGAGTATAAATATCTAAGGCATCCAAGTAATCTAAATATATAGGATCCAAGGAGTAGAAATGTCTAAGGTATCCAAATAATCTATCTAACCAAGATCTAAGGAATAGAAATGTCCAAGGCATCCTAACATGTCATATAACCAATATCCAAGGAGTATAAATTTCCAAGGCATCCTAACATGTCAAGTAAAACAAGTAATAAGATCCAAGGAGTAGAAATTTACATGGCATCCAAGTAAGCTAGTTGAATAGGATCCGAGGAGTAGAAATGTCCAAGACATACTAATGATTCATCAGTGCCATACTGAAAACCCTCCATTATCATTATATCTAATTCATTCACCCATTATAAACCATCACATTAATCATTGACTAATCCCTTCATAATCATATACAAACTAAGGGATTACGCTTTTCATACCTTTCATATACAAATGACAAGGTGCTCTAAGATGCTTAAAAACTTTAACATTTCACTTTATTAAACATATTCAATTCTAGATAATATAAAGAAAATCCAACACACCTAAGGGTGTCATAATCACAGTCAAAAGATTGAACCCACCCCAAGGGTGGTTTGGGTTGAGTTCGAAAACCTCTAACCTTAATTAAAGGTTTCATGTCATGTATCCAATATGATTTCAACATTTAATTTAACGATTTAACAATTTAGGATGAAACGCCTGGAAATTATGGTTTGAGATAGAATGGAAACAAGGTATATACAACCAAATTGTGAGGGAAAAGGTATAGACTACCTACTTTAATCTAGTAGAAGAACACTCGTCCAGTATCAGCCTCAGATTTATCCCAAATCAGAAGAAAATGGAAGAACAGATGAAAACTCTGAAAATAGGTCATATTATCTTGTACAAAAAATAGTATCATCGATAGAAATACAAATGATTAAAGGATGCTAAGGAATGAAGAACTCACCGGTGGCTATCCAATAAGATGAACGGCCCTTGAATCAGAGACTGGATGAAGAAATGGGATCAAAACCTATGGAGGAGGGTGGAGGATATCTCCATTCATGAGAGGGGATGCTGGAGAAATAAAAGGAAAAAGGGTGGTAAGACTCTTAAATAAACTAATGTAAAAAATGATAATTCACCTTTAAAGGGCACATGGTTTGGCTACATAGTTGTCAAAATCTTGTTCTAATCATGTGACTACCATTTTCCAATAGTAGTAGCCCACATGGTTGGGGGATCATGATTTTCCAAACCATGATTTATCCATGCACCCACCCACCCTCTTTATAGGGTGCACAACCTACACAAGCTGCAACACATGGTTATACAAATTGTTTACAACCCGTGCGCTCCCCTCTATGGATCCCTGTAGGACCCCACGTGGTTTTTTCCAACCATTCGGCCTCTTGTACATGGTTTAGTCAAACTGTGTACCTGCCTATTTCCTCTATAACTCAGATCTATGGGCTCAAAAAAATCCCTAGACACTCCCAATTACTTCATTAGGTGATTAGGAACGTTTATAAGGATATATAAGAGGATTAAAACCAAAAAAACAATATATTCATGCCTCATATAAAAGTTGGATTCTTACACTTTCCAAATATTGGATCATGGACCTTCACTACGGCGTGGAGGTTCAATATTTTTAGGGATATATTCTTATTGCTGTGAAATCAGTTTAACTATGGTGTGGAAACATCTAATAAATTGTCCTCTGTAGTGTGGGCACCCATTCTGCAGTGTGATGTTCTAAAGACCATTTTTCCTCCTACTTCCTAATTTGGAATCTCCACGACATGAAAACCTACACTATGGTGTATTCCAACTTGGTATCAGTTGGATATAGTGTGTACATCCATTATAGTGTATACCTTTTCCTTAAAACCTATATGGAACAACACCTATGTTACAGCGTGAAACTCCTTCAATGGCTTCCTTTAATTTTCTTGCATCATGAACGCCTTCCCTCATATATAAACATTTTAGAATCAGCTTAAGCATAATATAAATTAGTTTTCAAACACCTTCCCCTCACAAGAAATGTGATTTTGAACATGATTTGTGTATTGAAAAAAAAATCCAATAAAAATAATCTTATCCACTCTAAACTATTTCACTAACTGCTCACAAAATCATCTCAGAACCTCTTGGTCTCAACAATATCCCCCTTTTGATATTTTTTCAACCAAGTAACATAAATCACTAGAAAACTCTGAATACTTGGAAATGGATCACCATTCAATAATTTTAATCCAACATTAGTAAACTCATTGTAGGAAACGGGAACATTAAATAAAGAACACCGTGTTTTCCATAACATAACAATGATCAAGAATTAACTTCATTCAAACCTGATCAATTCAATTGAAGATAAAATAATACCATATGCATGTGTTTCATCATCACAACCTAAATTTACTTCAATAAACTATTATATTAGTTCAAAAACATGCACAAATATTGAAATCATAGTTTTCCCCTTTTAAGAACGTTATCAAAATATTTTTTCCCCTTAGTGAAGAAATGAAAATCAATGGATACTTCCCCTATAAATATTCTCCCCCTATTTACAAACTTTCAAGAAGATATATTATGTTTTCATTTTTTTCATTTAACAACAATATCCAAATACAAGAGGTTATAGGGGACTAAACAACCATACCTTAGCCTTGAGAAGGAGGAGGTTGAATTCCCATCATCAACCTCAGACTCTAAAATGCTTCCTTTGGAAATGGATTGGTGAAAAAACTATAAATATGTTCCTTTATAGGAACAAATTCCACTTGTAACTCATTTATCTCTACAAGTTCCTTGATTAAATTATATTTTATATCAATTTATTTCTTATGGAATTATGAATTAAATTCTTTGATAAATTAATAGATTTATTATCACATCCCAAGATAAGTGGAAAATTCACTTTAACATTCAAATATTACAATTGTGTCTTCATCCACATTAAATGGTTCATAGAATGAGTTGCAAACACATATTTTTCTTCAGTCATGATTAAAGTTACATAACTTTTCTTCTTAAATTGGAAATAAACACACTTATCTCCAAGATAAGATGTCAACCTATAGTCATCAACAAAAACTACACAATATGCATTTGTATAACCAAAAAATATCAAAATTTCTTTTTTATTAATATTTTAAATCAGAATCTAATTTTTATTTGAAATATTTGATAATTCTCTTTCCAAAACTAAAATTGGACTCTTTTGGGGAACTTTGATACCATGCACAATTTTTAATAACATGCACAATATTATGTCTTGAAGATGTTGAGTAAATAATACTATAATTTAGCTTCCAAAATTCCCTTAGATCCACATACTTTCCTTGTTCATATTTGGACAATTTAGTTCTTACTAAAATTTGTGTGGAAAATGGATTTGAATCCTCCATATCAAACCTCTTTAGAATTTCGATGGAATTCTTTTCTTGAGAAATAAAAATGTAATCTCAGTTTTGAGAAATCTTTAAACCAAGAAAATACCTCATTTATCCAATAATAAACATCTTTAATAACTCATTTGTCTTCTTAACTAACTTCTCACACATTTCTTCATCATTCCCATCACAATTGATGCCATATACATAAAAAATAACAAGAATATATGCTTATTTTTCATATTTTATGTATATATTATTATCTTCTCTTACTTTTCTAAATTTCAAGACCTTAAAGGAATTTTCCAATTTATAATATCATTCTCTTGGGGCTTGTTTCAACCCATATAAAGCCTTTTTCAACCTAAAAACTTGATTATTATCTTCTCTGATCAAGAAACCACAAGGTTTCTCAATAAAAACCTCCTCTTCCAATTCACCATTGAGGAAGGATGACTTGATATCTATCTAAAAAATATTTCATTACCTTTTTACTATAATAGAAATAAATATTATTATGGTTCCAAGCCTTTTAGCTGGTGAAAAAATCTCATCAAAATACACCCCGTCAACCTATGAACAACCTTTGAAACCCAATCTTGATTTATTTCTTACCACTTCACCTTTATCATTTAATTTGTTCTAGGACACCCACTTTGTCGTGATAATATTTTTTTCTTTAGACTTGGGTACTAATTCACAAGTATCATTATTCTCTATCTAATCAAGTTATTCATTCATAAAATCAATCCAATCTTGATGCTTCTTAGCTTCTTCAACATCTCTAGGTCTAACTTGAGGATAAAAAGAGGTATGATTTGTTTTCTCATAGCCCACTCTGACACCCAATGTGCCAAGGTGTATTTTATTTGGTATTATTTTAATTTTCTATGAGTGGTTTTGATTTTCGGTTGGTTGCAAGATGATATTTCATGTTTTTTAGTCTTTTTGAGAGGATCACTATTAGCCTACACAGTTAGGAGTAACCATGTGGTGCTTGTGTAGGTGGGACTATTATTTTTACATATCTATTTTTCACAGATTATGAACTATTTTTTAAACTTCACGAAGCTCCCCAGAGGCCTCGTGGGGCTTTGGGTGTGTCTAAGGTGATGTGAATGATTTTTCAAATCTATGGGGAACCCAGAAAAAACCATGCAGGGAGATTCCTAACCTATATAGTTTCCATTGCACGTCTTGTATAAGGTTTGTGAAACAGTGCGTTCAAACCATGTGGCCTTTCCTGGTGTTTAAATTTTAAGTATTTCCCAAAATACCCCTCTTCTAATTTAAGGGGTTTTCACCCCCATTTATCTTCACCCATGTTGGATAACCCTTAGGAGCATTGGAGGTGATCCATCATCTTATTCCTCATGATCATTTCCCTCTCATTGGTATTTTTCAAGTGGATCCAAGGTATTTCTTCATCCTTTTCTCTCTTCTTCTATTCCACCTCTATTTTTTCTTGGTTTTGGATTCCCCCGTGAACCTTATATCTCTTTTGGTATATTTTAGATTTTTGGTGGATTTAATGTTGGGGTTATTGGTGTTTGGGGTTTTTGGACAATTTTGTTATCCCCGTGGGTGTGGTCGTCATCGAAGGCGGCACATTCCGAAGCATTTTGGCTTGATTCTCTTCTCTTTAAAGTTGGTGGTTCTATGCAATTTTTTCTTTATAGAATTCAAAATTTTATTTTTACTTATAAATTTTATTTTTACGAACGTATTAGTCTATGCGATATCTCCTTAGTAATTTGAAACCATTTGTGGTGTTTTGAGCATGGAATAATTGATTTTTCATGTGAATTTCATGTTTTCATGTTGTAATTGGAATGTTTAAATGTGTTAAGATTTTTTGAAATACCTATATAGATTTTTTAAGTGGTTTTCATGTTTTACATTGGTTTTTAACTTGTTTTTGGTTTTCAATGAGTGAAACAAATGTTTTAAAGGGATTTTGGCCTTGAAATGAGGTGTTAGCCACATGTTGATTTATAAAATGGGTTGTTTAATGAATTTAAAAGGATGGTTTATAATGTGTGAGTAATTTACCCCTTGTGAAAATGACATTATGGGTCTTTTAAAATGTTTTTAAGGAGATGGATATCCTTTGGCCTTATTTTAGTTATCAAAGAGGTAGACCCTTGTTGAATAGTATCTTTGAAATGTTTTAATTAAGTGAGTTGTCTCATTGAGCCTCTCAAAATATTTTAAATGGTTATTTATTAAAGGATAAAGGGCCTATAATTTTTATCCATTTTTTAGTGTTAAAGGCCTAGTTAGAACTTTGGTTTTAAAATGGTGGTTGTGAAAGAAATCCATTTATTTCCTCTTTTTTGTTCACCCTTGTGTGGTTTATTAATATCTATGAGATTATTGTTTCTCACATTGTGTGGGAATGTTATTATTTATTCCATGGTGTAATTTATGTGTGGTTCTATTATTTATTTGGTGTTAGGGGTGAGGGTAGTTATGGTTATGTCTTATGTGTTAAACTTGTATTGTTTGTTCCTATTCCTTACTTCCTCTATTGGAAATGGGAAACTAGGTACTAAGTGGAAGATCTAATTTGTTCCTTTAGTAGGTTCATATGTTGTTAGTTTCCCACAAGTCATTCTAGGATCAAAGGGCTAGGTGGGGGTTTTTAATCACAATTAGTCTTGTGTGGGATAATTAGATGACTTATGGTTCAAACTTCAGTGCATGTCAGTAGCTAGTTCATGAGTGGTACACTCATATACGATTATATTATTCTCACATTAGAATTAAAAAGTTAGATCCCATGACACATTTGATTACTTGGTTAGTTATTTATTGAGGGGGTTTTGATCTAGTTATTGTTTGTACCATGCCCTCTGCTTTCATTGATATGGAACCTTCCTTGTTTATTTTTTATATATTTTGTGTGATGATTGGTGCCTGCTTTTCTTATGCTCAACCCATGTGTGTGTGATGGTATGTTTATTTGAAAAATGAGTTTTCAAATATGTTAAAAAATTGTTTCCAATTTAAAAACTCTTTTGTGGGTTCTTTAAAGTGGATTTCAAAATGGGTGTGTGGTTTAAATAGTGGCTTTATCCGGTGAAAGGATTTAAAGTGTTCATTTTAACTTCAATGAAACAAGTGGGTTGTTTTTTGGGAAATTTTGAAATTGGGTGCATGGTTTGGAAATGGAATAGGTCATTGGATTTCTCTTCAAAATGTGTGTATTTGATTTTGTAAAAAAAAAGAGGAAGATTTTGAAATATGTTCATAGAATTTTTTTTATTTCCATATATTGTATATATGTGAAAATATTGATTTAAAAATTATTTTCAAACTAGAATTGGTGAATTTTATTATGAGACGTATTTCATGGATTTAGTGGGTTGTAGTGACCTACTATAATTTTTAGCTCATACCTATATATTTTAGGTTCCAAGTTTCTAGTTGGACTCAATTTTGATCATCATAGCTGAAGTGGGGTGAGTTGGGTAGTGGTGAGAAACCTGAGGTTGCATGGAGATGGTTTAGGATAGGCTCAAGATGATTGTTTTATTATTTTTTTATTTTGGTTAGTGTTTTACCTATCCAACCTGGCCATATTTATTGTTTATGGGTGATGATGTTTTATAAAACAAATGGGTTAGATCATCCTAGTTGGTTATATCCTATTTTTCATGTTTATTTATTTTGGCTATATATATTTATTATGTTATATTTTATCTCTAGTATAGGTCAAATACATCCCAAAGGGATCCTTATGATTCCTAGGAATAGGTTTCCAGCCTATGGGGATTGCACATGCCCTTCAAGCCTTGTGGAGAATCAGGTTGGGTGCTGGGTTTAGTGGAAGCCGGAGCCGATTCATTACAAAATGATATTAGAGCTTGGGTTTCCTATAGTATGAGCCTAATCTTCTTGTGTATCCCATGTTATTTGGGTATGTCTTGATAGAAAGGAGATTACTTTTTTAATATATTTAGAGGTAAGGGCAGGGAGAGTCTAGCTAGCCCTTGCTCGTCCCGAACCTCGAGTTTCTTGGGAAATTTGGGTTTCGAATTGTGAATTTGAGGTTGCCTTTGGTTATTTCTATTTTTTTATCCCATTTGAAATTTTATGTGATATTTGGGTTTGTTCTTTGATTTTGGGGTAGAAATGGATGAGAACTTGAGCTTCATGCTTGGAACTTATGGCTTAGGAAACCATGTGGTGCTCAGGTTATTGATTATGTCTCCTTAGCAGAGTATGTTTCTCGATTGGCACACAGGTGATGAACTCGCATGGACAAAGAATGCAAAACACTATTTCTTTCTTGTTTATCATGTTTTGATTCTTATTGATTATGGATCTCTCCAAAGGTTATTTACACTTGTTTAAAATGGAATAGGGAGTGTTTTGATACCCTTTATGGAAGTGGTTATTATGAACCTTGTATGAATGATTATGTAGTAATTTGTGTGTGCTGGGTTTTTATAACATTGTTTTGGAAAATAAAGGGGATTTGAAAATAAATTATTCTCAAACTTAGATTTCTGGGATGTTTAATAAAATGGTTGTTTCTCTTGCAGTGTTTAGAAAATGGAATGTTTCAAACTTACTTCCTTGGTTTTTCTCAAATGAAATTGATTTAAAAATGAGTTTTAAAAGTGTTTTGGGATTAAAAAGGGTATTTTTATTTCAAAACAAGTTATAAAGGTGTTATGAAAAGGGAAATGAGGTTTGATGAGGATCCCTTGGATGACTGGATTTCAAAGTGTAATGTAATTTTGAAAATAAATTTTTGTTTGTTTTTTCTTATTAAGGAAATGTGTGAGTTTTCTAGTGATGTTGTTTTTTTAAGGGTGTTGGATTGGTTTTTGAGTATTACCTTGGTGTAGGGTGAGTTCAAAATTCCATGGTGAAAATGGTGTTTTCAAAAGAAAATTTCTTTTGGTGTGGATATTTTATTCCTCACTTGAGGGCTTATTGTTTGGGACTGATTACCGGTTTGTGAAGGAATCGTTTGGTTTATGCTTTGAGGCATGAATTGATATTTTTCATTTCTTTTTGGTTTTTTCCCTTGGAATGGTTGAAAAGTTTTTTTTAGTTATGGTGCCTACCTAAACTCTGAGGGGATGTGTACATGGAACCATCCTTGTTATTAGACCCCGTTTTAGAATTATTGAATCAATTTCCACCTTTTTTTAGTAGTGATAAATAGTCAGTAGAAGCTGTGAGGTGGTTGGAAGAGATTTAGGTGATCTTCAATTCTCTATGGATACCTGAAGCTCCACAGGTGAGAGCTTTTGAGATATTTCATTTCAGTTTTAGCCAAGTTGGTGGTATTTGATGGTACCTTCTCAACTTTGTGAAGGTTTGTCTTGGAATATTTTCAATATGAAGTTTGTTCAATGGTTCTTCCCTAAGGATGTGAAAGTGGAGAAGGATATTAAGCTTGTGAGCCTTTATCAAGGTGATTAGATAGCAAGGGAGTACACCAATAACTTTTCAAATATGGTCATATTTTCTTCAAATTCAGTGGCCAATGATCCTAAGAAAGCTTATTTATTTGAAAGTGTTCTTCACCCATATTTTTGTTTACCTATACTTTCATTGGGACTAACATCTTTTTAATAGGTTGTTGTTGATGCCTTACTAATGGAAGTTGGCCAATCTAGGAAACCTGTGTTGGTTGATTCCATAGTTCCATCTAGTTCACAACAGAAGCATGGTGGGTGTGAGGATAACCTAGTGAGTATGGGGCAGAATAAGGATGAGCCAGAATGTGGAGTGAAGGGTATCTTTTGTGGGAGGAAAATATCCCTAATGTGATTCTAATGTAGGGATATAGGGAATTCTAGACCTGAAGGTACCAGGGCATGCAGCAGAAGATGGAGGGTTAGGGGTTAAAAAAAATTCACCAGCTATTGACATAACTTCATAATCACCAATGAATCACTACCCTGGTTAAGCCTAAATATCATGCGTAAAGAGGTTTAAGCATAAAAATTAAACCATAAATACTTATTTCGATATTAAGTCATGTGTTCATCATATTTTTATCATTGATGATTGCTACTCGAATAATATGAATTCAAATTCCTCTAGATCATTCACACATACTTCAAAAATCCATGGGAGCATTGATCGTCGAATTCCAAGTGCTAACACGGAGATACGATGATGCCTTTGACATCCCAAATATCATTGTATCGATGTTCTTGTAATGTATGAGGGAGAACTCGATCTGATCACCTGGATCAAGAGATTATCTCTCTAGAAAGTGAGAGAGGAGAGATAATCTCTCAAGAGCTCATAGTGAATAGTAGGCATGTGAGAGCCCCTCTGCTCCCATATATAGTGAGTTATGAAATTACCCAGAAAAGGCTCCACAGCCCTCAAACATTTATTACTCACTATATAAAATATAAATAATGTATTATGACTACTATAGTGAGTCATAAATATCATTTATATTTTTTTATCACTTCCTTGGAATATAATAGTATCACATGATAAAATTGAGTCATTAACTTGACTCATCATTCCCGAAAATATTAAATTAACCTTAAATATTAAAATAATATTCATTCAAATAATATTCTCCTTGTATTTACTTTAATACTTGTAAATAAATTTAATAAATAAATTTAATACTAATTATTATAAACTCTAATAATATGAATTTATTTATTCTTTGGAGATATTACATCCTTGGACAAATCCCAGACCCCAATGGTGTGGACCACCATGTTCTATATACTTATTCACTAAAATAGGGATGATTCTTGAATATGTTATTGTGTGTGAGCCTCTAGGTCCTTATCTTGGTAGTAGTGAATACTATTTACAGACCAAGAATTGAGTCTAAAAACCCATCAAGGCCGCTAAAGAGACAATTAATAGTCATAGTAACAACAACCAACCTACTAACACACATTGTGTAATATAATCTCTTTGTTGTTGGATAACTCATAAAGCAGGATGCACACATGTGTTATCATCCTTTCTTACATTATTTTTTTCGGTATATCTGGATGGATTTTCCCTCAACTACCATGGCCATGGATTTCTAAAGTTTCTTCCATCCTGATCAACCAAATCTGAGATATTACTTACATAAATCGAAAGATACAAATAATATCTTGATCATTCAACCAATTTTATACCACTAATGATGCGCCCAACACAAGATACCTCACCATTATTTCATTATCATGGTTTTTTCTTTGCATCAAAGTACAAAATCAAATGGAGCACATTGATAATGATATCAATTTAGGAGAAAAATATACATGTTCATAGATAGGAACATTCAATGACACCCAAAACATGTTGTGTTCCTATTGGTGGGTCTTTAATCATGGTCTCTTCTACCAGAAATTGCTATTTGTGAACTTCATGAGAAGAAGTTTCAATGATTATAATCCCCCATCACCTGATAGTCATACATCTATTGTGTCCAGTCAGTATGATGTATCTAGATTATAAGACATTTATTTAAGATTAATGTCATAGTATCTTGTGGTTCTCATTATATCTTGGGATCTTCTATAACCTTTTGATATGAAAACTAATATATGGAAATTAACATTTAAAAAGTGGATACAGAAATGTATACATTGTAATAGTAAGCTTACATCATGAATATCTAACTATATACATGAAATGGTAATCGAAAAGTACTATTAAAGTTGGGTATAGAGAACCAAATTTTACAACACTCCTACTTTCACTAGATCCAATTTGTTAACCATCCTTGTTAGCTCTCACATGATTAAGATCATGTTTCTAATAAGTCACAATTTTAGATGTTGGGTCTTCTGCATCTCTTATGTGTGGCTATTCTGCTATGTGCAACCACACCTCCTTGAGTAAAACTCCTCAAGAGATGTAAACCCCAAGTGTATACTCTTTTGTCCACTATAAAAACTTTAAGTATTATCTAGTAATAGTATAATAATTTACATAATGATAATAATTTACTTACTAGGTGTGATTCCAAGAACTAGAAAAATTCATTGCGAATATTACACTACTTCTTAGATACCTTAGAAGATACAACATACTCAGTATTTGAATATATGGATACCACTGTCTTTTATGAGCTTGTACGCCTCATTACCTTATCCAAACTATAATATAAGATCATATTTTTCTAAATGAGTATTATTTTTCCCCTGAAAACTAGTTTTATTTCTTCTTTTCATACCAAGTACCACCCTTTATACTTTTTCAAGTACAATTGGATAGTTCTAGATGCTTCCCTTACAGTTATCCTGGTTATATCAGATATTTTCCACCCATAGAGATTATATTGTCAATTCATTTCTTGTATATATCATGGAATTCATGATTGATCCCTAAATAAAGTGTATAGAATTCAACTCACTAAATTAATCTCATCTTATTCCCATGCATGTATTCTTGGAGAGTTGTATGCCATGTGACTCGGGAAATAATTCTCTCTCAAATTGTTCTAACTTGTATTTTTACAATACCTTGTCAGTATATGTATGATTGACTAGGTCTAAGAAATCGTTAGATCTACCTCAGTAAAACCTATTCCCTAGAACTTAGGTTACTACTTTAAGTTAATAACTGTATAATTACATTCATTCTGATCTTAGCTAATTTTAAGAACAATTTTTGTTTTTCTTATGTTATTAAACGTATTTTACAAAGAAAAAAATAGTGCTCCCACTAACCTATTATAGACTCATGGAAATGATTAATTCTATATTAATATTCTATGATCTAGTTTCTTACTTTAATCTTGAACTGTATTTCAGTAACTTTAACCCTTATTGGAATTCTATGATGTCATCATCCCATTTTGGTTGCGTCGTATTGACACAATCCACAATTTGTGGTCTTGAAATCCAATGCTCAAAAAAAAGATCATAGAATATAACTATGATAGGTAAAATTCTAATGGATTTAGGAATATCAGTGGGTATTACCAATCAGGCCTTATTGGTACCATTCGTGTACCACCCATATATAATATCACTTGAATACTCACCATAGTATTCAAAATAATAATCCCCACATATATTGATACATGGAATCCATTACTGAATTTTAATTGTTCTTGTCAATTTTATCTATTTTCCATATATTTCCTACTTGTAGGAATTAATATTCTTAATGAATAATGTATCACCAAGCTCAATGAATATAAAACCATCATGATATTTTTATTCTTCCTACATAGTATGTGTCTTTGGAACATTCCTTTTCCATACCTCTTGTGGAACTTTTTCCTATGTAAACTATTTTTTCATATCTGGAATTGACTAAACTAAAGTCAATATTTCTCCCACTATCCCAAGTATATATGTTCACCCTTATATAGAAATATATTCTATTACTTTGACTATCACTTTTATACCATAGGGATTTTTTTAATATCCTTATAAACTTTTAGGATGATTATAATAAATTCACTTTTTGTTTTACTTGATGAAAGTTTGTTTATATCCTAATATTTTCATCTAAACACATGTTCTTATGAAATAATGGATTCTCATCATACTACAACTCATATGATATCCATTTTTCAATATAGTTGGCATATGGTTATGGGATAACATCTCTATTTTCAAATCATGTCTCAAAATATAGAAGTTTCTATAATGCATAAGTTTTAACATTGATTCACCTTTTACTTATATCATGACTCTTGTGTGTATAAGGAAATGTGCATTTAGGAATTTCTCCATGCTATATTTTTTTTATCAATGTTAACATGTAATACTCATCATCGATCCTCATTATTAGCATCAAAACTATAATGTGGATATGGTAATATGCATTTATTAATTACTCCATGCTACATTATAATGATCGATGATGGATTTGTCAAGATATTCTTTGGTAGTCCAGCCTAAAGCATCTCATATCTTGTGACCATGCATATACCATACTTCACTTTCACATTAATTAAACACTTAAAGGGATATTATGAAGTATATTTACTACTATATTACCCGAGTAATATTTCACGCTCTCTAGCTGGACTAGTTTCGAAAGATTTTTCACTTACCTTTATTTCTAAAGGTTTCTTCATCCAAAACTAAATATGTTAATAATACCTAAGGTCATTAATTTTGAAGAGTTTAAATACCATACTGTTTATATACTTTACAAATACTTAGTTTTTATTTAGAAAGAAGTATCTTTACATAACTGGATATATAAGTCTTACATTTTATATTCATCATGTATTGTATATGATTCAAGAATTCATGAATTATTGGTTGAGTATTAAACACCACAAAACAAATTCATTCATAAAATGTAATAATTTATCCCTATGTCCAACAGACACGTGAGATTAAATTTTTTAGTAATAATTAACAAAAAATCAACTAAAATCATTCAATTGGAAATTAGATGTTGTGTGATTCTCACCATTGACTTGGGAGCCACCTTTTCTCATACGCTTGGAGAAAACACCTTAATTCTTATAACATTTCTATACTTACTTGGTTAATGTATTTAAATACACATCTGTAATAGTAATATTATATTTAATACCTAATAAGTATAGCCGAGACATTACATTTTATATTGATTAATATACCTAAAAATAATTGAATAATTACTTCTTTGATTCAGTTTATTTTTTTTTAAACATTCAATTATTTTTTTCATGAAATGTGAATAAAATAACCCCTTGTTTAATGCCAATTTTTTTTTTGAAGGTCGTTGTGAATGTTCCTTTGGAATGACACTTTACATTGAAAATTTCACCTTATCTTTAAACTTTTTCACTATAATATCTAAGATTAATCTTTCTTTAATGTTCTTATTTCTTGAAAAACCTTACCCAAAATATAATGAATTGTTTTCTCTGTACTTCTCATTTTGTAAAATTAAATGAGACTAGATTAAATGAGTGAAAATGATATAAGAAAGGGATTTATTGAAATATTGTGACCATATTTTAGTTTAAACATATCTAATATAATCATAACCTATTCATATCATCACTTATCTTTCTCCTCACAAGATTTTTGGAGATGAGACTACATGTTATATCATCCATATCTCGATATAGTATCAAAAAATCACATCAAAAATTTGATGATGGAATTATGACTTAACCATCATATTCATCATAAATGAGTCTCTTGTAAGCATTTTTTCACCCTCACTTACTGAGGTGTCTCAACAGGAATTGGGGACTCCAGTATCTTGAATTTCCTATATCATCATTTTGTGAACAAGCACTTATACTACCCTTTATAAACTTGTGTTAGATTGGACATTGAATTTTTTAAATAGATATCACAGTATGTTTTGTGGTATTACTTATCAATTTCTACAAAAATAAAATAGATAGGTTATAAATTTTATCTTGATTATTGATTAGACATTATCGATTAATTAATTAAATCACTAAATGTCTCCCATTATTTTATCAAACTCTAGAAACCCTCTATACTAGAATCGGAATACTCTGTCACTTGAGTATTTTATTTTCAATTATCATTAAATCTCCCCTTATATTCTACAAGTGGTGTATATGCCACTACTTGGAGGTTTAAAGTAGGAGTTTTATTGGCCAACTGCATTAACTCACGGATCCTTGATCTGTTAAGTGAAGTCTCAACTTCTAAAATCATAAATATGATTTCTCAATGATTGACTCTAAAGTTAAATCAAGATAGCTATGCCTACTCCTTTGCTACCAACTTCAGTTAAGTCAGCCCATCATTCTCATAATAACTCTCCAGTAGTAGGAGTCACCCTCAACTATGGTTGGTCAAGCACCCAGAACACATGGTTGTGTTCAAATTCAAATGATGGAAGGCATTTTCAACTTAATATTACTTTGAGGGTTTTATTATTACATGATGAAATTAAATCTTTTTTCTATCTCAAAAGTACGTACTATGTGATTGCACTCACAGCTGGTTAGGAAATAAATAGAAAAAATATATCGTGTCACATGATCATTTTATCTATGCGTGATTTATTATTATTTTATGTGATCATGCATAAAACTATACATATATAAAACAATAATCCATGAATAAATAAAATAAGATAACGTGATCATGAGCCAATACTAATGGTTGATCCATTGAGTGAAGAATGGATCAACCTAGACCCTAGGGGTAACTTCTTGAGTCACATCACCTGTGACTCGAGTTGTAATGTTCACCCATCCAATGCGTCAAGCTCATGTATAGTGCATCAGAAAAGCCTAGCATGAAGTATGTCACTACTGATCCTCATCATTATACAACAATACTCACACATAGGCAAAGGGGTCTCGAGAATGTGGAATAAAAATAAAAACTTTTATCTGGGAGCACAGACCCTTATACATATAATAACGTAAAGATGACATGCAGATTTTCAGTTATTAAAATAATTATTACAAACATGCATTATAATAATTAAATAAATAAAAAACACTAGGTATGAATTGGTCGGTCTATAGCTCCTGATCAATTAATACACATTAAACTTGCGTATATAAATTAAATGCATAAATAAAATTAAACTTGCATTAATATTTTTCGAGGGTGATGTTAATTAATTAAAAAATTCACTCAAATTTTTAATTCAAAAATTTACATCATTCGGTCCACATATTAATTTCATTTTAATACTAAAAATTAAATTAATTAATTAATTTAATTTAATACCTAAATTAAATTAAATTAACCTGGATTATTAAAATATTAAAATTTAACCAGATTCTAGTATTCAATTAATTTAATTTAATTATAAAATTAAATTAATTAATTCAATTAATTTTTTATTATATAAAATTTTCCTGAGCCCTGAAACCCTATGTAGGGCCTAGAAAACCCCGCGTAAGCCTGTTCTGGGCTAGGTAGACCCATCCAGACTCATTTCAGGTCAGGAAGACCCATTCTAGGTTGGGAAAACCTTCTCCAACCTATTATGGGGCTCATCCGATCTGAAAAATCCAAAGGAGGCAGTGCAAGAGGTTACATTTCACAGGTGTTCACTAGAGGTGGCTGGTCACAACAACAGTCCGACCCACCGCTCTCGGTGGAGCATCGGGCTCACCTGGGTGGTTTGGTGGAAGGAGTGGTAGCTTGAAAAGATGACTGACATGGAAATTGTTTGGGTTGGGTGGAGCTCCGGTGGTTGAGTAGTGCGGATAGCAAGGAGGAGGTATGGTCGCAGATCATGCACAGCAAATCAATGAGGTGGGACCTCACACAAGCGGCTTTCCTTAAGCAAGGAAGGAGGGCTGCTCCCCAGTGGTAGTAGTCACCGGTGGGCACTACTGCTTGGTGATATGGCAGTTCCAGGTCAGATATGACTAGTGAGAACTACGGGTGTATGGGACAATGGAGAGTCACTAGATGATTCTAGATGAGTCACACCAGAGGTAGGGAGGGAGGCTGACCAAAAAGGTGGTCAATAGAGGCCTATTAGAGGGTGTCGACTACAAGTAAGGAGGAGGAGGCACTGATGGGATGGAGATTAAAGGGAAAAGGGGTTCCCCACTTGGTTATCTTTCACGAGATGATACTTGTTTCCCTCTTAATTTTAGTTTTTTTATGTGTTGTCTCATATAAAAAACACACCCACCACCTCATGGAAATCAATGACCACTTTTATTTTTTTATTTTATTTTTTGTGTTTGATTCACCAGTGGAAATAACCCATGAAATAAAATAATTGAAATTTATCTAAATCCTTGCACCTTAGGCTGAAAAAAATAATTTATTATTATAATAAAATTATTACTATAATAAATATTATCGTAGCCCACATGGACAAAGGCCCAGCCGTAAAATACTATTCTGATGATTGGTAGTCCAGTTGGTGTTTGAATTCACTGGAAATTTTTTTGTAGATGGTTTCAGGTTATACACAAAAATAGTAATTTTAATCCACATCAAAAACTTTCATATGTTTGAGGATTTTAAGCCAAGAAAAAAATTAAATCTGTATTAAATTTAAGAGAGGGAATTATTCCGCTCTCGGTGGAGCAGCGGGCTCACACATCACTATGATACCAATTGAATGTATTGAAGTGCGCAGTGGAAGTCGGTGGTTCAAGGATTAAAAAAATTATGATCGATCAACATAAATACATCATCACCATCGAAGTACTACCCAGATTAAGCCCGAGGATCACGTGTGAAGAAGTTTAGGCACAAAAATTAAACCCTAAATACCTAGTTTGATCTAAAGTTGCATGTTCACCATCCATTCATCATTGTTGATCATTTCTCAAAGAGTAAAAATTCTAATTCCTCTAGATCATCCACATGTGATTAAAAAATCTACAGGAGTATTGATCATCAAATTCTGGGTGCTAGCATGGAGATTTGATAATGCTTTCGACATTCTGATGATCACTGTAATGATGTTCTTGTGATGCGTGAGGGAGAGAATGATCTAATCTCATATATTAATAGATTCTATCTCTAGAAAGAGATAGAGGAGATATAATTTCTCAAGATATCATAGTGAATAGTACACATGTGAGAGCCTCTCTCCTTCGATATTTAGTGAGTTATGAAATTACCTAGAAAAGACTCTTCAACCCCTAAACATTTATTACTCACTATATAAATTATAAACAACATATTATGACTATTATACTGAGTCATAAATATCATTTATATTCCTTATCACTTTCTTATAACATGATAATATTATGTGATAAAAGTGAGTCATTAACTCGAATCATTATTCCTAAAAATATTAAATGAACCTTGAATATGAAAATAATATTTGTTCAAATAATATTCTCAATGTATTTACTTTAATACTTGTAAATAAAATTAATAAGTAAATTCAATACTAATTATTCTAAACTTGAATAATATGAGTTTATTTATTCATTAGAAGTTGTACATATTTGGAAAAATCCCAGACCCCAGTGATGGGGCCCACCATGTCTTATATACCTATTCACTAGAATATGGTAGATTTCTGAATTCTCTATTATGTGTCACCCGTTGGGACCTTATCTCGATAGTAGTGAGTATTATTCATATACCAAGAGTGGAGTCTACCAACCCATCAAGAGCCCTAAATAGACAAGTAATAGTCATAGAAATGATAACCAACCTATGACCACGTACTGTGTAATATAATATCTTTATCATTGGATATCTCATAAAGTAGGATGCACACATGTGTCATCCTCCTTTATTACTTTATTATTTTTTTATCTATCAGGATTTATTTACCCTCGACTACCATGGCCATGGATTTATGAAGGTACTACCATCCTGATCAACCAGGACTAAGATATTAGTTCCACAAAATGGATGTGACAAATCCTATCTTGATCACTCAACTAATGCCATACCACCAATAACGCACCCAACACAAGATACCTCTCCATGATTTCATTATCATGGTTTTTTCCTTGCATCAAAGTACATGGTCAAATGGAACACATTGATAATTATCTCAAGTCTAGAGACCAATATACATGTTCATATAAAGGAACATCCAATGACACCCAAAACAAGTGGTGTTCCTGTTAGCAGGTTTGCCCTCATGATCTTACCTACCAAAGATCACCAAACATGAACTTCATGGAAAGAAGTATCAATGCTTATGATCCCCCAACATTTGATAGTCAAACATCTAATATGTCTAGTTAGTATGATGTATCTATACCATAGGACATTTATTTAAGATTAATTTCATAGTATCTCAAAGTTCTCATTATAGCATGTGATCTTCTATAACCTTTTGATATGACAAATAATCTATGGAGATTACCATTTAAATAGTGGATGTATAAATTTCTACACTACAATAGTAAGCATGCATCATGAATATCCAATTTTATACATGAAATGGTATTTGAAACATATTGTTAAAGTTGAGCCAAGGGTACCCACTTTTACAACAAGGCCCTCATGTCTGAAGTCTCCTAGTGTTTTCCTCCACTGCATATGTTTAGGTTATATTCATAAGCTTTGTACGCTAGGTTTTTGGAAGATGTATCGAGATTGATCCTTTTTTGGATGGTTTGTTTGTTTTGTAACCTTTCCTCTGATGTTTTTTTATTGTGGTTTTGGAGATTTGGTTGTGTTGGTATCTTGTGGATGGTTCCCTTTTGGGATGTTTCTTGTGTATGGTTTTTGAATATCATTTATGGAATTACTCTTTTTCCTAGTTTCATTTTTTGGTTGTATACGAGTGTTGTTTGATGAGATTCATTGTTTGGGTGGACCTTTATAGAGAGTTTTGGTCACTCTCATTCTCTTTCTGAGTCATTAAGGATATAATTGTTTAGACATGATAAAGGCCTTGGGTGAATGATTGGGTAACTATAGTGTGTAATCCGCCAGTTGAGTTTGGTGTACTAACTAGTGTTTAGATTATTCCATTTGGGATACAATGAGTGTAGGTGACCCAGTTCTTGACCCTAGGTTATCAGCATGTATCATGGCATGAGTTGAGAGCTCATGTCATTCTTTTGAGGGCCATTATGGTTATTATTTTTTCCTTTGGGTTTGGGAAGTGGTCTTGGTTTGAGAGATCATTTCTCACATGGTTTCTTGGTTGTTCAAGGATGTATTTCTTGATTATTTTTCTTTTATGCCACCATATTAGAGGAACTATAAATAGTGGGGAGACCATGTTAGGTCTTCCATGATGCGTAGGACTTCTTGTGGAGGTTTTGTTTTAGTTTTTCTTGGAAAAGTTTGGAATCCATGTGGATGACCCTCTAAATGGGCCAAAGGACTTCTATTTTTATTCATTTTTTTATAATACCCCTTTTAAGGGTTGAAGGGGAACATGGCCAATATGCTTTATGACATTACATGATCTGATGGCCTTATAGGAATTTATCCAGATTATAACTACTTGGAACTACCCCTCCCTAATGTTTACATCATGATGTTAGCTCTCTACCTTCGCATGGCTGTTTAGCTAGGATTTCCATGCATGCACAAGCTGGTCCCGATGGAAATTTACATAACCTCTCATTCTTACAAATTTTTAGCTATGCTTTGGTGAATGTGCCTCCTCAAAATCCTCATATGGATCCTACTCCTTGTAGAGTCTTCCTGGTACATTTAAGCACAATTTCATGTGGATGATCAGTTTGATCTTTTTGAGGATTTCAGTTGTTCTCCTTGACGTTGAGACATGTTTAGTTGTTCTATTAGCTAGATCCTTCTTGGATCCTTCCACTTTATCTCATCTTTCCTTTCAACTGTGTAATTTTTTGAGGCATAAAGTGGCATGGTGGGGAGTTTGTGACACCCCACATTTCATGGTGTTGTTTATTTTGTATTATTTTATCATTCTTTGAGTGGTTTTTGAGATTCATTTTGTTTCAAGATAAAATTTCAAGTTTTTATAGGATTTTTGGGAGGAGAACAGTTGGTTAGAATGGTTAGGATCAACCGTGTGGTGTCCGTACAGGTGGGTCTATCATTTTTACAAAGTCATTTTTCACAGATTCTATATGGTTTAAAAAATGTGTAGAGATCCCCAAAGGTTGTGCAAGTATTTGGGTGTGTCTATGGTGAGTCTCACGGTTTGACCAAGCTATGTGGCACCCAAAACAAACCATGTGAGTGGGTTTCTGGCCTAAGAAGTGTCCAGCACATGGTTGGCATATGGTTTGTAAAACCATGCGGCTAAACCGTACAGCCAGTCTAGGTGTTTAAATTTTATATATTTCCCAAAATATACCTCTTAGAATTTAAGGGGTTTTCACCCCCATTTCTCTCTACCCACATCGTCCGAACCTTGGAAGCCTTAGAGGAGCTCCATCAACTTCCTTCTCTTGATCATTGCCCTCTATTTTGTGTTTTTCATGTGGATATAAGTTATTTCTTCCTTATTTTCTCTCTTATTCTCTTCCCCCTCTCTCTTTTTTCTTACATTAGACTTCTCCCATTAATTCTAGATCTATTATGGTAAATTTTAGGGTTCTTGGTAGATCTAGTGTTTGGGTTCTTAGTGTTTAGGGTTTGGGGATACCTTTACTATCCTCATGGGTGTGGTCATCATCGAAAGTGACATGTTACAAAGCATTTTTTCTTGATTCTCTTCTCTTTAAGGTAGACTTATTTATGAAATTTTTTATTTTAAGAATTAAAAATGTTCTTGTGCCTTTTAAATTCCTTTTTTATGAAAGTATTAATATATGTGATATCTCCTTAGTGATTTGAAACAATTTCATGGTGTTTTTATCTTGGTATAATTAATTTTTCATAAGAATTCCATGTTTTCATGTTTGAATTGGAATTTTTCAAGGTTATAAGATCTTATGAAATTCCTGTATGGAATTATGAAGTGGTTTTCATGTTGTACATTGGGTTTTACCTGGTGTTGGTTTTCAGTGAGTTAAATAAATGTTTTAAAGGGAGTTTTTCCTTGAAATGAGGTGTTGACCTCAAAGTGATTGAAAAAGGGGTTATTTAATAGATTTAAAACGATGGATTGAAATTTTTGAGTGATTTACCCCTTGTGAAAATACCATGATGGATCTTTTAAAATGTTTTTAAGGAAATGGAAGTCCTTTGGCCTTGTTTTGGTTTTCAAAGAGGTAGACCCTTGTTGAAGGGTATCTTTAAAATGTTTTAATGAAGTGAGTGGTGTCATTGATCCTCTCAAAATACTTTAAATTTTGATTTATTAAATTTGAAAGGTATAAAATCCTGATATTTTAAAAGGAAACATTATGTTCAATAGCATACTATTAAATATTATTATTTTAACAAAACCATTATAACTTATCCATTAAATTGGAGGGTGTGAATAAGATTAAATATATTATGAAATATATTTATATATATACATATATATATAAAGGTATTATTAAATACTTATTTATTTATTAATTATTAATAAATAAACACTTAATTTTTGTAAATACATTTTATTCTTCAATTATAAGTTTTAATCAAAAATTGATTTTTATTTCTTTTTATGAGAAAATAAGTATAATTATTTTTTGACACTTTTAGAAAATTTATTTGATGAAATTAAATTAATTTTTAAAATAAAAATATAAAAATAAATCTATTGTGAAATTTTGAGAATTTTCTAAAAAAGTATAATTTTTTGTGATTAGTAAATAAATGTGTTTTTTTTATGAAATACGGTATCTTTTGTGATATCATCAAAACATAAATATGATATAAAATTTTATTAAACTTATGTAAAGACTAATTTATGATAATATAATGAAAATATCATAAAAAATAGTTCATAAAATATAAAATATAAAATATTTCATGATAAATATAAAAATCATTTTCAGTGTCGACGTAGTACCTGTGTAACATTAAAAAAAAGTCCAATTCGGTGCCTTATAGATGTTTATGTAGATGTAACGAGTATTTTCAAAATTTTATTATTAAATTTAATTCATAAATTGTGATTTTGATTGATATTTTTGAATTTTTGACTAATATAACATGAATCTTATCCAAATGCTTGTTCAATTCTTGTGCAAGGCTAGAAAAGTTAAATTAAAAAATTAAATATTTTTTATTGGCATGTATGTGAGTAAATATATATAATGAATGAATATAAAGAATTATCTTGAGCCTAATTAATTTATTTTTATGTTAGTAATTTATTTTTAATTTTTATATATGAAATAATTGCCTTTAATGCTTATGAAACACTGAGGCAGTGCTTGTGAAAGTAGAAGAAAAATCAATAAAATGATTTTAATTAAAATTATAAAGAACCATTAAATAACACGAATATTTTAATAAATCTTATTATATTATTTATTTTCTACCATAATCATCCATGGTTTTAATTTAAGAACTTTTGGAGCCACGTAGTTGACATTAAGTCCCTTATTGTATTTTATTTAAAAGAAAGTCAAACTTGTCACGCAATGGTTTTTAATAAGTATAATATTTTTAATATGTGGAATTATAGAATATATGTTTGACAATAAACATTATTTTTAAATATAAAATATTTATATTCTTCGTGTAAATTTATTTTCAATTTTTAGGGAATAAATAATTACCTTAAATTCTTACACAATAATGATGCAGTAATTATTAAATTAAGGAAAAAATCAAATAAATTATATTAAAATATTAAAAAAAATTAATTTGAGATAATTAAGAGTATCCATGAATTATCTATATGACCATGAAATTTCTAGTATATAATAAAATATTTGTTTCAAATTTGACTCTTTTTTTGGATGTTTTTAAAGTCATAGTAATGAATAGTATCAAATTTGACAATAATGATATTTCATGAATATAATATTTCATTTAATTATTTAAAAATCATAATAATCTTAAATAATGGAATAGGGGATAAAATATGGTCATAAATTTCATCCCATGTTCATTTAAGGTCTATATGGAATCATTTGTCTCTAGAATAGTCTTATTATATTTTAATATTTTAAGGAATTCCAAAAGTGCCCCTCACCTCAATTATTAAAGGGAATCCCTTAATTTACTTCATTTTACTAACTTGAGCCTTATAGATCAACCATAATCTGATAAATTATCCTATCCACTTCCCTAGACATATTCTAGAGGTTCTAGTCTCCCCAAAAGATCAATTCTAAGTTCCATAAGGGATCCTTTAAAAAAGTGATATTCAAGAGTTGATTTTCTTAAACCACCTCTCTTAATTTCATTTCTTCTTCTACCTATTCCTCATCTCATTCATCCATTAAATAATAATAACTACAAAATCATTTATATACTTTAATTTTATATATATAATGGATTATTTTCTATCCACCCCTTTTCTCATATCTTCTTATTCAAAGAAAGTAAACCATTATCCAAATTATAGCGATTAATCATCTCTTTAGATAGTGAGTTTTCGTTTTTCATTACCACCTCCATGGCTAGTCATAAAAATATTATTATTATTAAGTCAGATTTTAATAGGTATATTATAACTTATTTCATGTTCTGGAACTAATATATATACATAATATTAAAGGAAACTAAACAATCTCATGATGGTTGGAAAACCTGCCAAAATAAACTAAGAATTTATTATTAATGTTTTATCAAGTGAATCATCCTCATGTTAGAATAAAAAATGATACTTGGAACCATTTAAACTTTTATAAGTGAATTAATAAAATTTAATTTCACTTCTAGAGTTTTATTTCCATTTGATAGGAACTTCCATAATTATACACAAGTTAACCAATCATGAAACCGTGAAACGAACACTTCTGAAACGAAAAAATTGATCTTAATAGCTCATAAAAATGGTCATAAAATAACTTTAAAAAATTATAATAAATAAAATAAATATGGAATAAGTTTTTAGTTAAGTAATTAATTAATATAATTTTATTATATAGAACATTAATTATGGGTACAGAATGCTTTCGGGTATAAGGTAAGGAATCTCTCTAAACCTCCATTTTCCTTCGGGTTCTGCTTTCTCTCTCTTTACCCCAATGTATTTATTATTTATTTTTATATATTTATCCTAAATTATATTTATATTTTCCAAACATGTTTATATATCTCAATTAATATTTATTTTATGGGGAATACATGTTTTAAAAGATTCCCTTATGAATTCCTCTTGATAATCAATCCCAATTAAAGGGAACTTCTCTATTTCTTACCCATTTTCAAATACACTCCATAAACTATTTTAATCCACTAATATTTTTCTAAAATTGATCATTTTATCATGAAAAACTATTTTAGTTAATTTTTGGTTTTATACAAACAATTATGGCTTTGTTTTCTTTAAATACTCTTTAATATTTTCTCTTAAACCACACTAAAGTGGCTCATTACTAAAGTTTCCTAAACACTTTTTCTTTGTGTATTCACTTAAGTTATACATAATTATTCATGATCTATTCTTGTTTTTATTTTATGATTGTCCAGAAATGATTTAATACCTTCATTCATGGATACCATTATGATACACCCTTTCGTTATGCCTTATGACATGATTACAAAACCCATTTATTTCCATGGGAAACCCTTATGATTATTCCTTAGGCTTGATTTCCTTATGTGGTACACATATGCATGTACATGTTATTATAGTTTCACCCATATAGCTCTCTAATTCATTGGGTAATGTTTAGTCTCATGAGACGTCATGTATGGGATTTGGGAGTAAACCTAATCCATTATGGGGATTTTTCCACCATGTGATATAGTCTTGGAAGTTAGCATTGACTCATGTTTATATCATGCTATATATTACTTCCACATTCCAATATTTCCATGATCATATGATTTCATTTTCTATATGTTATGCTTCCATATGTTTATTCATGATTCATTCCTTATGTTATCATGTTATGCCTTCTAACTCATGTTTTATTCTTTATTCCCATGTTTATTCCCTTACTAGGATTTTTAGATCATCCCTTTTGTCTATGTATTCCCTAGGTTATACTATGTATTTATAAGAGCTCAAAGTGTGTTAGGATATCATTATAGAGATAAATAAAGTGATATTTTATTCTACTTTCACATTTTCTAATTATGTACCTAGTCTTCCAAAGACACTAGACTTTTCGATCTGTGGATTTGTATTTCATGGATAATTATGCTTAAAATCATGTAATAATATGTGAAAAATTATTGGGTTGTTATAAAAGGTCTTGAAATTTTGAGTCATGTTTTAGTGTTAAAGACATGGTTGGAACTTTGGTTTTAAAATAGTGGTTGTGAAATACACCCCTTGATTTCCCCGTGTTTTTTCACTCTTGTGTAGGTTATTAATCTCTATGAGATGCTTGTTACTCCCCTTGTATGGGAATGTTCTTATTTATTCCACAGTGAATTTTATGTGTGGGGATATTTTTCATTGGGTATTAGGGTTGAGGGTAGCCATGGTTATACCTTGTGTGTTAGTCTTGTATTTTTTGTTCTTATGCCTCACTTCCTCTATTGGTCATGGGAAACTAGGTACTAAGTGGAAGATAGGTGGGGTTTTTTCATCAAAATGAGACTTGTGTGGGTGAATTGGATGACTTATGGTTTGAATTTCAGCACATTTCAGTAGCTAGTTTTCAAGTGGCATACTCATATACGGTTAGATGCTTTGTACATTTGGAATCCCAAGGTAGATCCCATGACACATTCGATTTCTTGGATAGTTATTGACTTAGGGAGTTTGATCTAGTGCTAGTTTATATCATTCCCCTTACTTTCATTGATATGGAACCTTCCTTGTTTATATTTGATATATTTCATGTGATTATTGGTTCTTTATTTGCTTATGATCAACTTGTGTGTGTGTGTGTGTGATGGTACGTTTCTTTGGAATGATTTTTCAAAGAAGTTGGAAAATCTGTTTTGAATTTAAAGACTCTTGTGTGGGTGCTTTAAAGTGGATTTCAAAATGGGTGTTTATTTTAAATGGTGGATTCTAACAGTGAAAGGATTTAAAGTGATCATTTTCACTTAAATGAAACAAGTGGGTTGTTTTTTGAAATGTTAATGGTGGGTTCGTGGTTCGAAAATGGTGTAGGCTGATGGATTTATTTTCAAAATGCAGGTGTTCAGTTTTGGAAAACAAAGAGTAATTTTTTGAAAGATGTTTGTGGAATTGTTTGGATTCCCATATGTAGTGTCACGAACCATCCTCAGGGCCCGTGCCATGACTACCCCAAGCCCGCCTTCCATAGGCCAGGGGCTGGCGACTAGCACCAAGGTGTAAATCCCGGTAAAAAGGGAAGGCATTGCCTTTGTAAAGTAAACAAGCACCACAGAGTAAGCAAGCGGAAAGTAAACACTAAGTGAAAACAGAGTACAACTGAAAGTGCGGAAAAGTAAATGGGCCAGTATACAAACCCAAACTGAAAGTAAAGTACAACTCGAAAGGGAAAACAGCAACTGTAAAGTAAAAGCCGCTACTCCAAGTTGTCCACTGGAAATCCCACCTGAAGGGTGGGTACAGATAGCTCCACTGCTCCTCGGGTCCTGTCGTCCGCTCCGAACACGTCCCGCCCGGTGGTCCACCTCCAGGTACCATCCTACTCTGCAAGCCTCAGCCAAGATCAACGATGTCCGTCGTCTGCAACCAACACAATGCAGTGCGGGCATAGCCCGTGCAGGGGTGAGTATAAGCTACTCAGTAGGGACCCCGAGACCCCAGAAGGTCTCCCAAAATCCACAAAGGATAAACCACAAAGGTGAGATACAAACACGAAATAACAACCGACACTGCTTAGGTATATGCCCATACATATACCTAAGTCATCAATTCCAATACGCTCCAACCACCGATCCCAAGTACAACTCAGTCCACACAGGAAAGTATACGTATTCCACACAGGAAAGCAAAACGAAATTCACACAGGATAGCACAACACAATCCACACAGGAAAACAATAGGATTCAGCTCACACAGGTATACTTCTTCGAAAGACGATAAAGATGATCTCTGATCTATCTAAGTCGTCGGACCCACGAAGGATCGATAGGTAACTAACCCCCGCAATGACCCACACAGGATCGGGCCCACACAGGACCTGTAGGCGTTGGTTCACACAGGACCGCTGAGCGCAGACCCACACAGGATCAGACCCACACAGGATCGGGCCCACACAGGACCTGTAGCACTGATCCACGTAGGATCGCTGAGTGCTGTAGTCATCGTCGAATCCACCAAGGATCTATGTACTGTCATCGTCGCAGTCACAGTAGTAGTAGCAGTAGCAGTAGCAGTCACAGTCGCAGCCAGCACTAGGGTTCCCGCACACAGCAAGCTCGTTCGGGGGGGTCCGCTCCACGAGCCGAGAGGCTGATACATCAACTGTCACATAGCCCAGAGTTGATGTATCCAAAAGTTCTGTATCGTCAACAGGAACTCAACGCAACAGACGACGCGTCGATCGGACGCCTGGTCTGAGAGTTATTGGCTTTTTCGTCCCAGGGGCCCGGTTGGTTTTTAAGGCAAACCCAACCCGACCGTACTCCACCTGCGTCCAAACCTCGGGTGGAGTATGCCAAAAGATCCGTCTCACTAATAGGAACACAACAAAGCTGACGGCACGTCAATCGGACGTCCGTAGCTCAAGATATGAGTGTTTCCGCTCCGAGGGCCCGGTTGGTTTCGTGTACGAACCAACCCGGCCGAACTCAAAGTATTCCGAAATTTTGAGAGCGATATATCGAATCGACCGTCTCGATCCAAGGATCGCATCTCTACTTACGGTTCGTCAATCGGAGGTCCGTAGCTCAAGTTATGGGCAAAAGACCGAAGTCGATTCGAAAACGGGGGGTCCGGGTCCGGGCCGACCCGGTCCGACCCCCCCCCCCCCCTGGGTCGGCCCGAACCGGGCGACCCGACCCGGGTCCGACCCGGCCCGGCCGGCGGCGCGGTCGGGGCGCCACTCGGGTGCCACGCGCGGGGGGCAAGGCCCCCGCCCTTCCTGCTGGCGGTGCGGCTGGATACCGTGCCTTGGATCAAACGGCCCCCCTCGTGGGGGCCTGCCTTTGAGAAAAACGGGGGGGCGCTGCCCCCCGTTGTGAAACCCCCCCCCCCCATTATGGGGGGCCAATTTAACCGCCCGGGGGAATTTAATTCCCCCTGTTTTGCACCGTCCCGGCCGGCCCGACCTGGCCGGCCGGCTTCTTCTCAATAGGACCGGCATGGGCCGGCTTCTTCTCAATAGGACCGGCATGGGCCGGTCCTCTTCCATTTTCCAGCACCAGCGGCCCGGCTGGCCGCCGGTCATCACGTCCCGCCGCGGCCCGAAACCGGTCGTGGCCTTCGTTGTCCGGCATGGTGTGACGGCACCGTGCCCTTCCGCCGCGGCCCCGCTCCGGCCGCAGCGCCTTCGGTTTCCTTCGACGCGGCGTG
Source organism: Viscum album (assembly GCA_963277665.1). NCBI lineage: Eukaryota > Viridiplantae > Streptophyta > Magnoliopsida > Santalales > Viscaceae > Viscum > Viscum album. The sequence continues at coordinate 1,893,635,520 of OY728165.1, forward strand.
ACGGCGTCGCGTTCATGATGAATCTTTCCACGACACGGCGCGACGGCGCCGCGCAATAATTGTCGAATGATTCCCGCGTGGTGCGACGGCACCACGCCATCTCGTTTCATCTGCAAGGAAAATAATAATCAAGAACAAAGGAGGGGGGATTCAGCCGTGTTTGTGCGGTCCGACCCCCCTCTCGTTAGATGATAACACTTAAACATTTATCCTCAAGATTGTCATGCTAGAATCAAGAATGAGAATAAATAAATAATCAACAACAAACCCCTACCTCGGTTTCAAGAACGATGATCGTCAACGACCCGCGGAAGACGAGCGTCGTGGTGGTCGGCGTCACGGAAGAAGGACGTCGATGTCGTGAAGCGAGGATTCGAAGTTCTTTGACGACGATTTCGTCGCGGGAAATCGTCACGGAAGAGTTGACGCGGAAGAAGACGTCGTCGGTATCGCGGGTATGACGTCGCAGAAGACGGTTCCCGAGAACGTGGCGTTCTTCGTCGATGTCCGAATGTTCTTCACGTTCTTCGTCAAAGTTTAAAGAAGAAGGAGAAGGCTCCAAATTCTCTCAAGGTGACTAGAGAATTCTAACCCAAATAAAATAAGCTAAAGTCTTATTTTATTCACACAATTATCAATTTGAATTTCAAAGGTTTGAAATTCAAACAATTCAACTCCATTAATTAACAAAGTTGTCATGTTCATTAAAAGAGGAGTTTAAGGGAGTTTTAAAAAAAAGAAGGTGAAGAGTTATGCTTCGTGTGGGCCCCACCACACTTAATCCTCCCAAGGGAGGTTAAGTGGATGTGGGTCCCACCTCTAACCCCCTTTGTGAGAAAAAAAACTAACAAGTTAAAATAAAATTTGTATTCCACAATTTTATTTAACTTATTCTAAATTCCCAAAAACTAACTCCCAACCCGCAATAAACGCAACCCCGAAAAAGGTCTCCTTAAGCGAATATCGGCGCTGCGAGTTCATCGGTGTCCTCGGATTTCAATTCCGAGCACCAGATCAAAAGTTAGAAATTCCCTCTCGTTCGTTCACTGAACGTACCCGAGCCAAACTTCGGAAATTGATTCCGGGCACTCCGGGCCTCGGAATCAGGTGCCGTCAGAAACCGCGCTCTTGTAAAATTCCAAAGAAAATTAAGAAAAAATTTCCCTTGAATTTTACGGGTCTTTACATTACTCCCACCTCAGGGCTTTACGTCCCCGTAAAGATACATCAAAAACTAGGGAAACAAATGAGAGTACTGAGCATGCATCTGAGCCTCCCGCTCCCAAGTGCTCTCCTGGAGATTCCCATGCTTCCATCTGATGTGTACAAGAGGAATCGATCGCCCATGTAGGACCTACTCCTGTCGATCCTCTATCTCCACTGGGACCTCCGTAAAAGTCGCCCCATCGTCAACGTCAAGCTCCCCATGGTCAATGATGTGCGTCGGGTCGTGCACGTATCTCCTCAGCTGAGACACGTGGAAGACGTCGTGCACCCGGTGCAACTGAGGTGGTAGAGCCAGGCGATAAGCCACCTCTCCAATCCTGCTGAGGACCTGGAAGGGTCCGATGAAGCGCGGAGATAACTTGTCGCCTCGGCCAAATCTCCGTATACCACGTCGAGGTGAGACCCGCAAGAAGACATGGTCGCCATCCTCGAACTCTAGTGGCCTCCGCCTCCTGTCAGCGTATGACTTCTGCCAGCTCTGAGCTGTCCTCATCCGCTCCTGGATGACCTGGACCTTCTATGTCGTGGCCTGGACCATCTCCAGTCCCACAAGTGCTGACTCCCCAGGGTATGTCCATCACAAAGGAGATCTACAAGGTCGGCCGTACAACTCCTCGTACGGTGCCATCCCGATAGTGGAGTGGTAGCTATTGTTGTACGCAAACTCCACCAAGGGTAGGTGGTCCTCCCAGCTACGACCAAAGTCGAGGACACATGCGCGGAGCATGTCCTCGAGAGTCTGAATGGTCCTCTCCGTCTGACCATCCGTATGAGGGTGAAAAGCTGTGCTCAGACGTAGCTGCGTCCCAAACGCCTCCTGTAACCCCTTCCAAATCCGGGAAGTAAAGCGAGCATCTCGATCAGAGATGATAGATGATGGCACACCATGGAGCCGCACAATCTCCTGAACGTAGAGACGTCCCAAGCTCTCCACTGAGCCCTGCTCTCTGATGGGTAAGAAGTGTGCCGACTTGGTGAGTCGTTCAACAATCACCCAGATGGAGTCATGACCTCTGGAAGTGCGTGGAAGTCCAGTCACGAAGTCCATAGATATGTCGTCCCACTTCCACTCTTGAACCTACAAGGGCTGTACCAAGCCTGCTGGTACCTGATGCTCTACCTTCACCTGCTGGCAGGTGAGGCATCGAGAAACGAACTCTGCCAGAGCCTTCTTCATGCCCGGCCACTAGTGCTGTCATCTGAGATCCTGGTACATCTTCGCCACTCCTGGATGTACCGCCAAAGGAGAAGTGTGAAACTCTCTCAGCACCTCCTCTCGCAAAGCGACTGGTACCATGGTACGTCCTATGAAAAGGATGTCGTGCTCTTCTCCAAGGGAGAATCCATCAGGTGCCTATCCCAAGGATATCTGTTCACGCCGTGTCTCATAGTCAGCGTCCTCACGCTGTACCTCTCTAACCCGTTGCAGAAGTGGAGGGGTGACTGTGAGAGACTGAAGGAAGGCTGCTCCATCTCTATCCATGAAGGATATCTGCAAAGAGGCTATCTGCTCCGTTGCCTCCTCGAGTAGCTGAATGCCCGTCCTCCTACTGAGGGCATCGGCTACCATGTTCCCCTTCCCAGGAGTATAGACTATCTCAAAGTCATAGTCCTGGAGGAACTCGAGCCATCGCCGTCGTCTCAGGTTTAGGTCCTTCTGCGATAAGATATAACTGAGACTCTGATGATCAGAAAAGACTGTAAAGCGCTCGCCCATCAGATAGTGTCGCCATGTCTTCAGAGCGAAGACTACTGCTTCCAACTCCAAGTCATGGGTAGCGTAGTTCTGCTCATGAGGCCTCAACTGTCGTGATCCATAGGCGATCACTACCTGCTCCTGCATCAGGACGCAACCGAGTCTGGTCCCTGATGCATCGCAGTAAACTACGTACCCAACTCCCTCCTCAGGCAACCTCAAGATAGGTGCGCTGGTCAATCTCTGTCTCAGCTCCTAGAAGCTCTGCTGACATCTGTCTGACCACACGAAGGGTTTCCCCTTCTTCGTCAAATCTATGAGTGGTGCCGCAACTCTAGAGAAGTCTGGCACGAATCTCCGATAGTATCTAGCTAGTCCCAAGAAACTCTGAACCTCAGTCACACTCCTGGGTGGCTCCCATGCTAACACAGCCTCGATCTTCGCAGGATCCACTGCAACTCCTGCCTCAGAGATAACGTGACCCAAGAAGTGGACCTCACGTATCCAAAACTGGAACTTCGAGATCTTACCATAAAGCTTGTGATCTCGGAGTGTGTCTAGTAGAACTCGCAAGTGATAGGCGTGCTCCTCCTCAGTCGTAGAGTAAATCAGAATGTCGTCGATAAAGACCACGACAAACCGATCAAGGTATGGCTGAAAGATCCTATTCATGAGGGCCATGAACACTACTGGAGCATTGGTTATGCTGAAAGGCATAACCAAGAACTCATAGTGGCCATACCGACATCTGAAGGTCGTCTTCTGCACGTCCTCGTCTCTGACTCTGAGCTGATGATAGCCTGACCTGAGGTCTATCTTCGAGAACCACTATGCTCTCTTGAGCTGATCAAAGAGGTCATCAATCCTCAGTAGCGGATACTTGTTCCTCACTGTCACCTGGTTTAGGCGACGATAGTCAACACAAAGTCGCAAGCTCCCGTCCGCCTTCTTGGCGAACAAAATCGGGGAAGCCCAGGGTGAAACACTGGGTCGGATGAACCCCTTGCCCTGCAAGTCCTCCAACTGTACCCGTAGCTCTCGAAGCTCGGCGGGGGCAATCCGATATGCTGGAGTCGATATCGGGGTTGTCCCAGGGTCCAGGTCAATATAAAAGTCTACCTCTCTGCGAGGAGGTAGCCCTGGAACGTCGTCGGGAAAAACGTCCGCAAACTGATCCACCACTGCAGGAAAACCAGGACTCTGCACGTCAACTGCTCCAAGGATGAGGCTAGCCAACTGATGAGTGATGGGCTGTCCTCTCCTCTGCGGAAGTCCATCCTGTGCTGCAAAGGTTTCCTTCTCGCCGGTGAAGGTGAACCTGCTCTCGTCGGTGCGTACACATCGCACCTTGCGCCTAAAACAGTCAATCTGTGCATGGACCGTAGATAGCCAATCCATGCCCAAGATGACGTCGTAAGGCCTCGACGCTGCTACAAGAAGATCCCAGCCGAAGCTCTCACCTCCTAGAGTAATCTCACACTACCGGCACCAGTACGTAATCGTCGAGTCTGCTCCCGCAGGAGTCTCTAGCCGTAAGGATCGAGCCAACGGCTCTGTCGGAATCTCCGAGCTCCGAACAAGGGCAGCGGCTATGAAAGAGTGACTCGCTCCTGTGTCTATAAGTACTGTAGCAAGGGTGGAATAGACACAGATAGTACCTCGAATCATCTCGGGTGCGCCGTGGTCATAGGCCTCTACTGCCTGGAGTTGTGCCTGTCTCTGCTCGCCAGCTCCCTGTGGTCAGGGTGGACCTCCTGGTGGTGGTGGTGGCAGAGCCTCAAAGCGTCGCCCACCACCTGCTGCTCGGCCAGCTCCTCTTCCTCGTCCGCCTCCTCCCTGCAGACTGGCACGGTCGACCCTCTGATACCAATTTGTCACGACCCGTCCTCGGGGCCCGTGCCGTGACTACCCCAAGCCCGCCTTCCATAGGCCAGGGGCTGGCGCCTAGCACCAAGGCGTAAATCCCGGTAAAAAGGGAAGGCATTGCCTTTGTAAAGTAAACAAGCACCACAGAGTAAGCAAGCGGAAAGTAAACACTAAGTGAAAACATAGTACAACTGAAAGTGCGGAAAAGTAAATGGGCCAGTATACAAACCCAAACTGAAAGTAAAGTACAACTCGAAAGGGAAAACAGCAACTGTAAAGTAAAAGCCACTACTCCAAGCTGTCCACTGGAAATCCCACCTGAAGGGTGGGTACAGGTAGCTCCACTGCTCCTCGGGTCCCGCCGTCCGCTCCGAACACATCCCGCCCAGTGGTCCACCTCCAGGTACCGTTCTACTCTGCAAGCCTCAGCCAAGATCAACGCTGTCCGTCGTCTGCAACCAACACAACGTAGTGCGGGCATAGCCCGTGCAGGGGTGAGTATAAGCTACTCAGTAGGGACCCCGAGACCCCAGAAGGTCTCCCAAAATCCACAAAGGATAAACCACAAAGGTGAGATACAAACACGAAGTAACAACCGACACTGCTTAGGTATATGCCCATACATATACCAAAGTCATCAATTCCAATACGCTCCAACCTCCGAGCCCAAGTACAACTCAGTCCACACAGAAAAGTATACGTATTCCACACAGGAAAGCAAAACGAAATTCACACAGGATAGCACAACACAATCCACACAGGAAAACAACAGGATTCAGCTCACACAGGTATACTTCTTCGAAAGATGATAAAGATGATCTCTGATCCATCTAAGTCGTCGGACCCACGAAGGATCGATAGGTAACTAACCCCCGCAATGACCCACACAGGATCGAGCCCACACAGGACCTGTAGGCGCTGGTTCACACAGGACCGCTGAGCACAGACCCACACAGGATCAGACCCACACAGGATCGGGCCCACACAGGACCTGTAGCACTGATCCACGTAGGATCGCTGAGTGCTGTAGTCATCGTCGAATCCACCAAGGATCTCTGTACTGTCGTCGTCGCAGTCACAGTAGTAGTAGCAGTAGCAGTAGCAGTCGCAGTAGCAGCCAGCACTAGGGTTCCCGCACACAGCAAGCTCGTTCGGGAGGGTCCGCTCCACGAGCCGAGAGGCTGATACATCAACTGTCACATAGCCCAGAGTTGATGTATCCAAAAGTTCTGTATCGTCAACAGGAACTCAATGCAACAGACGGCGCGTCGATCGGACGCCCGGTCTGAGAGTTATTGGCTTTTTCGTCCCAAGGGCCCGGTTGGTTTTTAAGGCAAAACCAACCCGACCGTACTCCACCTGCGTCCAAACCTCGGTCGGAGTATGCCAAAAGATCCGTCTCACTAAGAGGAACACAACAAAACTGACGGCACATCAATCGGACTTCCGTAGCTCAAGATATGACTGTTTCTGCTCCGAGGGCCCGGTTGGTTTCGTGTACGAACCAACCCGGCCGAACTCAAAGTATTCCGAAACTTTGAGTGCGATATACCGAATTGACCGTCTCGGTCCAAGGATCGCATCGCCGTTGACGGTTCGTCAATCGGAGGTCCGTATCTCAAGTTATGGGCAAACGACCGAAGTCGATTCGAAAATGGGGGGTCCGGGTTCGGGCCGACCCGGCCCGACCCCCCCCCCCCCCCCTGGGTCGGCCCGAACCAGGTCGACCCAAACCGGGTCGAACCGAACCGGGTCGACTCAACCCGGGTCCGACCCGGCCCGGCCGGGGCGCCGCTCGGGTGCCACGCGCGGGGGGCAAGGCCCCCGCCCTTCCTGCTGGCGGCGCGGCTGGATGCCGCGCCTTGGATCAAACGGCCCCCCTCGTGGGGGCCTGCCTTTGAGAAAAACAGGGGGCGCTGCCCCCCCTTTGTGAAACCCCCCCCCCCATTATGGGGGTCCAATTTAACCGCCCGGGGGAATTTAATTCCCCCGGTTTTGCACCGTCTCGGCCGGCCCGACCTGGCCGGCCGGCTTCTTCTCAATAGGACGAACATGGGCCGGTCCTCTTCCATTTTCCGGCACCGGCGGCCCGGCTGGCCGCCGGTCATCACGTCCCGCTGTGGCCCGGAACCGGTCGCGGCCTTCGTCGTCCGGCACGGTGCGACGGCACCGTGCCCTTCCGCCGCAGCCCCGCTCCGGCCGCGGCGCCTTCGGTTTCCTTCGACACGGCGCGACGGCGTCACGTTCATGATGAATCTTTCCACGGCGCAGTGCGACGGCGCCGCGCAATAATTGTCGAATGATTCCCGCGTGGTGTGATGGCACCACGCCATCTCGTTTCATCCGCAAGGAAAATAATAATCAAGAACAAAGGAGGGGGGATTCGGCCATGTTTGTGCGGTCCGACCCCCCTCTCGTTAGATGATAACACTTAAACATTTATCCTCAAGATTTTCATGCTAGAACCAAGAACGAGAATAAATAAATAATCAACAACAAACCCCTACCTCGGTTTCAAGAAGGATGATCGTCAACGACCCGCGGAAGACGAGCGTCGTGGTGGTCGGCGTCACGGAAGAAGGACGTCGATGTCGTGAAGCGAGGATTCGAAGTTCTTTGATGACGATTTTGTTGTGGGAAATCGTCGCGGAAGAGATGACGCGGAAGAAGACGTCGTCGGTATCGCGGGTATGACGTCGCGGAAGACGGTTCCCGAGAACGTGGCGTTCTTCGTCGATGTCCGAATGTTCTTCGCGTTCTTCGTCAAAGTTTGAAGAAGAAGGAGAAGGCTCCAAATTCTCTCAAGGTGGCTAGAGAATTCTAACCCAAATAAAATAAGCTAAAGTCTTATTTTATTCACACAATTATCAATTTGAATTTCAAAGGTTTGAAATTCAAACAATTCAACTCCATTAATTAACAAAGTTGTCATGTTCATTAAAAGAGGAGTTTAAGGGAGTTTTTAAAAAAAAGAAGGTGAAGAGTTATGCTTCGTGTGGTCCCCACCACACTTAATCCTCCCAAGGGAGGTTAAGTGGATGTGGGTCCCACCTCTCACCCCCTTTGTGAGAAAAAAAACTAACAAGTTAAAATAAAATTTGTATTCCACAATTTTATTTAACTTATTCTAAATTCCCAAAAACTAACTCCCAACCCGCAATAAACGCAACCTCCGAAAAGGTCTCCTTAAGCGAATATCGGCGCTGCGAGTTCATCAGTGTCCTCGGATTTCAATTCCGAGCACCGGATCAAAAGTTAGAAATTCCCGCTCGTTCGTTCACTGAACGTACCTGAGCCAAACTTCGGAAATTGATTCCGGGCACTCCGGGCCTCGGAATCAGGTTCCGTCAGAAACCGCGCTCTTGTAAAATTCCAAAGAAAATTAAGAAAAAATTTCCCTTGAATTTTACGGGTCTTTACATAGTATACAGATAAAAATATCACTTTCTAGTTTATTTTCAAACTATCATTGATGAATTATCATATGAAACATATTACGTATATTTGGTGAGTTTTGGTGACCTACTGGGATTTTTATCCCAAGACAATATATTTCAGGTTCCAAGCTCCTAGTTGGACTCAGTTTTGATCATTGTGGCCAATGTGGGGTGAGTTGGGTGGTGGTGAACAACTGGAGGTTTCATGGAGATGGTATGGGCTCGGCTCAAGCTATTTGGTTTAATGTTGTTTTATTTTGGTTAGTGTTGTATCTATTCATCCTAGATATATTTATTATTTATGGATGATGTTTTTGTATAAAACAAATGGTTTGGATCATACTATTTGGTTATGAATTGTTTGGAATTTTTATTTATTCTATATTTATTTATTTATTCTAATGGATTTTATCTAAAAAATGGGTGAAATCATTCCCAAAGGGATTCGTTTGATACCCAAGCACCAATTACCAACTCGTGGGGATCGAGAATGCCCTCTAGGCCCTATGGGAAATCAGGTTAGGTGCCGAGTTCAGTAGCAACCGGGCTGGTTCATTACATCCACCTAGTTTAAGATTATTTTCCATAATCCCCAATGATGTTTTGAACCTAAACTTGCCTTATCAACCTTGTATGGGTTGAATGTATTTTTTCCTCATCACTTGATATGTTAGAATATTCTTATCTAACTTTTATATCTTCAACACTTTCATATTTTCCTAGAATTTCATCAAGTAGTTCAATAAAAACAGCATCAACATCACTTCTAGAACTTTCTTCGTCAGGAGAAATTTATTTCTTTGATTGATCTAGCACTTTAACAACACCAAAATCAATTATATTTTTTACTTTAATTGTTGAAACAATGATAACCTCTTCCATTTGGAGTATATACAAGAAAAATCTCATCAACTCCTCAATTCTCAAACTTTCCATGATTCTCACCTTTTACCTTGATAACACAATGGCTACCAAACACCATAACATGCTTTAAACTTGGATATTTTTTATAATACATCTCATACATGGAAAAATCTAATTTTGGTTTTTAAAAACAAATTTTTTTTATATGGAGAACTACACCAATATCTTGTCTCTGGAAATAATAAGTATCATGCTCAGCTAGCATTATCTGAGTCATCTCCACCAAACTCTTGCTCTTCCATTCATCCACACCATTTTTTTGGTGTGTATGGTTCATTGAGTACATGTAGTATGTCATTCTTATCAACATAAGCTTCAAACTTCCCATTTGTATACTAAATTACATTATATTTATATATTTTCTTGAGATATAACACACATTTGAATGAATAATCTCCAATTGTTAAGTAAATTGAATCTTCACCTTCTTGAGTAAAGAGTTAACAATTTTACCCTTTTGAAATATTGATCACATTAAACATATTACTCATTTCAGCAAAGTAAAATCACTAAAATTATCTTCTTTAGTGATAAAATTCATGTTCTTTTAGCTAGGATAGAAAATTCTTTGATTCCACAATTCATTTTACTCTTTCATACTTATATAGCATGAGTTTCTAGCATCACACACTTGAAATAAGTTTCCTTTAGTCCACTGTCCTTTTGACACAAATTTTTCATCTTCAACATTCTTAATAAATAATCCATCCTTTTTGAAGACCACGTTATTTTCTTCATCATTGAGCTATTAAACACTTAGTAGATTGTGTTTTAATCCACCAACAAGCAAAGTGTTTGGATTTTAGCTTTTATTTTCCAATAACTACTAAGTCAAATCCTTTAATCTCAAGTGATCCATCATTACCAAAGGTTATTGATCCATATATAGACTTTTTTTATCTTTAATGATTTTTAAAACTCATAACATGTGGGATGAGTGTCTATTATCAAAGATCTGTGTACTTTCCCCTTTATATTATTTAAGTGCTACTTATACATTAAAGTCATTCTTATTTCCTTTGTTCTTATTCTTATGATTCTTTTGATTATTGAAACTCATATTTTTTAGCCTGGTAAAATGACAAGGCAGTCATTAGCATGATGACTAAGATGATCACACATTCCATAGACTTCTTCAAGTATATCAAACTTGTTTTTTGATCTTTGTATGGAGTACTTAACCAGTTTCTGAACTTCATTTTATTAATAGGACTGGCTCCCCCTCAATACTTTCCTATCATAAATTTTACTTTGATAATTATATTTTTGATTAAACCAATACATCTTTTTCATATTCCCAAAGCCCCCACAATACCAATAATAACCATAAAAAGCATATTTACCTTTGAAAGTAACATATCATCCAAATTTTGTCGATTATTTTTCACCTTTCATAGAGTCACTAATTTTAAATACATTTTGTTAAAAGAAATTTTAGTAAACTCCCAATTCCTTGATCTTAATATCAATCCCTTTTTCATCTCTTTCAGATACCCCTATTATAGAATATTTTTCATTCAAGTTGGTTCTCCTAGAATTTACAGATTTTGAAACATCACTTGATTTAGCCACAACATTTCTCTTTATGAATTTTTTCTTCTTCACTTAGTTTTGCCAACATTTTTAAGATTATTATCATCTTTATGAAATGATTTGTTTTGATCTTCTTGAGATTCAAAATTCTTCAAACATTCTCCAAATTATGAAGTATAATTATAAACATTGGATATGTACTTCTTTAAGTCCTCTTCTATTCTAATCAAGTTTTATTATAAATGGTAAAAATACTTTTCTTTCTCCTTTAATAATTCTTAAAAATTTATGTTAATATTAATCTCATCATAAAGAAACTTCTTCACCATTTAACTTCATCAAGTAATATATACTTTTCTTTTGTAAAGACAGATTCAATTTTTTAAAAAGATTTATCATCTATCTTTAATTTTTTGATCTTGTTCTCCTATTTGGAAATATTTAAGATATATTATTTTAATTATCTCTTAATAATGGATTCTATATCATTGTATTATTCTTATATACTTTCATAATCACTTTCATCTCTTGAAATATTGTCATTATTCACTTTAGTAATGAGCAATTTTTCAGAATCTTCATCACCAAAGGAAAATTCATCTTCATCTTCATTCTCATTATCTATAATTTCTTTAGACAAGAAGTTTCTCCTATGAAATTTAGAGAACATATTACCATTCTTATTATAAGAAACATTTGGCTTATTGTGTTTTTTCTTTGATAATATTCTTGGAATATCATTTCCTTCATTGTTTTTGGATTTTTGACAACTTGCAGCATAATGTCCAATAGCTCTACATCTAAAACATTTTCAGGGAAGATTTCCCTTGTACTTTATTTTCCCTCTTATCATGTTTCTTGAGATAAGTGACATAACTTCATCAAAATTCTCATCTATATCTTCATAAAAATATGAAAAACAACATGATTATTCTTTAATATCAACCTTCTTCTTCAACTTCTCTTACTTTTTGGATTTAAAATTTTTTCATTATTCACTTATTTTTTGATAGAAATATATTTCCTCATTTTCTAATATATTAAGATACTAGGAAAATCATCAAGAGAAATATAAATTGAATATTTTTCTTCAAAATAAGAGACTTTAGATTCAAATCTATATGGTAATATAAGTAGAATATTTTCAAAAAAAATCAACATCTTCCAACTTCTCACCATATCCTTTGATAGTGCTCACAATTTCATTCACCCTTGTAAAGAAACTATAAATAGTTTAATCATCATTCATATAAATATCTTCATAATTCATTCCACAAAACTATAAAATAGCTCGCTTCACAATGTTTTTTCCTTTATAGATATTCTGAAGTCTATCCTAGATATCATTAGTGGTTTTGAGTTCTTTGAATTTCAAAAACTCACTTTCTGAGAGAGATGGAAAAATAACATTCTTTGCATGACCATAATTTTCTAAATTTCTTTTATCTATTTTTTTCATAGAAACACCTTAAATATGGGGAACAACCCCATCAATTGTGACTTCCAAAACATCATAATTGATATATAACATGTATGACATCATCTTATCTTTCCATATGTAATAGTTTTTTCCAATAAAATGTAGGAAACCTCTATTCATCCATTGAATTTAAATTATCCATTGTAGATGATATAAATCAGTGAATTCTTCAAATTGAGAGACAGTGACTTCAACATCCAAAAACTTAAAATAGTCAATCAAAAACAAAAGGAACATCCCTATAATACCACTTATAGAACCACTTTAGGATCAAAGATAGGTCACTGAGTGGGGGGTGAACCAGTAATAAATAAAGTTTTTATATTTATTTTGAAATAACTTTTGCCACCTGTTAGGATGTAGTGATAATTGCTAAAACACACCCAAACACACACCAACATAAAGGAACACATCAAATTTACGAGGTTCACCTCTCAATGTTAAAAGGATAGTCCATGCTTTGATATAGATTCCTCCAGGATCACATTACCCACTAGAATCATTATGAGAGTTAAAATGTGTGGGATGTAACCTTGAAAATCTTGTTTGAAAATCTCCCAACTATGATTTGGTGCATCCCATATGCTAATGCATCCATCACTTTACAATGATAAATGTTTGGGTAATAATAGAAAAATTATCCAACCAAATAGACTTCCTATAAGTGGTTGAATGTGCTTAAATATTCCACTTTCACTCTACTTACACTGTAATAAACAAGAAAAAAAATTTCTTCAAACTTGCAAAGGGATGATTTGATTATTATCTTTGTATACAAAAAACATGCACATAGCCACTTCAATCATCTTCTTATTATTCTTAATTTCTTCTACTATAGATAATCATAGAATATTTATTGTACAACACATATCCAGAAATCTTCTTATTCTATCTTTATTCGCTCTCCTTTTCTTCTCAAAAATCCTCACTCACTTCAAATATTCACAGTAGTCCCTTATTCAAGAAATTAAAATTTGAACTTGAATTTCAAATTTAAATATCCTTATTAAATCACAACACTTGGATCATCTCTCATCTAAATCTTGACCATTAAATTTAAATTGATATTTAAAATAGATTGAAATAACCACCAAATTTTGAATATGAATCGAAGATAGCTTGTCTGCTCGAACTACCCAGATTATCCTCAAGAAACAACTTCTATGATGTTTAAAGTGGGATCCCTCACCCCAACTTATGTATATAATTTTATTACCATTACACATATACAGTTTGATATATACATGTGTTTATCTTACTAGAATAGTTATTATACTTATGTTTTCACTATATTTATGGTAATACCCTTAGATTACATGTCGTATCAAAAGGTTATAACAATTACTGGGATATAATGAGAACCTGGAGATACCATGAAAATAATCTTAAAGTTGTTTCCTATGGTCTAGATACATCATACTTATAGGATACAGTTGATGTGTGACCATCAGGTGTTGGGGGGTCCTAAGCATTGATACCTCTTCTCATGAAGTTCACATTTGGTGATCTCGAGTAGATTGGATCGTGAGGATGGACCCTCCAATAAGAACACCACATGTTTCAGGTGCCATTGGTTGTTCCTATATATGGACATGTGTATTGGTCTCATGAATTGAGATAATTATTAATGTGTTCCATTTGATTATTTACTTTGATGCAAGGTAAAAACTATGACACTAAAGTCAAGGTGAGGTATTTTTGTTGGGTGAATCATTGGTGGTATATCATTGGTTGAATGATCAATATAGAATTTGTTGTTTTTTGAGTTTATGAAGTGATATATTGGGCTTGGTTGATTAGGATGGTAGTACTTTCACTAAATCCATGGTCATGGTACAAGAAGGTAAGTCCATCTAGTATGGTCAACAGAAAAACAAATAAATTATGATGACATAAGTGTGCATCCTGGTTTATAAGATATCATGAGACAAATATATTATATTATATAGTGTGTCTTCATAGGATAGTTTTCTTCATTATAACCATTCCTTATCTCTTTTAGGGCCTTAATGGGTTGTCAAACTCTGATATTTGTCTATGAATAATATTCATTGTTATCAAAATAAGGGTCTAGAAGGTCACATACAACAGAATATTCAAGAGTCTTCCATATTCTAGTAAATATGTGAATAGTAAAAAGTGGGCCCCACCACAAGCCTTGAGATTTGTCCAAGTATTTGCGATCATGGACAAATAAATAAATTCATTATTATTAGAGTATTGAATAATTGGGTTGAATTTATTTATTAAATTTATTCATAATGTTTTAAGTGAATGCGTGGAAAAATATTATACAAATGAATATTATTTTAATATTCAAGGTTCATTTAATATTAGCATGAATTATGAGTCTATTTAATGAATCGGGTATATCACATAATATATTTATTATATATTACAAGTAGGTGATAAAATATAAACAAGGTTTATGACTTAGTTAATTCTTCATAACTGTTCATTTAATGCTTATTTACTGGATGTTAAATATATAGTGGTCAGGGAACCCTATCCGGGTATTTTAGACATCCAGTATATAAGTTGGGAGGAGCTCATTTCTAAGAGACTATTCATTCCAATGGATTAAGAGCTCATATCTCCCCCTGTATCCTAGAGAGATAAAGGATCTATCTGAGCAACCAATCCAAGAATGCCTTCATGGATTGAAGTCAAAGGATCGAGGTGATCATCCTGATGTCAAAGGAATCATCGAAGCTCCATGCTAGCACCTGGAATTTGATGAACAATGTACGCATAGATTCTTGAATCATGTGTGGATGATTTAGAGGGGTTTAGCCTTGGATCCTTCAAGCGACGAACACCGACGATGAAAATTTTAAATCCCCATCCCATTAGCTTACTTTGTGCATCCAAATACCATAAATTGATATCAAAGGGATTGCATGAATTTAATACTATAAGAAAATTAAAATTTCCTTAAATTTAAGTAGATATCTTTAATTCGGTCCCAAAAAAAGGTGCGTCGATTTGATATCAGATGACCAAGTTATGGCTATCTAAAAAATTTAATATGGATCGCAATTGGTTTTTTGGGTTATTAAAAATTGAAGAACACATTTATATAAATGTTTTATTTTTCAGTTATTTATTTTTCTGATGAAACCACGAATTTCAACCAGAATTTGGTGATCAGAATAGTAATCTCTAACTGGAAAAATTTCTACATCTTCATGGAAATGTGTATTCTTAATTGTTATTTTAATATTATAATTAATAAAATGGGATTGGGGGTTGCGATCTAACAAACCAAAAAAAGGGTTGACCTTCATCAAAACATTTTAAAAAAGCCTATAATATGCTGTAGAAAGGGGGTGTGATAAACAAAAGAATACCCTATCGTCAACCCATTTTTCAAAATCAAAAAAATATAAAATATTATAAAGGGGAAAGCATCTGTTGGAAGCTTCCCCAAATAGCCCTCCTCCCTAGCCAACTCTAGTTTCCACCATGGCTGACTGTAGTGCCCTCGCCAAGATCATCTCAATCCCACCATTGTCTGAGCTTGTGACTGCCATCACCATAATTTCATCTGAGCCCGTCATCACCCTCATCTCCAATGGCCGAACCAAAATTCATTGCCTTCACCGGTCCCCATCTCCTTTATCATGAAACCCTACCAGTTCGTCATCGTGTCGCCTCCCCATCCCAAACTGATTTACATCCTCCACCACCACTTGGTTGATTCAGAGTCCACCCTTTCCACAACGAACCACCACGACCATGACAACACCGGCCAACCACCCTGGGAACCCAAAACCCCACCCCAATCGGTGGTTCCCTAGACTCCCACAGGTCCTAATTGACCTGAACCATCCTACAACAGGCCTGGGCGGGTCTGCCCGACCCAAAACAGGTCAGGGCAGGTCTTCCTAGCCCAGAACAACCTTATAATGGGTTTTTCAGGCCCAAAATAGGTTTGTGTAGGGTCAGCCCGACCTGTGACGACCCTGCATAGGGTTCTGCGGCCCAAGAAAATTTTATATAAAAAAAATTATTTATTTATTTTTTGTTTTAAAAATAATAGTACTTTTAATATTATGAAAAATTATTTTAATTTTGGTATTGAATTAAATTAATTGATTAATTTAATTTTTTGATTAAAAAAATTAATTAATACCAGGACCGAATAAGTATATATTATTTTAATTTAAATAATTCCCTCATACTTTAAATTTAATAAAATTTAATTTTTTTCATGTTTTTATTTTACCCGTTGACTAGTTTTGAGCAGTGACTGAACCTATATATGTCAGAGTTAATTTTATTTAATTATTTATTACATGTGTGCAATGATTATAATATGTAATTAGTTTTATTGATTTTTTATCCATCATCCTATTTTATTCAATATATATAAGGGTCTATGCATCCATTCTTATCTATATGTATATTACGCTTCTCGAGAAACTCTCGCCTACATGTGAGTACATTTTTATTATTGATGATGACGATGTAAGACTTGAACCATGCATGTGGTAATTCCCCAGACAAGAAGCTAATACACTTGACTGGGGGTGAGATGTGATACAAGTTAGGAATTGACTCTGGTATGATATTCTTATGTCACGGTTGATCCACTGAGTTTTAATGGATCAACCAATATACGATGCTCAAGACCAGTCAGATAATTTATTCCCTTTATGAATTGTTTATTATTTTATGCAAATGCATGTTTATGAGAAACAAAAAAATAGAAAAATGCATAAAGACGCAATGAATGTATTCTATTAATGCATGTTCATTTATGAGCATGACAATATAATTTGAACGTATTTAATAGAAATGAGTTACATTACTTTAGGCCCCCATAATATGGGTTTCGCACTCCATGATTGGTCCCCTAGGGCCTCCCTCTTCTATGAATAAAAATTATAATGTTGGATGGTTACATTCATCAATAAATATTAAAAACCCATCAAAGAAATATTAAGTTGTACAGCCTTACATTACTCAAATTTGAACAAAACCGGGTGTATAGGGTACTCATCAGCCAAAGTTGAGGGTTCCTTCTACTACCGAGGAGTTATTATGAGAGTGATGGGTTGAATTAACTAAAGATGGTATCAAAGGAGTAGTCAAAACTATCTTTCTATAACTTTAGTGGTAAAACATTGAGGAAATCAAGGTTACGATTCCGATAAGCTGGGACTTTACTCAACAGTTTAAGGAATTGCGAGTCAATATGGTTGGTCAGTCTAGTTACTACCTTGAAACTCTCTCAAAAGTGGCATAGTCAAAGATTTTAGCCTATGAGGAGGGGTTTCAAAGATCATTTTCACTAGAATAATCAAGCAATAAATTATTATGAATCTAGTAGTGATGGATACTATAGTTCGATAAAATAGTGGGATACATTTAATGATTTATGTAATTAATCAATAATGTATAAATAGATAATCAAGATAAAGTAATAACTGCTAAAGTTTATTTATTTCATATAAAAATGGAAATCACCGACACTACTGGTATATTATCACTGTGATTGATACTAGATAAAGAAAATATCCTAATCATCCATACCTTCTAGGAGTGGTACAGGTGCTTACGCATAGTACTATGCCAAGAGATAAAGCTTTATGTGATAGAGTTATCACTTCCTAATGATCCCCCTTAGTGAGAAAGAAAGGTGGATAAATACAAGTATATAAAAATTATATAGATGATGCACTAGATATATGGTGTATCATGTTGTCATCTATGTCCAATCAATTGAAAAAAATGCATGAGGGTGAAGATTCCAAAAAGATGCCAACTCATCTCTGGTAGTTATATCAAGAGAGAGCTAGGAAATAAAGGTATGAAATATCTAATTCACTGTATAGGTGTAGTATAGAAAAAGGAAATCAAGTAGGACCTCATGTACTCAATATGATCAAGTACATTGAGAAACTTGAAGCCCTTGGGTTCAAGATGAACTAAGAACTAGTAGTCGGTCTCATTATTACCTCTTTACCACCAATATTTTTTACTTTTATTGTTAATTACAATATTAATAACCTGAAAAAGTCCCTACCAGATATTTTGGATTTAGTTCTCCAAGATGATAAGGAAATTAATAATACCATTTCTTCGGTCTTTATAGTGAATAAGATGAGGAAGGGAAAGTCTAAGAGGTCTAATGCTAAGTCCAGACCGAAGAAACTAATGCACCGTCTTTAGAAAAAGAAAAATATGGAGAGGGAGGGAAATAATCAGGAGGCTATCTACTTTCTATGTGGAAATATTGGACATTGGAAGAAGAATTATAGAGCTAGGAAGAAAAAGAAAGTTGATGCGTCTACTTCAATTATTTTTGTAATTGAATTAAATCTTTCATTATCTACAATTTGGGTATTGGGTATAGTATTTGGATCATACATTTGTATTCATATACAAGAACCAAGTAGATTCAATAATATTGAAAATGGTGGGGTGGATCTCCAGGCTTAAAATGGTGCAATTCTAGCGGCCTTGGCAGTGGGATATTATCATCTGACTTTTCCTAGTGGTTTAGTTCTTGTATTAAATAACTGTTATTATGTTCCTTCAGTTACTATAAACATAATCTCAGTGTAAAGTTTGTAAATAATGGGATTTTATTTCAAGTTTTTAAATAAATTTTGTCCATTTAATAAGGATAGTATATGTTATGGTATGGTGCATCTTAAAAATGTATTATATATACTTGAACCCAAAAACCTTGTAATGACAACCAATGAAAAAACTAGTGAACATCAATCATATAACACTTATCTATGGCACTTCAGGCTTGGTCATGTAAATGAGAAGCATTTAAAGAAATTACATCAAGTAGGATTTTGAGACTTGGCTAAGTTAAAACCTATGAATGTATGTCATGCTGTTTTATAAGGGAAAATGACCAAAGTACCCTTCTATGGGAAAGACATAAGAGCCACTAGATTATTGGAATTAATTCATACTGAAATATGTGGTCCATTTACAGTAAAAAAATGGGTGGGTTTTCATACTTCATTAATTTTATTAATGACTATAGTATATATGGTTATATCAACTTAATGAGGTATAAGTAAAATTCCTTTTAGATGTTTAAGGAATATAAATATGAAGTTGGAAACCATCTTGGTAAGAAGATTAAGTAACTCCACTCAAACCAAGATGGAGATTATCTTAACCATGATTTCATTGAGAACCTAAAGGAGTGTGGGGTATTATCCTAACTCGCTCCTCCTTATACACCACAGTGGAATGGTGTAATTGAAAGGAGGAATCGAAACCTATTAGACATGGTAAAATAAATGATGAGGCGAGCAACTCTTCCATTGTCCTTTTGGGGATATGTCACGACCCGTCCCCTGGGGCCTGTGCCATGACTACCACAAGCTTGTCTTCCATAGGCCATGGGTTGGTGACTAGCACCTGAAATTCATATCCCTAAAATGGGAAGGCATTTCCTCAAAACCTGTATGCACATAGATAGGGCACATTGCGCACAAGTAAAACACAACGGAAATAGAAAGGTACAACCACAACTAAAAACTACCATTGAGTGTAAAAGTAAGTATTGAAAGTAAAGGGTCTAGTATACAATCCCAACTGAAATGGAAGTACATATAAAAGGAAAAACAGCTCCTGAGGTCGTCCGCCAAGGATCCTACCTGAAGGGTAGGTACAGATCGTCTCTACCGCTCACCATGCCAATTGATCACCTCCATACACCATCTAGTCCTGGCTCCCAAGTCTCGGTCAAAGACGCCTTTCGTCTGCACAAGACACAACAAGGTTCGGGTGAATCCCATGCAGGGGTGAGTATAACAATACTTAGTAGGGACCCCGAGACCCCCAAAGGTCTCTCAGAATTCCAAAAAGGAAAAACTATATACATGATCTCAATCACAAAGTACAATGAAAAAAGACAACTCACACCAAGTATAAATTAAGTAAATAAGTATAGATGATTATTTGTAAAGCTAGATCATTTTATTCTATCGAAAGGCTCTACTACTAACTCACATAGGATCGATAGATGCTAACCCACATAGGATCTCTAGGCATTGACCCACACAGGATCGTTGAGCACTGACTCACACAAGATCGTTAGGCGCTGACCCACATAGGATCGTTGAGCACTGACCAACACAGGATCGCTGAGTGCTGACCCACATAGGATCGATAGGTGCTGACCCACACAGGATCACTAGGTACTGACCCACACATGATCAATGTTCATTCTTCACGTCACAGCCAGCCACTGGATTCCCACACTTATCATGCTTGAATCTGGGAGGATCCTCTCATCAAGCCATCATTCTTACCTCAATATCCATGAAGTTCCATGAATAAGTAACCTGATGAAATGCCATGTCATAAGGGTTCCATCACAATAGACAGTGCATCAATCAGACGCTCGGTCTGTAAGTTATAGGCATTTTAGTACCGATAGCTCAGTTAAATTTGGGTTCAATCCAACCTAGGTGTACTCCAACTTTCTCCAAAACCCAAGTAGAGTATCTTAAAAGTAAAACCTCGTCCTAAGGGTTCCATTTCCACAGACGGTTCATCAAATGGACGTCCAGTTTAGGAGATATAGCCCTTTTAAGAGAAACTGGGTCGTAAGTGGGTCTGAGTCCGGTCTGACCCGGTCGGACTGACCCATCCTGGCTCACTGGGACCGACCCGAAGGGGCTGATCTCAGCCTGGTTCAGCTAGGTCCGGTCCGACCCACTGGTCTGCAGGCTCAGCCCAGCCCGCTTGGCTGGGTGCGGCTCGCGTTTCCCCTCCCGAACAGACTATGGTCTGTTCATCTTTCCAACCAGTGACGCCAGCAAGGCGCCACTCCACCTGACCGGTCTGTGTGGACTAGTCAATGACGGGACCTGTGGGTGTGGGTCCTCCCTTCTCCCACTACCACAGATCGGAGCCGCGGCACCTCCTCTGTGGTGTGCTGTTGTGGCGCACCGCCCAGCTACAACACGACCGACGATGGCCAGCCACCCCCTTCATCTTTCGCGGTGCTTTTGGGCGCCACCCCCCTCCTCGCAGTTGGAGAGAGCCAGCCGTCGCCACCGGTCGTCACCGTCGCCGCATCGGCGGTGCTTCCGTGGGCCACTGGTGAATCTCCGGTGGTCCGATTTTCTTCCTGACTGCGCCTATGGGCCTTCCGGGATATCACCATCACTGCATGGCCCCTGGTTTCATCTTACCACTGTATTGGTCGGTCTCCCACAAAGAACGCAATCAATATCGAGATTGGTAGAGGGTCTGAGCCTTGTTCAGTTTGGTCTGCACCCTCCGCATTAGCATCATAACATGGGAAGGGTTTAACATCACCAAAAAGAGATAAAAAATAAAACCCTTAAAACAAAACCCCTACCTCGAACTCATTGAAGGATGCTGCGGATGAGGGAGATGAACCCGCGTTCGAAGGTGTTCGGCATTGCCCATCGTTTTTCGGTTCGAATCCTCCAATAGTTGTCAAAGCTCTGTTCTATGTTGGTGGAATACGTCGACGTCACTTTGTCAGAGGTTCCTCTCATGAGTCACCAAAACCCATGCCCAAGTTTTGTTTAAATAGAAGAGAGGAAACCACCCACGTTGCATTTCATTAATGTGGTTCATTAATGAACCATAATTAATGTTCCATTAAATCAACGAACGTCGTGGTTATACAACCCAAGGGTCGTGTCATTAAATGAATTCCATTCAAGCCTGATGTTACAACATGGTCCCACCATCCGACACTCAATAGTGAGTAGAGAATAAAATAACTCATGGAGTTTTTTTTTTGTAAAGTTCAAAAATTAACTTTTTCATTCGACCCTTGCTGGTCAAAGTTAAGATTATCCTAAGATAATCCTAGTGCTGTAAATTCAATGGTTCCCTTGGATTTTTAATTCGATCACCGGTTTAAAATATAGAAATCACTGCTCGCACGTTTACTGAACGTACCTTAAAAAAATTTCAAAATTCTATTTCGGGCTCTCCCGGCCTCGCAATCACGTGCCATCAATTTTCACAGACTCGTAATAATCCCAAATAATTTTAAAAAAAATTATATGGAAATTCCGAGTCTTTATATTCTCCCCACCTTAGGGTTGTACTCCCCCAAAATCCAAAACAAAACTAGGGAAACAAATAGGGGTACTGAGCACATATCTGAGCCTCCCGCTCCCATGTTCTCTCCTGGAGGTTCTTGTGCTGACACAAAACTCGCACCAGAGAAATAGACCGCCCATGAAGGACCCACTCCTTTCGATTCTCTATCTCCACCAGGAACTCTTTGAATGTTTCCCCATCATCAATTTCTAGCTCGCCCCAATCGATAACATGTGATGGATCATGCACATACCTCCTCAGCTGCGAAACATGGAAAACATTATGCACTTGGTGCATCTGTGGGGGAAGAGATAGGTGGTACGCCACCTCACCTACTCTGCTGAGGATCTGGAAAGGTCCAATGAACCTCAGAGATATCTTGTTACCCTGACCAAATCTCTGTAATCCTTGTCGGGGTGAGACTCATAGGAAGACATGGCCTACCTCCTCGAACTCTAAGGGTCTTTGTCTCCTATCCGCATAAGACTTCCGCATTCACTGTGCAGTCTTCATCCGCTCCTGGATGATCTGAACCTTCTCAGGGGTAGCCCGTACTAAATCTGGACCCATAAGTGTTGACTTCCCTGGGTCTGTCTAGTATAGAGGTGATCTGCATGGTCGCTCGTACAAGGTCTCAAACGGCGCCATGCCAATGGTGGAATGATAATTTTTGTTGTATGCAAACTCCACCAGTGGCAAGTGGTCCTCCCAACTACATCCAAAATCAAGGACACAAGAACAAAGCATTTTCTTAAGTGTCTGTATGGTCTTCTTTGTCTGACCATATTTTTGAGGATGAAAGGCGGTGCTCAAGAATAGCTGAGTCCCAAATGCCTCCTGTAATCCCTTACACAATCGGGATGTAAAACAAGTGTCATGATTTGATACGATCGTCGATGGTACCCCGTGAAGCCGTACAATCTTCTATATGTAGAGGAGTTCCAATACCTCTATTGATCCCTACTCTCAGATGGGTAAGAAGTGGGCCGACTTGGTGAGTTGGTCAACGATCACCCAGATGGAATCGTGGCCCCTAGACGTACGTGGTATCCCTATCACGAATTCCATGGAGATACCATCCAAATTCCATTCTGGAACCTCAATTGGTTGTTCTAAGTCTACTGGAACCTGATTCTCAGCCTTCACTTACTAACAAGTGAGGCATCGTGATACGAACTATGCCACTTCTTTCTTCATCCCTAGCCACCAAAACTGATGTCGAAGGTCCTGATACATCTTCGCCACACCAGGATGTACCTCCAAAAGGTATGTGTGGAACTCCCTCAACACCTCCTCTCATAGAATCACTGGTACCATGGTGTGTCCTTTGAAAAGGATGGTGTGCTCCCCACCTTCATAAAATCCTTCAAGAGCCCGTCCTAAGGATATCTGAGCACGTTGAGCCTCACAGTCAACATCCCCAAGCTGTGCCTCCTTGACTCGCTGAAGGAGTGGAGGGTCACTATCATAGACTGGAAGTAAGATTCTCTATCACTATCCACAAATTATATCTACAACGTGGCTAGTTGCTCTGTCACCTCACTCAGCAATTATAGTTTAGACCTCCTATTGAGCGTGTCTGCTACTACGTTCCCCTTCCCAGGAGTGTAGACTATCTCAAAGTTATAGTCCTGGAGGAACTCCATCCTTCAACGTTGTCTCAAGTTCAGGTCTTTCTATGATAAAATATACCTGAGAATATTGTGATCGTAGTAGATAGTAAACTGTTCACCCATCAAGTAGTGTCGCCAAATATTCAGTGCAAAGACCACTACTACTAACTCCAAGTCATGGGTCATGTAGTTCTGCTCGTGTTGTCTCAACTGTTATGAGTCATAGGTGATCACCGCTCGCTCCTACATCAGGACACACCCTAGTCTGGTCCCTGATGCGTTGCAGTAGACTACATACCCAATACCTCTTCTAGTAGCCTCAAGATGGGGGCACTCGTCAGTCTCTGCCTTAGATCTTGGAAACTCTGTTGGAACCTCTCCGTCCACAAGAAAGGTTGTCCCTTCTTTATCAAAGCTAACAAGGGTTATACTACCCTAGAAAAGTCAGGTACAAATCTCCAGTAGTACCCAGGAAATCCCAAAAAACTCCACACCTCAGTCACACTCCTAGGTGGCTCCCAATCAAGCACTGCCTCTATATTTTCCGGATCCACTACAACTCCAGCCTCTGAGATAACATACCCCAAAAAGTGGACTTCCTGTATCCAGAACTGGCACTTCGAGATCTCTCCATAAAGCTGGTGCTCTCAGAGTGTATCCAGGACTATCTTTAGATGCATGGTGTGCTCCTCCTCCGACGCTGAGAACACCAAGATGTCGTCAATGAAGACCACCACGAAGCAATCGAGGTAAGGCTGGAAGATCCTGTTAATGAGTCCCATGAACACTATCATAGATTTTGTTATTCCAAAAGTCATCACCAAGAACTCATAGTGGTCATACCGACATCTGAAGGTTGTCTTCGGTATGTCCTCAACCCTTACCCTAAGCTGATGATAGCCCTATATGAGGTATATCTTCGAAAACCACCGTTCTCACTTTATCTAGTCGAAGAGATTATCAATACTCAGCAGATGATACTTGTTCTTCACGGTCACCTGGTTTAGGCACCGATAGTCCTCAAAAAACCTCAAACTCCCATCTTCCTTCTTGGAAAAAAAATCAGGGTTTCCCATGGAGAAACATTGGGCCTTACAAACCCCTTTCTCTACAAGTCTTCAAAATGTACCCTCAACTCATGAAGTTCCACAGGAGCCATTTGATATGTTTTTGTAGATATCAGTGTCATCTCGGGGTACATATCGATGTAAAATTCTACCTCTCTTTGAGGAGGTAGTACCGGAACATCATTAGGAATGACATCAGCATACTGGTCCACCACAATAGGATAGCTTGGACTCCTCTCGTCCACTACACTGAGGGTGAGGCTAGCCAAATAATGAGTGATCAGTTGAACCCTCCTCTGAGAAATTCCATCTTGTGATGCAAAGGTTTCCTTCTCACCAGTTAAGGAAAACCTGATTTCACCCTCACGGACACACCGTACTTTGCGCCTAAAACAGTTGATCTGAGCATAGACTGTGAATAATTAGTCCATACCCAAGATGACATCGTAAGGCCTCGATGCTGCTATTAAAAGATCCTAGCCGAAGATATTGCCTCCTAGAGTAATCTCACACTGCCTGTATCAATGTGTAATCATTGAATCCTCTCCCGTAGGAGTCTCTAAATGTAAGGATCGAGCCAATGACTCCATCGGAATCTTCGAGCTTCGAACAAGTGTTGTGGAAATGAAAGAGTGATTGGAACCTATGTCTATAAGAACTGTAGCTAGGGTGTAGTAGACACAGATCGTACCTCGAATCATCTCTAGAGAATTGTGATCATAGGCCTCTACTTCCTGAAGCTGAGCTCACCCCTTTCCACCTGCTCCCTGTAGTCAGGGTGGACCACCTGGGGGTGGTGGTGCTAGAACCTCAAATCACTGCCCACCTCCTATTGCACGGCCAAATCCTCTGCCACATCCACCACCCTGAGGAACTACTCACTTGAATCTCTAACTCTAACTTGGAAGTCCCTTGACCATATTCTAATCATCAGTACAGCGGGTCAGGCAGTCACGAGCCATGTGACCCTGCCCACCACACGTTGTAGAATAGTCTGCTCATCTGCTGACCTCCTCTGTCCCGTGAGCTCTACACTTTTGACCCTATATCTCGGGGTCTCCCTCCGAAAAGTATATCCAACTTGAACCTCTATGTCATCTACCTACCACCTGTTGCAGATGACTCGTCTTCCTTTCGTCCGGTGGTGGCTCTCACCATTGGTGCCTGCTCAGCTAGGAAGCTCTCCACCAATAGTGCTCACTCTAGCACTCCAGCCTGCGTTGGGATATTGAGCGATATCATTGATGTTATGATCTCCCATCGGAGTCCCTTCTCAAAGGTTTGGGCCCTGAAGAAAGGGTCTCGTACCATGTCATTGGAGTAGTGAGAGAGGTTATTTAATCTCACCGAGTACTAGGATACTGTCAGGATACCCTACTGTAAGTGCAGGAGATCTTGAATATGCACGGAGTGTAGAGTCGCTGGAACGAAATCCACCCTGAAGAGGCCCTCGAAGTCCAACCAGGAAAATGTTGCCTCCTTGGGCGTCTGGAGCATCAAACTCCACCATCTCCCTATTTTTTCCTGGAAGAGGCTAGCATCTAGGATCACCATCTGGTCTTCTGGTGTCTCAACCAATTGAAAAACTCATGCCACAGCCTCCATCCAGTCCTCAGCTACCTGCAGGTCTGTCTCGCCTCAAAACCTTAGAGGCCTATGTCTCTGAAACTTGCGAAATGTGCTCAGTCGGCATGCATGGTCTGCTGGTGGGGCTGGTGGCAACTGCTTCCCTACGGGTGGTGGTGCTGTTGGTACACCACCTGAAGGTTCTATCATCGTAAGAGGGTCATGCACTGACGCCTCATCGCTCAGTGGTCCATCATCGTGATCTCTCACTGGAATCGTAGTTGGGTATCTATGCGGAGGCATCCTATAAAGAAATAGGTTCACTACGGTCAATAAGTTATACCTGGTGAGATGACTCAAAGCGATCAAAAGAAAACCAATATTTTCAAAACACACACAAACAGTGGTTTCGTGCACCAAGTCAGAAATCAGAATTCAGGGTCCTTGTGTATGGATATGTCGGTCTTTTTACCAACACTGGACTCACCGAACTGAATCCCAAACTCAAGACACTTAACACTATTGATCCATTGAAAAACATAGACCCTTAGTTCTTCTGGTAGAACTGACCACCCTCTGATACCACTTTTTCACGACCCATCCCCCGGGGCCCGTGATATGACTACCCCAAGCCCACCTTCCATATCCCAGGGGTCATAAACTAACACCTAAAAGGTATATCCCTAAAATGGGAAGGCATTACCTCAAAACATGTACGCACACAAATAGGGCACACTGCGCACAAGTAAAACACAACGTAAGGAGAAAGGTACAACCACAACTAAAAACTTCCACTGAGTGTAAAAGTAATTACTAAAAGTAAATGGGATAGTATACAATCCCAACTGAAATGGAAGTACAAATAAAAGGAAAAACAACTCCTGAGGTTGTCTGCCAAAGATCCTACCTGAAGGGTAGGTACAGCTAGTCTCTACGGATCACCACACCAATTGGTCACCTTCGTACACTATCTAGTCCTCGCTCCTAAGTCTCGGTCAAAGCTGGTTGTCGTCTGCACAAGACACAACAAGGTGTGGGTGAAGCCCATGTAGAGGTGAGTATAACAATACTTAGTAGGGACCCCGATACCCCTGAAGGTCTCTCAGAATTCCATAAAGGAAAAACCACAAAGTATGATCTCAATCACAAAGTACAAAGAAAAAAAGACAGTTCACAACAAGTATAACTTAAGTATAGAAGTACAGATGATTATTTGTAAAGCTAGATCATCTTATTCTATTGAGAGACTCTGATGCTGACCCACTAGGATCAATATATGCTGACCCACACAGGATCGCTAGGTGCTGACCCACACAGGATCGCTGAGCGTTGACCCGCATAGAATCGATAGGCGTTGACCCACACAGGATCGTTGAGCGCTGACCCACACAGGATCACTGAGTGTTGACCCACACAGGATCGGTAGGTGTTGACCCACATAGGATCACTACGTACTAACCCACACAAGATCACTATTCATTCTTCACGTCATAGCCAGCCACTAGATTCCCGCACTTAACACACTTGAATCTGGGAGGATCTTCTCCTCAATCCATCAGTCATACCTCAACTACCACGAAGTCCCATGAAGAAGTAACCTGATTAACTTCCATGTCATGAGGGTTCCAACGCAACAGACAGCGCATCAATCAAACTCTCGGTCTATAAGTTATAGTCATTTTAGTACCGAGGGCTTGGTTGGATTTGGGTTCGATCCAACCAGGTCATACACAAACTTTCTCCAAAACCCAAGTAGAGTATCTCAAAAGGACCGCCTCATCCTAAGGGTTTTGGCGCTGTAGACGGTTCGTCAAATGGACATTTGGTTTAGGAGATATATCCCTTTAAGCGAAACTGGGCGGTAAGTGGGCTCGGGTCCAGTCTGACCCGGTCAGACCGACCCATCCCGGTCAATGGTGGGACCCACGGGTGAGGGTCTTCCCTTCGCCCACTGTCACAACTCGGAGTCGTGACACCTCCTCTACGGCGTACTTTCGTGGCACACCCCCCGGCTTCAACATGGCCAGTAATGGCTGATCTCCCCCTTCTTCCACCGCGGCACCTTCGAGCGCCACCACCTCCTCGCGGCCGATGAGATTCAGTTGTCGGTGGTGCTTTCGTGGGACACCGGTGAAGCTTCGGTGGTCCAATTTTCTTCCCAACTGTGCCTATGGTCCTTCTGGTATGTCTTCATCACTTTGTGGCCCCCGGTTTCATCTTCCTGTTGTATTGGTCGGTCGCCCACAAATAATGCAATCAATACCAAGATCAGAGGAGGGTTCGGGCCTTGTTTAGTTCGGCCCGCGCGCTCCACATTAGCATTATAACATGGTAAGGGTTCAACATCATCAAAAGGAGATGAAACATAAAACCCTTTAAACAAAACCCCTACCTCACATTTGTTGGAGGACGCTACAGATGAGGGAGATGAACCCGCATTCGAAGGTGTTTTTCATCACATGTTGTTGTCCGGTTCGAATCCTTCAACGATCATTGAAGATCCATTATACGTTGGTGGAATACATCACCAGAACTTTTTCAAAGGTTCCTATCATGAGTCACCAAAACCCATGCCCAATATTTGTTTAAATAGAATAGAGGGAACCACCCACATTGTATTTCATTAATGTGGTTCATTAATGAACCGCAATTAATGTTCCATTAAATCAACGGACGTCATGGTTACGAAACCCAAGGGTCATGTCATTAAATGAATTCCATTCAAGCCTAACGTTACACTATGGTCTCACCATCTACCGCTCAATGGTGAGTAGAGAATAAAATAACTCATGGAGTTATTTTATTTTATTTTTTTGTAAAGTCCAAAATATAAATTTTTCATCCGACCCTTGTCGGTCAAAGTTAAGCTTCGCCTAAGCGAATCATGGTGTTGTGAATTCAACGGTTCCCTCATATTTTTAATCCAAGCACCGATTCAAAAGATATAAATTTCCACTCGCACGTTTACTGAATGTACCTTAAAAAAAGTTCAAAATTCCGTTTCGGGCTCTCCGAGCCTCAAAATCATGTGTCGTCAATTTTCATGGACTCGTAATAATACCAAATAATTTAAAAAATTTATATGGAAATTCCAGGTCTTTATAGGATACATGTTGTAGATAGAAGAATATACCCTTAACCGAGTACCGAATAAAGTGAAAAATGGGATTCCATATGATTTGTGGTGCGGAAAGAAACCCAATCTATCACACATACATGTATGGGGATGTGAATATTTTTTCAATACTATTCCTAGTGACAAATTGGTATCCTGAAGAAAGAATTTCATATTTATATGTTCTCCTAAAGAAACCAAAGAATATTACATATATAACCCTTCAGATAGAAAAGTGATTGTGGAAAGAAATTCCATATTTCAAGAAATGGAACACATTTCCAATGGAAATAATGGGATAAAGATTGATGTTGATGAAGTTGATGTTCTAGATGCATGAGATTTGGTATAGGAACAATCTCCACAATAGATAGTGGGAGATGAACATGTTTCCAAAACATAAGTATTGTGTAGGTCAACTTGAGAGGTTAGATAACCAGAGTGTTATGGTTTTCTTGTCACTGAGTTAGTTTACACATTACTCCTAGAGAATAATGAACCTATAACCTACAAAGAAGTAGTATATGGTAAGAATGCTTATTAATAAAAAAATTCCATGCATTCAAAGATGGAATCCATGTACCAAAATCAAGTTTGGATTTTGGTAGACCCTTAAACTGATGTAAAACTCATTAGGTGAAAATGGGTATTCAAGAAAAAGCTGGACATAGATGGTAAGGTAAATACCTATAAGGAAAGATTGGTAGAGAAGGGTTTCATGAAATGTCAAGGAATAGACTACGATGAAGCCTTCTTACCAGTAGCAATGCTAAAGTCCATCAGAATATTCCTTGTAATAGCATCCTTATATGATTATGTGATTTGAAAATTGGATGTCAAAACTGATTTTCTAAATGGGAATGTGGTTGAAGATTTATATATGACTTGACTTGGAGGTTTTTTAAGCCAAATAGTTCCAAAAATTTTTGCAAGCTACAAAGATCCATTTATGGGTTGATGTAGGCATCACGATCATGGAATGTTCATTTTGAAGAGGCCATAAGAAAACTTGGTTTCTTCAAGAACAAAATTGATCCATGTGTCTATAATAAGGTTGATGAGAATTACATTGTTTTTAAACTATTATATTTTTATGACATATTAATTATGGGAAACAAAGTGCAAGTATTATAGTCAGTTAATATTTGGTTAAATGATTACTTATCCATGAAAGACTTATGTGAAGTAGATTACATCTAGGGATCAATATCTATCAAGATATATCTTAGAGGATGATTAGAATAATTCAAAGTACATATATTGATAAGGTACTCAAGAGGTACAAAATCGAATAATCCAAGAGATGGTTGTTGCTAATTTCACATGGTATCAATATCTCCAAGAAAATGTGTCTGAAAACATAGGAGGAGATTGAAATAATGATTATAATATCTTATGCTTCAGTAGTGGGATCTATCATGTATTTTATGTTATGTACTAGGTTTGATGATTCATTTTATTTAAGCACGATGTAAATATATCAAGGTAATCCATGAGAGATGCATTGGGTATATGTAAAAACTATCCCTAAGTACTTAAGGTGTATAAAGTATATGTTTCTGGTGTATATAGGAGATAAAGTACTAGTAGTGATAGGATAAATTATAAGAACTTGTACCTTCTTTTTAGGTATGTTTTTCTTTTTCTAGTGTTTTTGAGAAAAAGAGGAGTTTCTGGAAAATTCTTGACTACACATTGTGTACTTTATAAGTACACGCCATGTACTCGGTTACCACGGGTATCCGTGTGCTGGCTATGTGGTGGCCTTACACACGGCCGTGTGGGGTGACTTGGAGGCCGCCTAAAGTAGAGTACGGAAAAGGCAAGTACACGCTGTGTACTTATAAATTACATGTCGTGTATTTTATTTTTTTCATTAAATGCACTGGGGTCACATTTAAAAGTCGGAAGCGTCTTCTTCTAGGTCTCGTTCGGCCGAGAGCTCCCATACAGCCTCGATCTTCCTCTGAGCCCCCGAGCCTCTATCCGA
This sequence comes from Viscum album, assembly GCA_963277665.1. Lineage (NCBI taxonomy): Eukaryota > Viridiplantae > Streptophyta > Magnoliopsida > Santalales > Viscaceae > Viscum > Viscum album. The sequence continues at coordinate 1,893,667,105 of OY728165.1, forward strand.
CCTCCAATTCGACCGTCGTCAATTACATTGGAACCACAGCGGTAAGCTCTTCCTTCTTCTAGAGATTCGTTTCATGATTCCTCCTCTTTTTTGAGTTATCATATGTTGAACGTTTTAGACGTTTTCGTAGATCTTCAGCATTCTAAGTTGATTCAATCCCTCAGACTCAAGTATATTGAACTCCCAATGCCAAGGTAGGTGGTTTGTGCCTTTCTATTGGAAGTCTTTGAGTATTATGTGCAATTGTGCCCAATACCCTTGAGCGGGGTATTGTGCATTTACTGTTTCAGCCCTGATAATTTCCTATTATGCTTGTATGCTTGGGTAGAGGTCAATTGTATGTGAATAGGGTTAATTGATTTTCTATGGATGTGTTTTCCCATGCTTGTACTATTTATGACCATTTGGTCTAGCTCTTCCTGTTAGGCTACTGCCTTTTCCCCATGCCTAGAGTTGTAGGATGGAGTGATATCTTGTATTCCTGACATGTTGCTATGCTATAGACCGATTAGCCAAGTATTTTTTGAGGTTTACTTTTTCCGTATTATATTTCAATGCTCTCTTGACTTACACAGGTCCATGAGAACCTGGGGTAGTAGACTATAAGTGGAATTGACCAAGTGAGATTCCTCAGAGAGTCTTGAATTACTTTAGACTATAAGGGGAATTAACCGAGTGAGCTTCCTCAGAGAGTCTTGAATTACTTTAGACTATAATGGGAATTGACCGAGTGAGCTTCCTTAGAGAGTCTTGAATTACTTTAGACTATAAGGGGAATTGACCGAGTGAGCTTCCTCAGAGAGTCTTGAATTACTTTAGACTACAAGGGGAATTGACCGAGTGAGCTTCCTCAGAGTTTCTTGAATTACTTTAGACTATAAGGGGAATTGATCATGTGAGCTTCCTTAGAGAGTCTTTGACCACTTGGGGATATAAGGGGAATTGACTGTGTGAGCTTCCTCAGAGGGTCCATCACTACCTTAGACTATAAGGGTAATTGACCATGTGATCTTCCTTAGAGAGTATTGAAACGCTGTTGACTATAAGGGGAATTGACTATGAGTACTTCCTTAGAGACTCTTTATATATTCTTATGACTGAACCAGAGGGGATAGGTTTTGTGTACTTCCCAGAGGGTTACCTTTCTTGTTTATCTTCTTACTTGATATGTGGAATTGTTTACTGAGTGCTTCCTTGTTTATCATTGATGTTTACTTCTTTCCTGCCATGTATATTCACTGACTGTTAGGAACAGATCTTTGGGTGGTTTCCTACTGGTATTTAGTCTCACACCCTATTTGGGTCATGATTTTGGGCCCAAACAGATTATATTGTTGCAGGTATAGACAAGGGCAAGCGCCCTTCAACTTCAGGTACTTGAGTGTTGTAGATATGGAAAGCATGGAACCAAGATGGGGATTGCGATGCTGAGGAGTTTATTTGTTTTCTTTTGTAGTTTGGCTTAGTAATATTATGTATTCTAGTATTTTGATGTGTTTGGTTGTTTTCCTAGACATGTGTACCATGCATCATTTTACATATATGTGCTCCAGTTGTTATTGCCTCAAGTCTTCCACTGTTGATTGTTGTATGTATGTTTACTGCTTCCACTATTGTTGTATATATGTTTACTTCTGCTGTGTTACTCTACCAATGAGGGAATAGTTTCTCCACTATCACACTCAAGGCCCTCACTGCTATTCGGCAGCCTCTGGCATTTGGGGAAATGCGCTTGAGGCCATGTGACCAACCAGGTATGGGGCGCCTCCGGGTGGCTTCCGGAACCGAGATGTTACAAAATGGTATCAAAGGAATTTATTTTCTTCTTGACTTACTATTTGGAGCCTATATCTAGGGATAGGACAGAATAGGTAATTAGTAATAATTTGTGCCCGAGAGTAGCTAACTCGTGTACAGGGAAAAGCTAATTTACCTCGTTTATTTCATTTTTTCTGATTTTGCAATTTTACGGTTGATTTGATTTCACTGTTGGGTGATTCGCATGCTTTGTTATGTTATTATTGATATTTTTAAGGTTCTATTTATGTTGCAACCCAATGAGATGAGGGTATTCCATCTCATGCATCATATAGGAACTTGTTAGAAATCACATGTCATGCATTCCTGCCATGCCATTGAGGGTTCATTAGCGATTGCATGTTGTTGTGATAGGTGTTGTGCTAGATATGCATGGTTTTGTGATAGATGACATGATAGAATACCTGTTATCTGATAAGGTATTATTTGTGTGAGGTTTTATTTGAATGAACGCCAAACTTTGGTTCTTGAGGTGTTATGGGCCCTCATGGACCAGAATTTGGTGGATCATTACACTGTTTTTCTTGTTTATGACATGTATAAGATGAAAAACTTTGATTCGTAGGGAGTATGGGCCCTCACGGATTGGAATTTGGCACCTGATGTCCGTTTTAGTGTTTTTATGGGCTCTGGAATAGTTTCTAAGGCTTACTATCTGGAAAAACCCAGAATACATGGCGTGTAATGTTGAAACACACATCGTGTGTCCTTCTGTTTGGGAAGGATCAGTTTTTCTTAAGTACACGTCGTGTAGTCTCTAACCGTGTCTCAGAATGTGTGAGCAGAGACATGGGGTGGGAAAATCTTCGGTAGGACACGTCGTGTACCGTATGTACATGCTGTGTTGTAAGACCGTATAACCAGCCGTGTGACTCACAACATAGGTCGGTTGAGTCCTTTATAATGCACGTCGTGTCTGACTTGGAACACGCTGTGTAGTGTAAGCCGTGCAGCCGGCTGTGTAACTAAAAAACACGGGTCAGTTGAGCCTTTTAAATACATGTTGTTCCCATGTGTAACATGTCGTGTAGTGTAACTCGAGTATCCGGCTGTGTAACGAAAAACACGGGTCAGAGAAATCCTTCAATTACACGTCGTGTCCACCTGGAACACACCGTGTGGAGTGATCCGTGTACCCATTCATGTCACTAACAACACGGGTTGAGGAAGCTTGTCTAGTACACGCCATGTCTGGCACAAACACGACATGTAGTCTTGCTTTAGGAAAACCATGTGAGTTAGACATTTCACGACCCCCTCCCCACAAAGTGTACCCCTCCTGGGTCGGCAATGTGAGAAGAGAGATAATGACCCCTGAGTCCCGCCTCCAGTAGGCCCCGGGTTGGTGACTAGCATCGAGGGTATAATAAACATACAAATGGGAGGCATTACCCTCTAAGAGAACACATGCAGAAGAGAGAGATAGAATAGACTTCAATCAACTCCAACTCAGAACTAAAAATAAATAAAAGAAATCAAAGTACATATATGAAATGCCATGAAAAAGTACTACAACTAAAAGGGGAAACTAAAAGTACCCAAAAGAAAGTAAAACGACAGCGACCACAAGCCCGAACAGCTCCTCCTCCAACCACAAGCTAGTAGTAACCAGCTTGATCTACAACCTGCTCCAAGTGACCTGAAAAACAGTTTATATATACATAGGGTGAGTATAATAGTATACTCATTAGGATCCTCCCCAAGCCTCTCGTGCAACAGTAAAGAAAACATGCTAAAGCCTAGTGAACAACAAGTGAAACTAACTCGTCACCTAAACAGGTATACTAAGTTCCCAACCTCACCATGTCTACTCTCACCAAGTAACGAATACAAGAATATAGCATATAGTAAATATTATCAAGGGTACCCCACTACTACTTCCCCACTGGTTTGCCGCTTTGCCCCAATGACATACGTCCTGTGCATCTCTCTCCAAAGGCTTGCCCGCAGACACCTGGGCTAAGCTCCACAATCTGCACCTCGTGCACCACAAAGGATTGCCCGCAGACACCTGGGTGAAGCACCACACCATCCTCACAACCAAAAGCAACCGGGTAAGTTCTGGGAGCCATCACAGCTCGCATAACGTGTATCATACATCGGGTATTATACCTCAAGCCATTATAGCCCATACACCAAATAGGGATCCTCAAGCCATCACAGCCTATACACGTTACACCTATAGTAGTCCATAGGATACTATATCCAGAATATATGTGTGTGAAATAACCACAAGCCATTACATCCCTCTACACACATATATGGGTAAAACTAACCAGTGTGCCTACCAGCACAAAGATCTACCACGAGAAGAGAGCAGGGTCAAAGGGGGTAGTCATCCATTCAACCTCCCATCAGAATGTTGGGGAAAACACCCCCCCCCCCCAGGGCTCAGAATCCTCGGGGTGTCAGTTTCCCTTACCGACAGGGTGGAGTAGCGTATAGAAACACAAAAAGTACAGAATATATATATAACTCACATTCACACTATGGGCATTACCTAGTCTTAGATACAACTGCAGCTAACATCTCTCAGACTCCAGGCTGCTACTTCTAAGACTAGGTATCCTATAAGCACACAAACATTTGAAGAGATTTATTAGATTACTCTGTTGTCATTTTATCAGTTCCAATGTACATTAATTAATTCTTTAAACATTAATTAGGCATGAACAATTCCACATTAAACTGAATTGGCATCACATTCAAAATCAACTGCTCCTTTTAAGATTCACGTCACCTTTAAATTCTAGTATCTCCATCCCCGTGGATTTTCACCATTTAATCAAACATTCATTTCAGAATTACTTTTCCATATTCTCAGGCATTCTAGAAAAGCATCCTATGCTTCCAAACACAAAGGAGGCTCAACACGGTGAGTATATATACTACCCATCGAGTCTTTGCCGCCTATAGAAAGCGCATAGACCCATTCTCCCTCGAGAGGCTAAACACGGAAAGCATGTGGCATACCCCGCGCGTCTTCGTCTCCTTCGGAAGAAGGGTATCAAGACCAGCTGCCTTGATCAGTGGGGAAAAGCAAAGCAGATTAACATTCAAAGAAAACCACAAGCATCCAGCAACCACATCCATCCCATTCCATCACCCCTGGTGTCCTCCCCGACACCCACATGCATAAACTGATGCATCTCGCCACTCTAGGCATCATCTGCTGCCCCAACCACAAGGACTCCATGCCTCCACATATCACAACATCCATCCAGGCTCACATCACAACACAAGTAGCATGAAAACAACAGTCACAACCATGGGCTCTTGACCCTTTAACAAACAAGAGGGTAATTCAGAACCCTTTTAGAAATTCCCACATAATATGTTCTTTAATCCATATTGAATTGGTAGATTTTTTATTCGTAGGTTCCAATTACGGGATACCTAATCAGTAATCTATCACAATTAAATAACCATGCTTACTTTCCTAATTTGATTCTCCTCAAATTAGAACAACTACAACAACGGAAATAACCAGATTAATTTACATGCCTCTTTATCTTTAGCCAATTAATTAACAATTAATTCCGGCTTTACATTCATTATCAATTTCTATCATGAACGGACAACAAATCAAAGAAATCATAGATATCACTCTATCTAGAAAAACATGAGGCAAACTGTTATCACGGTATAAAGCAACAACATGCGATCAACCAATTCTTTTAATCTGGTTCAAGTATTTAATTAGGTCAATTTCATTGTGATCCAAAGGACTAAATCATTATAATTCTATGATTGCACATATACAATTAGAGAAGCCATGAATCCCCTACCTAGAAGAGTTCTTGACGTCCTTTATCCACACAACGGGTCACAATCCTCCTCTCACGACAACTGCATCCACCGGAGGATGCCACGGTACGACAGTACCAACCAACCCCAAGAAAAACCCATTAAAATCTTGGAAATTACATGGTATAATATGGAAGGGAGAAACAAGAGAAGATGATCCCCAAAGGAACGATGATAAAACATACCTTATTGGGAAGATTGACCGACACAGTTCGGTTGCATCCAAAACAGAGCAGAACCAATCCTAGGAGTAAAGATTGATTGTGCAACTCCTACGGGAATGATTGAAAGGTTCTAGCGTCTCTTAGCTAAGAACAAAGGGAAAGAACAAGGGAGAATGATATCTCGTCCCTTTTTAAGATTTAAGGGGGTGACGGTCTAAGATCCGGTTAATTCTCCATTAAAAACAGATCGCATTAACCCACGCGGTTTGACCAAGTAAATACATCCCGACCTTAGGAATAATTAATATAGGATTTATGGCCTTTGAAACGGCCTTAAGAGCCCTTAAAATAAGGCTTTAAATGTATTTTACGTCAAAGGAAACGTCAATAGGGGAAAAACTGTAGGAATTTGGAAACACTGTTCACCCATTGTTACTGTACATGAAACTGATCTGTGAAACCAATCTTTCAGACCGATCTGTGAAACCGATCTATCAGACCGATCTGTGAAACCGATCTGTCAGACCGATCTATGAAACCAATCTGTCAGACCGATCTGTAAGACTGATCTGTGAGACCGATCTTTGAGACCGATCTATGAGACCGATCTGTCAGATCGATCTGTGAAACCGATCTGTCAGACCGATCTGTGAGACCGATCTGTCAGACCGATCTGTGAGACCGATCTCTCAGACCGATCTGTGAGACCGATCTATCAGACCGATCTATCAGACCGATCTGTGCAACCGATCTGTCAGACCGATATGAGAGACCAATCTGTCAGACCGATCTATGAGACCGATCTGTCAGACCGATCTGTCAGACCGATCTGTGAGAATGATCTGTGAGACCGATCTGTCAGACCGATTTGTGAGACCGATTTGTGAGACCGATCTGTTACTGTTTATAAAACTGGAAACACTGTTCACAGAACTGGAAAATTGGCAGTGTTGGGGATAAGTCCCCTTGACCTCCCGAAACACCTCCAACACCAAAATTTCACAAAGTAATGGACCGGAGAGGTCCGGGCCATTACATCAGATACCTCTCAAAACATTCTCATCCTTGAGAATTTAAAACCATCCTGAGGAAAAGAGGGGTCCGAACAACCACCCCGTAAGATACCTCTCAGGGGAAAACCACCTTGAGTTGTTCTAAAGCTATGACAAAACCACGACATCCAAGAGCAAGGGAACAAACAATCCATATCCATACCATTCAAACATAACATCACATGAAAAGTACATAAATAAAACATGAAAGGTCTAACCACAAAGAAAACATCATTACATGAAAGGAGTTAAAAATTAAACAACTCTGGGTACTGAGCACGTATCTGTGACTCACGCTACCATGTACTCTCCTCCATGCCACCGTGTCGCCACAAGACATGAACTAAGGGGATAGAACTCCCACGCAACACCTTCTCCTTGCGGTCTTGTAACTCCACAGGTCGCTCCTCTAAGGTTGCATCATCATCAATATCGATCTCTCCCCAATTGATAACATGAGATTCATCATGAAGATAACGACGGAGCTGTGATACATGGAAAACATCATGTATCTGACTCATCTGAGGAGGAAGTGCTACTCAATACGCCACAGCTCCAACACGAGCTAACACCTCGAAAGGCCCAACAAACCGGGGAGAAAGCTTACTTCCACGACCAAACCTTCGCTGCCCACGACGGGGAGTCACCTTCAGAAACACATGATCCCCAACATTAAACTCTAAGGGTCTCCTTCTTTGATCAGCATATGATTTTTGACGATCCTGTGCTGTCTTCATCCTCTCACGAATCACCTGAACCATCTCTGTTGTATTCTGCACTAGTTCTGGTCTGAGAATTGCTGACTCTCCGACCTCAGTCCAGCACAACGGAGAACGGCATGGCCGGCCATACAAGGCTTCAAACGGTGCCATACCGATGGTAGAGTGAAAACTATTATTGTAAGTGAACTCTACCAAGGTTAAGTGCTTCATCCATGAACCTCCAAAATCAAGAACACAAGAGCGTAGCATGTCTTCAAGAGTCTGGATGGTTCGCTCTGTCTGACCATCTGTTTGAGGATGAAAAGCAGTGCTAAGGCACAGTTGAGAGCCAAAATCATGCTGGAGACCTCTCCACACCCTGGAGGTAAAATGAGGATCTCGGTCAGAAATGATCGTCCTAGGTACTCCATGAAGTCTCACCACCTCCTCTAGATACTACCTCGACAAAACCTCCACTGAGCTCGACTCTTTGATCGCTATGAAGTGGGCCGACTTTGTTAAACGATCCACTACCACCCATATAGCATCATGTCCTCCCGGAGCTCGAGGTAAAGCTGTAACAAAGTCCATTGAGATGTCCTCCCACTTCCACTGAGGAATCTCTAATTTCTGGAGAAGACCACCAGGAACATGGTGTTCGGCCTTCACCTTCTGGCAGACTAAACATCGAGACACACACTCTACAACCGTATGTTTCAGCCCAGGCCACACTCGGTGTTGTTCATTCTCCGACCAACCATCAGGGGCCTCACCACAAACAACTCTGTCTCTCCAGACTTCCACCTCTATATCACCCAACTGATACTCTTCCACCTTCTGCATCAGGGATGACTGCACCGTCATCTGGAAAAGACAACCTATACCCCCAAATTCTCCCATATCAAGATGCAAAGCTGATAGCTCTTCCATCACTCTCCAGGAATCACCAGATTCACGCACAACATCATTACGTGACTTTCGTCTTAGTGCATCAGCTACAACATTCCCTTTTCCAGGTGTATACGATATTTCAAAGTCGTATTCTTGCAAGAACTCCATCCACCGACGCTGCCACAAGTTCAAGTCACGTTGGGAGAAAACATACCTCAAACTCTTATGATCGGTGAAAACCACAAAGTGCTCACCAATGAGGTAATGTATCCACAACTTCAGAGCAAACACCACGGCTGCCAACTCAAGATCATGGGTGGCATAGTTGCATTCATGGGGACGCAACTGCCGAGACCCATAAGAAACAACTGAACTCTGCTGCATGAGAACACAGCCTATCCCCAGATGTGAAGCATCACAGAAAACATCAAACTGGACTCCCTCCGCTGGAAGACAAAGGACTGGAGCACTTACCAACTTCTCCTTTAGATACTCGAAAGCTGCTTGACACTGATCAGTCCATATGAACGCTTGATCCTTCCTGGTCAAAGCGGTCAGAGGAGTCGCAACTCGGGAGAAATTGGCTACAAACCTCCTATAATAGCCTACGAGACCAAGGAAACTTCGCACCTCTGACACGGTCTTGGGGGCTACCCAAGACACCACTACTTCTATCTTCGACGGATCCATAGCTACTCCCTGTTGGGACACAACATTCCCCAAGAAACGAACTTCTCGAGCCCAAAACTCACACTTGGATAACTTCCCAAACAACTAATGTTGGCGAAGAACTCCCAAAACGGCTCGTAGATGCTTTGCATGCTTTTCTTTAGATGTGGAGTACACAAGGATGTCGTCGATGAAAACCACAACAAACTTGTCCAGGAATTCACGGAACACAGCATTCATCAACCCCATGAAAACAGCTGGAGAATTCGTCATGCCGAATGGCATTACAACAAACTCAAAATGCCCATGATGACAACGGAAAGCAGTCTTCGGGATATCCTCATCCTTTACACGCATCTGATGATATCCTGACCGCAAGTCGATCTTTGAGAACCAACTTGCACCCTTCAGTTGATCGAATAGTTCATCAATCTATGGAAGAGGATAGTAGTTCTTTATTTTCACTTTGTTTAATCGACAATAATCGACACACAACCGCAAACTACCGTCATCCTTTTTCACAAACAAAACTAGCGCTCCCCACGGTGACACACTTGGCTGAACAAAACCGCACTGCAACAGACCATCAAGCTGAATACGTAGCTCTCATAACTCATAAGGGAACATCCTATACGGAGACATAGAGATAGGAGACGCTCCTGGATATAGCTCGATCCCAAACTCGATCTCTCCTCGAGGGGGTAAGGATACAACCTCTTCTGTAAAGACGTCAGGGTACTCCTCTACGACCCTAGGAAACGCCAACTGTTGAACCTCTGAATAACTCAGCATCATCCTAGCCATCATGGATGATAAGGATGGAACTCGTCTATGACTCATTTGAGGATCTCTCTCACCAACAAACACCACTTTCTCTCCATCTGCATAAAAGAAAATGACCTTCTTCCTGTAGCAATCCACAATAGCCTGCACTGAATACAACCAATCCATGCCGAGTATGACATCATATGGTTGTATTCGTAAACATAGGAAATCTCCCCAAGAGCGTTGTTGCCCCAACACTAGCTCACAGTCTCTACATACTTCAAACAAGTCGACTCGACCTCTAACTGGCGTAGTCAACACCAAGGGCACTGGAAGCCTCTCTACCTCAAGTCCCAAAGCATGGAGAAGGGTAGGTGATATGAAGGAGTGTGTTTCTCCTGAATCAAAAAAGGCACACACCAATGTAGAAAACAAGCAAAGGGTACCTCGAACAACATCTGGCTCGCCTGGGGCTGGCAACGCTAGAGCATGAAGCTGACCACGACCTCCTCCACGGCCTCTCTGACCCTGATGACGACCACCACCACGGCCGCACTCTGCTCTCTGAGGAAGGGGAGCGTCATGGGGCTGTCCTCTGCCTGCTCCATCTAACCTCTAGTGATCTAAAGCTGGTGCAACCTACTGCTGCTGCCTTGGCTGGAACTACCTCAACGGAGGAACCTGGAGCGGCGCCCGGTGCACGATGACTGCTCTGAAAAGTCAGGCACTCCCGCTGCTGATGACCACGACCACCATAAGAAAAACAAGTGCCCGATCCCTTGGCATAGGCCTGAGAGTTGCTACCTCCGGAGAAACGAGATGGGAAGGGCTGGAACCTACCCCCAGGTGAATGGAAACTCTTCTTCCCTGAAAACCAGGATCCCCGGACCACAGCTTTGCTTCGTGAGGAATCATGACGATTCCCCTCTCGTGACGATCCGGTCCTAGCCAAAGTCCTATCAACAACCTCTGCCCTCGCCAGCACCTCAAGATATGTCTTTAACATAAATGGGGTGACCTGGAGCTGGATCTATGGACGCAAAGCCTCCTCAAAATTCCTCGCCCTGGCCTCCTCATCTGGTAACAGGTCTGAAGCATATCGTAGAAGGTTCCTGAAACGGATTCCAAACTCTCGAACACTGGAGCTCCCCTGTCGAAGGGTAAGAAGCTCCTGGAGACTGGATGCCTTCGTAGTCGAAGAAAGAAACTCGACTCTAAACCTGTCCCAAAACTCCTCCCATGAGATCGCTGACTCCCCACGATCCCCGAGGAACAAGAACCACCACTGCCTCGCTGCTCCGCGTAGCATCGTCACAACCAAGGACACCCAGTGTTCCTTTCGAGCACGAATTGAACTGAAGCCTATCTCGACCTCCTCCAACCAGTATTCTGTGACTGCATCTGAAACGGATCCCTCGTACTTCTGTAGACTCTGGCGCTGAAACTATCGGAGTGTCTTCCTCCAAGTGTCATCGTCGTCAACCTCTACCCAGCGGCGATCTGCTGGAACAGCTTGTTGGGAATCTTCTGCGCAAACCTAACGAGGACGTCGACCTGGAGCCATACCTGTAAAATAACAACTGTTAGAGCTCCTAATCCTGGAATATGGAAGACTCAACATTAATTAATTAATTGTTTTGTTTTATTAATTTTAGGTTACCTATCCCAAGGTCTACCCATTCAAACACAGGCGCAAAGAATAATGATGCATGATCCTTTCCTATGTCTCTACCCTGCAACCAGTATCAATTTGTTTAGTAGCCATCATAAACTTAAAGGTCTGTGAAAAAGATCATAGGGGGCCCTAAACGCCTATGTCTCTGCCGGTCTCCAGTGTTTACCCCACTTTCTAAACATGAATGACACTGTTTCCCTACCATACCATGCATCCTCACCTGTGCCTAACTCTAAACTCCATTCTATCCCTCAACCAGACCCCTGATACCACTCTGTCACGACCCCCTCCCCACAAAGTGTACCCCTCCTGGGCCGGCAATGTGAGAAGAGAGATAATGACCCCTGAGTCCCGCCTCCAGTAGGCCCCGGGTTGGCGACTAGCACCGAGGGTATAATAAACATACAAATGGGAGGCATTACCCTATAAGAGAACACATGCAGAAGAGAGAGATAGAATAGACTCCAATCAACTCCAACTCATAACTAAAAAAAATAAAATAAATCCAAGTAAATATATGAAATGTAATGCAAAAGTACTACAACTGAAAAGGGAAACTAAAAGTACCCAAAAGAAAGTAAAACGGCAGTGACCACAAGCCCGAACAGCTCCTCCTCCAACCACAAGCTAGTAGTAACCAGCTTGATCTCCAACCTGCTCCAAGTGACCTAAAAAACAGTTTATATATACATAGGGTGAGTATAATAGTATACTCAGTAGGATCCTCCCCAAGCCTCTCGTGCAACAGTAAAGAAAACATGTTAAAGCCTAGTGAACAACAAGTGAAACTAACTCGTCACCTGAACAGGTATACTAAGTTCCCAACCTCACCATGGCTACTCTCACCAAGTAACGAATACAAGAATATAGCATATAGTAAAGATTATCAAGGGTACCCCGCCACTACTTCCCCACTGGTTTTCCGCTTTGCCCCAACGACATACGTCCTGTGCATCTCTCTCCAAAGGCTTGCCCGCAGACACCTGGGCTAATCTCCACAATCTGCACCTTGTGCACCACAAAGGCTTGCCCGCAGACACCTGGGAGAAGCACCACACTATCCTTACAACCAAAAGCAACCGGGTAAGTTCTGGGATCCATCACAGCCCGCATAACGTGTATCATACATCGGGTATTATACCTCAATCCATTATAGCCCATACACCGAATAGGGATCCTCAAGCCATCACAGCCTATACACATTACACCTATAGTATTCCATAGGATACTATATCCAGAATATATGTGTGTGAAATAACCACAAGCCATTATAGCCCTCTACACACATATATGGGTAAAACTAACCAGTGTGCCTACCAGCACAAAGATCTACCACGAGAAGAGAGCGGGGTCAAAGGGGGTAGTCATCCATTCAACCTCCCATCAGAATGTTGGGGAAAACACCCCCCCCCCCAGGGCTCAGAATCCCCAGGGTGTCAGTTGCCCTTACCGATAGGGTGGAGTAGCATATAAAAACACAAAAAGTATAGAATATATATATAACTCACATTCACACTATGTGCATTACCTAGTCTTAGATACAACTGCAGCTAACGTCTCTCAGACTCCAGGCTGCTACTTCTAAGACTAGGTATCCTATAAGCACACAAACATTTAAAGAGATTTATTAGATTACTCCGTTGTCATTTTATCAGTTCCATTGTACATTAATTAATTCTTTAAACATTAATTAAGCATGAACAATTCCACATTAAACTGAATTGGCATCACATTCAAAATCAACTGCTCCTTTTAAGATTCACATCACCTTTAAATTCTAGTATCTCCATCCCCGTGTATTTTCACCATTTAATCAAACATTCATTACAGAATTACTTTTCCATATTCTCAGGAATTCTAGAAAAGCATCCTATGCTTCTAAATGCAAAGGAGGCTCAACACGGTGAGTAGATATACTACCCATCGAGTCTTTTCCGCCTATAGAAAGAGCATAGACCCATTCTCCCTCGAGAGGCTAAACACGGAAAGCATGTGGCATACCCCGCGCGTCTTCGCCTCCTTCGGAAGAAGGGTAGAAAGACCAGCTGCCTTGATCAGTAGGGAAAAGCAAAGCAGATTAACATTCAAAGAAAACCAAAAGCATCCAGCAACCACATCCATCCCATTCCATCACCCCTGGTGTCCTCCCCGAAACCCACATGCATAAACTGATGCATCTTGCCACTCTAGGCGTCATCTGCTGCCCCAACCACAAGGCCTCCATGCCTCCACATATCACAACAGTCATCCAGGATCACATCACAACACAAGCAGCATGAAAACAATAGTCACAACCATGGGCTCTTGACCCTTTAACAAACAAGAGGGTAACTCAGAACCCTTTTAGAAATTCCCACATAATCTATTCATTAATCCATATTGAATTAGCAGATTTTTTACTCGTAGGTTCCAATTACTGGATACCTAATCAGTAAGCTATCACAATTAAATAACCATGATTACATCGCTAATTTGATTCTCCTCAAATTAGAACAACTACAACAACGGCAATAACCAGATTAATTTACATGCCTCTTTATCTTTAGCCAATTAATTAACAATTAATTCCGGCTTTACGTTCATTATCAATTTCTATCATGAACGAACAAAAAATCAAAGAAATCATAGATATCACTCTATCTAGAAAAACATAAGGCAAACCGTTATCACGGTATAAAGAAACAACATGCGATCAACCAATTCTTTTAATCCGATTCAAGTATTTAATTAGGTCAATTTCATTGTGATACAAAGGACTAAATCATGCTAATTCTACGATTGCACATATAAAATTAGAGAAGCCATGAATCCCCTACCTGGAAGAGTTCTTGATGTCCTTTATCCACACAACGGGTCACAATCCTCCTCTCACGACAATTGCATCCACCGGAGGATGCCACGGTACGATAGTACCAACCAACCCCAAGAAAAACCCATTAGAATCTTGGAAATTACATGGTATAATATGGAAGGGAGAAACAAGAGAAGATGATCCCCAAAGGAATGACGATAAAACATACCTTATTGGGAAGATTGACCGACACAGTTCGGTTGCATCCAAAACAGAGCAGAACCAATCCTAGGAGTAAAGATTGATTGTGAAACTCCTACAGGAATGATTGAAAGTTTCTAGAATCTCTTAGCTGAGAACAAAGGGAAAGAACAAGGGAGAATGATATCTCGTCCCTTTTTAATATTTAAGGGGGCGACGGTCTAAGATCCGGTTAATTCTCCATTCAAAACGGATCGCATTAACCCACGCGGTTTGACTAAGTAAATACATCCCGACCTTAGGAATAATTAATATAGGATTTATGGCCTTTGAAACGGCCTTAAGAGACCTTAAAATAAGGCTTTAAATGTATTTTACGTCAAAGGAAACGTCAATAGGGGAAAAACTGTAGGAATCTGGAAACACTGTTCACCCACTGTTACTGTACATGAAACCGATCTGTGAAACCGATCTGTCAGACCGATCTGTGAAACCGATCTATCAGACCCATCTGTGAAACCGATCTGTCAGACTGATCTATGAAACCGATCTGTCAGACCGATCTGTGAGACTGATCTGTGAGACCGATCTTTGAGACCGATCTGTGAGACCGATCTGTCAGACTGATCTTTGAAACTGATCTGTCAGACCGATCTGTGAAACTGATCTGTCAGACCGATCTGTGAGACCGATCTGTCAGACCAATCTGTGAGACCGATCTGTCAGACCGATCTGTCAGACCGGTCTGTGAAACCGATCTGTCAAACCGATCTGGGAGACCGATTTGTCAGACCGATCTGCGAGACCGATCTGTCAAACCGATCTGTCAGACCGATCTGTGAGACCGATCTGTCAGACCGATTTGTGAGACCGATCTGTTACTGTTCATAAAACTGGAAACATTGTTCACAGAACTGGAAAATTGGCAGTGTTGGGGATAAGTCCCCTTGACCTCCCGGAACACCTCCAACACCAAAATTTCACAAAGTAATGGACCGGAGAGGTTCGGGCCATTACAAGACATGTAAGGGGACTCAGGCAGGGGAAAAGGATTCAAGTAAACATCTATGTTAAGACAACATGCCATGTGTTTTGGGTGTACACGACCAGTTGTGGTAGGAGTACACGCCCATGTGAATGGATTAAGGGAACATGTCGTGTAAGGGGACGTACGCGCCGTGTAGTCATGTTTTTCAAAACTTGAATGCTTTCGTTCTTCTGTTCCCTTCTTGTCCTTCCTTTTTTCAGTCCTTGATAATCTTGATCTAAGGTGTGCATTTGACCTTGCAGATTCATGCCGTCGAGACGTCCTCCAGTTTTCTTCCAGTTACAGGGCGACGATCAGACACTGAATATGGATGATCAGGGACTTCCTGCAAATCCTCCTATTGTGTCAGTCTTGGCACCAGCAGTTATACCAGATGCATATGATGATACGCAGTTCAGGGAAGGCTTCATGAGGATTATGAAGACTTTCCAGGGAGCACCGAAACCTACCCTGTCTATGGCAGAGTTGACGTGGGTCTTTCAGCAAGAGCATCCTTCCACTTTTTCAGGGGATGGAGGACCCCAAGCTGCAGATTAATGGCTAGAAGCCATATTGACAATCTTCGAGCATCTGGAGATACCTCCATAGAGGAGGGTGAAGCTCAATACCTACATGCTTCGAGAATCTGCCAAGAGGTGGTGGGATGTGATCTCACAAGTAGGACGCTAGCAAAATATGGCTTGGGATGAGTTTCGGTGCATCTTCTATGATTACTTCTATCCGGAGACCTTGAGGGCCAATCGAGCCTAGGAGTTTATGAGTCTGAAGTAGGGTACTCTTTTTATGATGGATTATTCCTCTCGCTTCACAGAGCTATAGTGTTTCACGCCTATTCCAGGAGGCGATGATTTGTTCCTTGCACGGAAGTTTGAGGATGGTCTGAGGCACGACATCTGATCGCAGGTGAACATCTTCAGGTTGACTTCGATATCCTCTATAGTCAACCAAGCACTGATCACGGAGCGTAACCTGAGGGATTCTGGAGCTGTGAGCCAGGGCGGATCAACATCCAGGGTTAGTGCTCTGCCGACCGATAGTAGGAAGTGTCACAGGGAGGTTGCACGAGGAGATCAGAGTAGGCGGGATGCATCTTCTGGCAGCTAGGTGGTGTGCTACCAGTGTGGTAGGAGTGGGAATATGAGGCTGTAGTTCTAGAGAGACCCAGTGGAGTGTCGATCTTGTGTCAAGATGGGTTACCTTCAGCATTTCTATCAGGTCTTCTCACCAGCAGCTGGTGACAGGAGTTCTTCTATGACTCCTTGTTCAGGAGCAGGGCCACCAGTTTCTCACCAATTGGGGAACTGGAGTTCTTCCAACCGTTCAGGCCGAGGTGGAGGTCGCGGCTATGGTATTCAGTCACCAATCTTGCAGCGATAGCAAGGTGGATCAGCTCAGAGTGGTCAGACAGGGTCACAGGGTCACGGTGCAGATCAGGCCTTTACAGTGGAGCAGACCTAGTAGGATCAGGATCCCAGACCCTCTACAGTTTGAGGTACCATTCTAGTTGCCTTAGTTTTATCTTCTTCTTTTTTCGACACAGGGGCTTCCCATAGCTTTATATTTTTTGCTGTTGTGGAGAGCCTTGGGCTCAGTATCCTTTCTTCATCTGATATCTTGACACTAGACACTTCGCTGGGGATGAGAACATCTAGTGTACGTCAGTGCAAGGAGTGCCCTATTGAGGTTGGTGGGTGTCACTTCCTTTAGGATCTCTATGTCCTAGAGATGATAGGCTATGATTTTATTCTTGGAATGGAATGGTTAGTTCCTTTCCAGGTAGTTATCGATTGCTATCGTCATAGGGTGAGTTTCATATCACCAAAGGGCGGATCATTTCTTCATAAGGGTGAATGGGATGTCCAGTCGAGCAGAGCAGGACCAGAGCATCATGGGTTAGGAGGAGTTACATCCCAGATTTCTAGTTTGTATTTGGGTGATTAGGGGACTTCACAAATGGACTTTCCTCCAATGGTGGATCATTTCAGGGACATCTTTCTAGAGTACTTTTCAGGTTTTCCTCTAGAGTGAGAGGTAGAATTTTCTATTGATCTTGTGCCTAGAGCAGCACCGGTGTCCATTCCTCCTTATAGGATGGATACACCTGAGTTTCAGGAGCTCAAGAAGCAGTTGGAGGAGTTATAGTAAAAGGGTTTCATCTGACCCAGTACTTCTCCTAGGGGTTCGCCTGTCCTTTTTGTGAAGAAGGAGAACGGTACTCTCAGACTTTGTGTGGATTATCGGAATTTGAACCAGTTGATGGTCAAGAACTGGTATCCCTTACCGAGGATTGATGATCTCTTTGATCAAATTCGAGGAGCCTAGGTGTTATTGAAGATTTACTTGAGGTCCGATTATCATCAGTTGCATGTTAGACCATCTGATATACCTCTTACAGCTTTCCAGAGTAGGTATGGTCTATACGAGTATATGGTTACATCGTTCGGTCTCATGAACGCGCCTGTAGTTTTCATGGCACTGATGAACCGAGTGTTCCATCCATATCTGGATTCTTTCGTGGTTGTCTTCATGGATGATATCTTAGTGTACTCTCACACTCGACACGACCATGCCACACATATTGAGATCATTTTGAGTACACTGAGAGAGCATCAGTTATATGCTAAGCTCTCAAAATGCCACATTTGGATGGATCAGATTCACTTTTTGGGTCATGTTATCTCAGATATAGGAGTGTCAGTAGACCCTGAGAAAGTGTGAGTAGTAGTTTATTGGGAGAAGCCGAAGAACATCTTTGAGGTACGGAGTTTTCTAGGGCTGGATGGATACTACAGACGCTTCATACAGGACTTTTCATGCTTAGCAGCACCACTGACGGGCCTGACTAAGAAGGGTGCCAAGTTCTTATGGTCATATTCTTGTGAGTCATCCTTTCAGGAGATGAAGGGGAGGTTGATGTCAGCACCGATACTAGTATTTCCAGAGCCGGGCAAGAGATATACCATTTATTGTGATGCTTCAGGTATCGGGCTAGGAGATGTGCTTATGCAGGGAGAAGGATTCATTGCGTATGGGTCCCGGTAGTTGAGGCCACATGAAAGGAATTACCCAACGCATGATCTCGAGTTGGCAGTAGTTTTTCATGCCATACGTTGTTGGGGACATTACCTTCTGGGAGAGAATTTTGTGGTTTTCACTGACCACAAAAGCCTCAAGTATATTTTTACCCAGTGTGACTTAAATTTGAGGCAGTGAAGGTGGGTTGAGTATCTTCAGTCCTTTGACTTTGAGCTTACCTACACGTCTGGGAAAGACAATGCAGTGGCTGATGCATTGAGCAGGAGGACTTAGATACAGGCAGTTCAGGAGGCCAGCAGTGAGTGGCAGCTTATGGCTCCGTTCTCTGAGATGCATTTGGAGGTGCACGACAGACAGGGGCAGAAATTTCTATCTTCTGTAGTTGTTACCTGTACTCTTCTCAATCGAGTACAAATGAGGCAGTTATCAGATTCTGAAGGCCTAGTCCTATGGGAAATCATGTCAGCAGAGGACCCTATTCCTGGTTGGACCATAGGCGAGGATGAGGTTTTTCATTTCCAGGGGCGCGTATGGGTGCCAGCAGACATACGCGAGGAGATGATGCGGGAATTTCATTCCTCATTTTGGTCAATTTATCCTGGCGTCACCAAGATGTATTGTGATCTACACTATCAGTATTGGTGGCTAGGTATGAAGAGATATGTTGCTGGTTTTTTTATGAGATGTTCCACCTATTAGTAGGTGAAGGCGGAGCATCAGCGACCAGCGGGGCTTTTGCAGCAGTTTCCCATTCCCGAGTGGAAGTGGAGTGATGTCACGATGGATTTCATGACAGGTTTTCCGAGGTCGCCTTGAGGGAATGATGCAGTACGGGTTGTCATTGACATACTCACGAAGGTTTCTCACTTATTTCCGATCAAGCAGACCTTCAGTGTTTATGAACTGGGACAGTTATACATCCGAGAGATTGTACGTCTACATGGGGTTCCACACTCCATTGTTTCAGACAGGGATGAACGTTTTACTTCTCAGGTCTGGCAGGGGATTCAGAAAGCTTTGGGTATACAGATACTTTTGAGTACAACATACCATCCTGAGACAGATGGCCAATCCGAGCGTACGATTCAGGTACTTGAGGACATGCTTCGGGCATGTATTATAGATTTTGGATGTTCTTGGGAGAAGCACATACCTCACGTGGAGTTTTCCTACAACAATAGTTTTCAAGCAACTATTCAGATGGCACCTTATGAGGCTTTGTATGGTAGGTCATACCGATCACCCTTATGTTGGCTGGAGGCAGGAGAGGAAGCTATGCTAGGACCTCGTCTTGTCCAGGAGACCATGAAGCAGATAGAGTTGATTTAGAAGAGGATGGCTACTGCACAGTCTCGACAGAAGTCTTATGCAGATCGAAGGAGATGACCTCTAGAGTTCGAGGTCAGGGATCAGGTTTTCCTGCGTGTCACGTCGAGGTTGGGACACAGTAGGATTAGGAGATAGGTTAATCTTTCACCGAGATACGTTGGGTCGTTTGAGGTGTTGGAGAGAGTTGGTCTGATTGCCTATCGGTTTCAGTTACCTCATAGGCATCGGGCTATCCACGACATCTTCCATGTTTCTCAGCTTCAATGTTACTTCTCAGACTCGTCTCGTGTATTTCAACCCGAGGATGTTGAGTTAGAGGTGGATGCACCTTTTGAGGAGCATCCTATCCGGATCATTGATCAAAGTACAAAGTTTCTCTGTGGCCGGTCTGTTCCTCTGGTACGGATGTTATGGCAGCACGGGTGAGTACAGGATGAGACTTGGGAGAGGGAGGCTGATGCACGTTCACAGTGGTCGGAGCTGTTCGGGGTTTCTTCTTCTACGCTGCCTTACTAGGGAAATTCGGGGACGAATTTCTTTAAGGGGGGAAGTTTGTAAGAACCCAAACCTTCTTTTCAGGTATGTTTTTCTTTTTCTGGTGTTTTTGAGAAAAAGATGAGTTTTTTGGAAAATTCTTGACTACACGCCGTGTACTTTATAAGTACGTGTCGTGTACTCGGTTACCACGGGTGTGTGTTGGTCGTGTGGCGGCCTTACACATGGATGTGTGGGGTGACTTGGAGGCCGCCTAAGGTGGAGTTTGGAAAAGGAAAGTACACGCCATTTTTTTCTTTTTTTTTCATGAAACGCATCGAGGTCGCGTCTAAACGCCAGAAGCATCTTCTTTTAGGTCTTGTTCGGCCGAGAGCTCTCATACGGCCACGATCTTCCTCTGAGCCCCCGAGCCTCCATCCGACCTATGATTCGACCGTCGTCGATTACGTTGGAACCGCAGCAGTAATATCTTCCTTCTTCTAGAGCTTTGTTTCATGATTCCTCCTCTTTTTTGAGTAATCTTGTGTTGAAAGTTTTAGACATTTTTTGTAGATCTTCGGCATTCTAAGGTGATTAAAGCCCTCAGATTCAAGTATATTGATATCCCAATGCCGAGGTAGGTGGTTTGTGTCTTTCTGTTGGAAGTCTTTGAGTATTATGTGCAATTGTGCCCAATACCCTTGAGCGGGGTATTGCGCATTTACCGTTTTAGCCCTGATAATTTCTTTCTATGCTTGTATGCTTGAGTAGAGGTCAATTGTATGTGAATAGGGTTAATTGCTCTGCTATGGATGTGTTTCCCATGCTTGTACTGTTTATGACCGTTTGGTCTAGCTTTGCCTGTTAGGCTACTTACTGTTCCTCATGCCTAGAGTTGTAGGATGGAGTGATATCTTGTATTTCTGACATGTTATTGTGTTGTAGACTGATTAGCCAAGTAGTTCTTGAGGTTTACTTTGGCTGTTTTGCATTGCGATGCTCGCTTGACTTACACATGGCCTTGAGAACCTGGGGTAGTAGACTATAAGGTGAATTGACCGAGTGAGCTTCCTCAGAGAGTCTTGAATTACTTTAGACTATAAGGGGAATTGACCGAGTGAGCTTCCTCATAGAGTCTTGAATTACTTTAGACTATAAGGGGGATTGACCGAGTGAGCTTCCTCGTAGAGTATTGAATTACTTTAGACTATAAGGGGAATTGACTGAGTGAGCTTCCTCAGAGAGTCTTAAATTACTTTATACTATAAGGGGAATTGACCATGTGAGCTTTCTCAGAGAGTCTTTGACCACTTAGGGCTATAAGGGGAATTGACTGTGTGAGCTTCCTCAGAGAGTCCATCACTACCTTAGACTATAAGGGTAATTGACCATGTGAGCTTCCTTAGAGAGTCTTGAAACACTGTTGACTATAAGGGGAATTGACTGTGAGTACTTCCTCAGAGAGTCTTTATATATTCTTATGACTGAACCAGAGGGGATAGGCTGTGTGTACTTCGCAGAGGGTTACCTTGCTTGTTTAGCTGCTTACTTGATATGTGGAATTGTTTACTGAGTGTTTCCTTGTTTATCACTGTTGTTTACTTTTTTCCTGCCATATATATTCACTGACTATTAGGCACAGATCTTTGGGTGGTTGCCTACTGAGATTTAGTCTCACACCCTGTTTGGGTCATTCTTTTGGTCCCAAAAAGATTATATTGCTACAGGTATAAACAAGGGAAAACACCCTTCTACTTCATGTACTTGAGTGTTGTGGAGCTGGAGAGCATGGGACCAAGCTGAGACTTGCGATGCTGAGGAGTTTATTTGTTTTCTTTTTTAGTTTGGCTTAGTGCAGTTCTGTATTCCAGCATTGTGATGTGTTTGGATGTTTTCCTAGACATGTGTATCATGCATCATTTTACATATATGTGCTCTAATTGTTATTGCCTCTAGTCTTCCATTGTTGATTGTTGTATGTATGTTTACCGCTTCCACTATTGTTGTATATATGTTTACTTCCGCTGTGTTACTCTTCCAATGAGGGAATAGTTTCCCCACTATCACACCCAAGGCCCTCGCTGCTAGTCGGCAGCCTCTGGCATTTGGGGAAATGCGCTTGAGGCCATGTGACCAACCGGGTACGGGGCGCCTCTGGGTGGCTTCTAGAATCGGGACGTTACATAAAATGATGCTAGTTTCTAAAAATATCATGATAATCTGAAATTGCAGTCATGTAATGTATTTTTCCTAAATGGTGGTACAGTGAGATAAAGAAGATCGAAGAAACCTATGGTTATTGACTCTACAACAGAATACGAGTATATAGAGTCTTCTGATACAACAAAGGAAGCATTCTGGATATGCATATTTTTATCTGACATTGGTGTTGTTCCTAGCAGTGTAGACCTTATTCTAGTTTATTATGATAATACTGCGACAGTATTTCTTTCCAAGGATCCTGGGTCACACTACAGAACAAAGTATTTACTTTGAAAGTTTTATCTCTTGAGGTATTTTAATCAAATGGGTTAAGTCACAATTAACAGAGTAACCATAGTGGATAATGTGGAAAACCCCATAACTAAAGTCATATCTAAGAAGAAGCATGATTCTCATGTGAGAACTAGTGAGTTGAGACATGTTAGCAGTTGGCTCTATTGCAAGTGAGAGATATTGAAAGTGGTTGGCCTAGACCCAACTTATGTATATACTTTAATTACCATTACATGTATATATTTTGATATATATACATGTGTTTATCTTACCATAATAGTGTTGATACTTCTTCTTCCACTATATTTATGGTGATTTCCTTAGATTACATGTTGTATCAAAAGGTTATAGTAGTTCTTAGGCTATAATGAGAACTTTAAGATACTATGATAGTAATCTTAAAGTTATGTCCTATGGTCCAGATACATCATACTAATAGGACACAGTTGATGTGTGACATCGGGGCTGGGAACTCATAATAATTGATACTTCTTCTCATGAATTCACACTTTATGATCTTGATTAGATGATATCATGAGGACAGACCCACCAATAGGAAGATCACATGCTTCAGGTATCATTGGTTGTTCCTGTCTACGGACATGTGTATTGGCCTCCTAACTTGAGATTGTTATTACTGTGTGTCATTTGATTTTGTTCTTTGATGTAAGGAAAAAACCATGACATTAAATTCATGGAAAGGTAGTTTTAGTTAGATACATCATTGGTGGTATGGTATTAGTTGAATGATCAAGATAGAATTTGTCTCTTCCGAGTTGAGGAAGTGATATCGTGGGCCTGGTTGATTGGGATGGTAGTACCTTCACTAAATTCATATCCATGGTAGAAGAAGGTAAGTCTGTCTAGTAAGTTCAACAAACAATAAATCAAGGAAGTACAATGACACAAGTTTTCATCCAACTTTATGAGATATCGTGAGACAAAGAGATTATATTACATAGTGTGTGTTCATAGGATGGTTGTCATTTCTATAACTATTCATTATCTCTTTAGGAGCCTTGTTGGGTTTCTATAATCAACTATTGGTCTATAAATAATATTCACTACTATCGAGATAAGGGCCTAGTGGGTCACACACAATAGAGTATTCAAGATTCTTCCTTATTAGGCTGTATAGGACATTATGGGCCCCACCACGAGGTCCAAGAGTTGTCCAAGTATGTATGATCACCGAAAAATAAATAAATTCATTATTATTTGAGTATATAATAATTGAGTTGAATTTATTTAATAAATTTATTCACAAGGTATTAAGTGAATACATGGAAAAATATTATACGAACAAATATTATTTTAACATTCAAGATTCGATTAATATTATCAAGGATTACGAGTTGAGTTAATGACTCAATTATATAATGTAATATATTTATTATATATTATAAGCAGGTGATAAAATGTAAATGATGTTTATGAATCAGTTAGTTCATCATAATTATTCATTTGCTTCTTATTTTTTGGATGTTAAATAGATGGAGGTCGGGGAACCCTATCCGGGTATTTTCTACATCCACTATATAAGTCGAGAGGAGATCATTTCTAAGAGATTATTCATTATAACATATTGAGAGCTCATATCTCCTGCATCTTAGAGAGAGAGAGGCTCTATTAGAGCAATCGATCCAAGAATGCTTTCTCGGATTGAAGGCATAAGATCGAGGTGATCATCGCAATGTTGAAGGAATCATTAAAGCTCAACACTAGCACCTGGAATTCGATGAACATGATATGCATAGATTCATAAAGTGTGTATGAAGGATCTAGAGGGGTTTTTCCTCGAATCCTTTAAGCAACGGTCATCAGCGATGAGCTATTGTCAAGCATGCTTTGATTCAAACAAGGTAACTGTTTGGTTTAAATTTTTATTCTTTAATAATTCACATGAGATCCTCAGGCTTTACCTGGGCTCAGATCAGTGGAGACAATGAAGTTTCATTGCTTCAGTGATGAAAAATATTAAATACCCAACCCAAAAACTTCCAATGAGCACTCTACCATCAATTAGTATAAAAAGGATCCTGTGGATTTTCTAATCTAAGAAAATTAAAATTAGATTTAATTTAAATAGAGGGATTTAATGTAGTCCCAAAAAAATCGTGTGTCAATCTGATATCGGATGACCAAGTTATGACCATCTAAAATTTTTTAAATGGATCGCAATCGGTTTTTTTGGGTATTAAAAATTAAAGAACACATTTATATTAATGCATTATTTTTTCAGGCATTTATTTTCTTGATGAAACCCTAGTGTCCAATGATCGAAATAGTGATATTCGGCTAGAAAAATTTCCACATCTTCATGGAAATGAACATTATTAAATGTTATTTTAATATTATAATTAATAAAATGAGATTGGGGGCTATAGTCTAACAAACCAACAAAAGGCTGACCATCATCAAAACATTTTTAAAAACTGGCCTACAATAGGCTGTAGAAAGGGGGTTACGAAAAGCAAAAAAATACCCAGTAAATAGCCCATTTCTCAAAAGCAAAAAAATATAAAATATTAAAATTGGAAAAGCTTTCATTGGAATCTTCCCTAGTCGGACCTCCTTTTATAGACAGCTCTAGTCGTCGTCATAGCCAATGCTCCACCCTCAACTAGCTCAACCTGAGCCCACCACCGTCCGAGCCTGCGACTGCCGCCGCAGCCATCCCGACTAAACCCGCCACCACCCTAGTCTCCTACGGCTGATCCAAATTTCACCGCCTTCACCAATCCCTGTTGCATTCATCTTGGATCCCTACCGACCCACCGTCGTGCCACCTTCCCATCCCCCTCCGTCGCCACATAGTCGATCCAGCTATGACCCTCATCGTGATGGGCCACCATAATCGTGACAACCCTAGGAACCTGAAACCCCACCCAGATTAGTGGTTCCCCAGACTCCCGTGATCCTTGATTGACCTGACCCAACCCGCAACAGGCCTGGGCGAGTCTACCTAACATGGAACGGGTTAAGACTGGTCTATCTGGCCTAGAGTAGCCTGCATGGGGTTTTCCAGGCCTAAAATGGATATGTGTGGGGTCGGCCCAACCTGCAACAACCCTGCACAGGGTTCTCGGGCCTAATAAAATTTTATATAATTAGTAAATTAATTTAATTAATTTTAGGTTTAAAAATAATTTTTTTTAATATTCCGAAAAATTAATTTAATTTTTGTATTAAGTAAAATTAATTGATTAATTTAATTTTTGGGTTTAAAAAATTAAATTAATACTGGGACCGGATGAGACTAAATTATTTGAATTTAAATAATGACCTCATACTTTAAATTTATTATATTTTAATTTTATCATGCTTTTATTTTACCCGTTGACTATTTATGACTAGAACTTGTGTATGTTTGGGTTAATTTTATTTAATTATTTACTACCTATGTGTGATGCTTCTGATATGTAATTATTTTTAGTTACGGTTTGTGTATCGTCCTATTTTATTCAATATGAACAAGGGTCTGCGTGTCCATTCTTATCTGTATGTATATTGTGCTTCCTAAGACCCTCAAACTTGTGTGCGAGTACATTTGTATTATTGATGATGAAAATGTAAGATGTGGATCACATCAAGACCAGGCGATTCCCCAGACAATAAGTGAATACACTTGACCGAGGATGAGCTGTGATACAAGTCATGACTCGAATCAGGTTTGATACACCTTAGTCACGATTGATCCATTGAGTTTAAATATATCAACCAATATTAGATTATCAATATTAGTTGGGTAATTTATTTCCTTTATGCATTGTTTATTATTTTATGCATGTGCATGCTTGCATGAAATACAAATAATAATAATAATAATAATGCATAAATATGCGATGAATGTATTTTATTAATGTATGATCAGTTGTGGGTGTGATAACATAGTTTGAACATATTTAATAGAAATAGATTACATTTATCAAGAAATATTAAAAACCTATCAAAGAAATATTAATTCGCATTGTCTTCCATCACTCATATTTGAACAAAATCGGGCATATGGGGTGCTCATCAGCCAAAGTTGAGGATGCCTCCTATTATCGGGGAGTTCTTATGAGAGTGATGGGTTGGCTTAACTGAAGTTGTTTGTGAAGGAGTAGTCAAAGCTAGCTTGTTACCACTTTAGAGGCAAAGCATTGAGGGAATCAAGGTTGTGATTCCAATCAGCTGAGACTTTACTCAACAGTTCAAGGAACTACGATTCAATACAGTTGGCCATTCTAGTTTCTACCTTGAAACTCTCTAATTAGTGGCATAGTAAAAGCTTGTAGACTACGAGGAGAGGTTTCAAGGATCATTTACACTAGAAAATCAAGCGATAAATTATTCCAAATCTAGTAGTGAAGGATAATAGAGTTCAATAAAATAGTGGGAGACATTTAATGAATTAATTAATCAATCAATAATGTCTAAATCACTAATCAAGAGAAAGTACTAACTACAAAAGTTTTTTATTGTAGATAAAAATGGAAATCACCAACACTATCAGAAAATTATCACTTTGATTGATACTGGATAAAGAAAATATCATAACCAGCCATAACTTCCAGGAGTGGTACAAGCGCTTACGTATAGTACTACACCAAGAGAGTAAGCTTTATGTGATAGAGTTCTCACTTCCTGTTAATCCCCCCTAGGGAGAAAGTAAGGCAGATAAAGAAAAGTATAAAAATAATGTAGATGATGCACTAGATGTAAATCGTATCAAGTTATCATCTATGACCAGTCAATTGTAGAAAATGCATGAGGAAGAAAATGCCTACAAGATAATAACTCGTCTCCAGCAGTTATATCAGGTGAGAACTAGGAAAGAAAGGTGTGAGATATCTAGTTCATTGTATAGGTGTATGAAAACAGGGAATCAAGAAGGGCCTCATGTACTCAAGATGATTGGGTACATTGATAGATTTTAAGCCCTTAAGTTCAAGTTGAACCAAGAACTAGCAACCAATCTCATTATTTCCTCTTTACCACCATGTATTTCGACTTTTATTGTTAATTGCAATATGAATAACAAGAAAAAGTCACTCCTAGATCTTTTGTCTTTAGTACTCCAAGAGGATAAAGATATAAAAAATACCAATTATTCAGTTCTTATAGTGAACAAGTGGAGGAAGGGCAAGGCTAAGGGGTTTAAGGATAAGTCCAGACCGAAGACATTAATGCACCGTCTTTCCAAAAATTCAAAGATATAGAGGGAGGGCAATGAGCAGGGGGGTTGTATTCTTTCTATGTGGCAATAAATTCCCCAAGAAGAAGAATTGTAGAGCTGGGAAGAAAAAGAAATTAGGTGACACTTCTACTTCAGATATTTTTTTTCATTGAATGTAATATGTCATTATTTACAAGTTGGGTATTGGATATAGCTTATGGATCACACATTTGTATTCATATACAAGAACCAAGTAGATTCAAGAAAATTTAAAAGGTTAAGGTGGATCTCTAGGCTACAAATGGTGTGATTCTAGCAGCCTTGGCAGTGGGATATTATAATTTGAATTTTCCTAGTGGTTTAGTTCTTGTAGTAAATAAATATTATTATGTTCCTTTAGTTACCAGAAACATAATCTCAGTGTCAAATTTAGAAACAATGGTATTTTATTTTAATTTTGGAAATAAATTTTGTCTCTTTTATAAGGATAAAATATATTATGGTATGGTGCATCTTAAAAATGGATTGTATATACTTGAACTCAAGAATCCTGTAATGAAAATCAATGACAAAACCAGCGAACATGACTCATATAACACCTGCCTATGGCACGTCAGGCTTGGTCATGTAAATGAGAAGCATTTTAAGAAATTACATCAAGAAGGATTTATAGACTCAGTAAAGTTAAAACCCCTGGATGTATGTCATGCTTGTTTATGAGGGAAAATTACCAAATCACCCTTCCATGGGAAAGGAGTAAGAGCCACTGAATTACTGGAATTGATTCATACTAACGTATGTTGTCAATTTCCAGTAGAGGCAAGGGGTTAGTTTTCACACTTCATTAATTTTACTAATGACTATAGTAGATATGGTTATATATAATTAATGAGGTATAATTCATATTCTTTTCATATGTTTAAGGAATATCAGCATGAAGTAGAAAACCAACTTGATAAGAAGATTAAAGCACTCTGCTCAGATCGAGTCAGAGACCATCTTAACCAATATTTTATTGATCTCTTAATGGAGTTTCAGATAGTATCCCATCTCACTCCTCCTAATACACCAACAGTGGAATGGTATTAGTGAAAAAAGGAATTGGACCCTGCTAGAAATGGTCAGATTAATGATGATTCAGGAAACTCTTCCATTATCCTTTTGGGGATGCGCATTACAAACAACAACATATACCCTTAACTGAGTACCAACTAATGTGACATGTGGGATTCCATAAGATTTGTGGTGTATAAATAAGCTCAATCTGTCACACATATGTGTATGGGGATGCAAGGCTTTTTTCAAGACTATACATAGTGAAAAATTAGCATCTAGAAGCACAGAGTGCATCTTTATAGGTTATCCTAAAGAAACCAAAATGATATAACTTATATAAACCTTTAGGTAGAAAATTGATTGTGGCAAGAAATGTCATATTTCTATAAACGGAACACATTTCAAAGTGAATAGTGGGAGAAAGATTGACTTCAATGAAGTTTATGCTCCAAATGCACAAGAGTTGGTACAGAAATAATCTCTACAAGAGATGGTGAGGGTTGAAAATTGTTCCTGAGACATAAGTACTACATAGGTCAACTCAAGAGGTTAGAGAACCATAGCATTATGGTTTTATTGTCACTGAGTCATGTGACACATTACTCCTAGATAATTATGAACCTTTAAACTATGAGGAAGGAGTAGATGGAAAAGATGTTGCTAAATGGAAAGATGTCGGGAATTCATAGATGGAATCCATGTACCAAAATCAAGTTTGGGTTTTGGTAGACCCTCCGGTTGATGGTAAGGTCAATACCTATAAGGAAAGACTATTAGAGAAGGGTTTCAGGCAACGTCAAGGAATAGACTATGATGAAACCTTCTCACCGGCAGCAATGCTAAATTCCATCAAAATATTACTTGTAATAACATCCTTCAATGATTATAAGATTTGGAAAATGGTTTTCAAAATTACTTTTCTAAATGGGATGTTGGTTGAAGATGACTACATGAATAAACCTGAAGGGTTTGTTAATTCAAAGAGTGTGTGCAAGCTGCAAAGATCCATTTATGGGTTGAAGCAGGCATCACGATCATGGAATGTTCATTTTGATGAGTCTATAAGATAATTTGGTTTCATCAAGAACAAAAGTGATCCATGTTTCCATAAGATGGTTAATGAGAACTTCATTGTTTTCCTAGTACTATATGTTGATGACATATTAATTTTGGAAAACTAAGTGTGTAATGTCCCGTCTTTTCAGAGAGGTATGGATTCTTTAAATTTTTTTCAACCCTCATTAAGTCTGTCTTTTTGGATTAGACATGGAAAATTGTGCCTTTAGACCAGATGGTTCTTTGTGGAAGAATGGAGAAGAAGGATGGAGGCTAGCTGTATAACAAATACCCGAAATGAATTGGTCAAGAAAGATACCATTCATGGCATGCATTGGTTTTTTCTAGGAGAGAAAACATGAGATTTACATGTCGTGAATTCAATACAAGACGTGAATTGGTCTGGCTAGATCAAGTTCACTATGTGCATTAGTTTTTCCTGATGGGGAAAAATCTGAGCTTTACACAACGTGTAAAATATACACGTCGTGAATATGTTGAATTTTTTTAAAGGGGGAAGAACCCCTTCTTTTGACATAACCATTAGTTCTCCTCCTTCACAGGACCTCTTCTCCTATAGGAGCTCTTCCATGACTAAGCTAGGTTCTCTTGGTTCTTCTTCATCTGAACTCTGATCGAACCATTTTTCATCACATTGTAAGTGCATTAGTAAGTTCTTTGATCGTCTTCCTTATTTTTCTAGTTTCTTCCTCCATCTTTGGTGCTATTTTTGTGCGAGCTAATATTCCCTATTTTCAAGGCATTTGTTGATTCTTCCATTTTCTTTCACTGTAGCTCATTTTAAAGGCCAGTAATGGACAAGTGGTCATATATCAACTTAGGGTAGGTGGTCTAGTTCATTTTCCTAAAAGTCTCACTATATTTATCATGTGTCACTGTACCGCACACTGGACTCCTTCAGTGACACATCTGAAATGCCTAATAGATTAACTTTGATGATAAACCCATATTTAGTATACTCCTAGTAACCCACGAATAACATTGGAGGTTGACCACCTTAATGTGAGATACCCCTAAGGGTTTTCCTTCCATAAATTCCTAATATCTACATGCCTTGAATTGATTTAGAACACCATTTGAGGTGTGTGAATTTCCCTTGTGATGATTATAATGTAGTGCTTTAAATGGTATGAATTTCATGCTAGCTAACCTCATACCCTTACCTCAGGTCGAGGGAAATACAAGGGTCCCAACTTAAGGATGCCTTGGATGGGTTTATTATGCTTTATAATTTGAGTTTGTAAATGTATCTCAATATGTCGGGAGCGATACTTGGTTTCTTTTATAAAATACCTTGGATGAGCTCACTGGGCATATGCCTTATATACTTTACCCATGAGAAATATCTGGTTCCCTAGTAGATTACCTTGGACGAGCTCAGGGGGTGGATACTAATGATTTATTCCATGAGTGATACTCAGTCCCCTATGTGGTATACCATGGATGGTCTTAGCAAGTTATGCCTTTAGACCATGCCAAGATTGATACTTGGGTTCCTCCTTATGGATATCCTTGGATGGACTCTTATGGTGATGGGTGATTATAGTGATCCCAGAACGATACTTGGGTTTCTCCTTACGGGTCACCTTGGATGTGTAGCGCAAATGCCAGGAGTCGTACCAACAAAACATGTTTGCAGATGAAGAAAAGTTAGTAATAAAAAAAAGAAGAAGAACATGAACACATCGATTTATGTGGTTTGGGAATAATCCCTACATCCATGGAGAGGTTGAATCACTTCGCTATGAAAATTCAGGAGCAAAATTACAAGGAGATCTTAGAGTTTCTCACACACACAAAAACATTATCCCAAAATAAGATAATAAGGAGGATGAAGTACTGTTCCACAAACCGCACAGAAAGTCTATTGTGCTATAGTGAAAGGTGGATGGAATTACACACTACTATAGTGTTGCGGCCACCCAAGTATAGGCTGCTATAGTGGCTGATGGAAAGAAGTTTGTGGAGCTACAGTATTGTTGTCTCCAAATTCCGAGATGCTATAGTAGTCATGCCAAAGTAAGCACTACTACAGTTCCCTATCGGTGTCGATCAGTCAACTCTTCCACAGTCAATCAAGGTTCCTACAGTGGAATGGTTTTAGTGAAAGGAGGAATTGAACCCTGATAGACATGTTCAAATCAACGATGAGTCAGACAACTCTTTCATTGTCCTTTTGGGAATACGTGTTGTAGACAACGACATATACCCTTAATCGAGTACCAACTAAAGTGACAAATGGGATTCCATATGAATTGTGATTTGGAAAGAAACCTAATATATCACACATACATGTATGGGGATGCGAATATTTTTTCAAGACTATACCTAGTGACAAATTAGCATCCAGAAGCATGAATTGTGTCTTTATAGGTTATCCTAAATAAACCAAAGGATGTTGCCTATATAACCCTTCAGATATAAAATTGATTGTGGCAAGAAATGTCATATTTCTAAATATGGAAAACATTTTCAATGGAAATAGTGGGAGCAAGATTGACTTCGATGAAGTTGATTCTCTAGATGCTGGAGAGTTAGTACGGGAACAATCTCCACAATAGATAGTGGGAGATGAACATGTTCCCAAGATACAAGTACTATGTAGGCCAACTCGAGAGGTTACAAAACCAGAGTGTTATGGTTTTCTTGTCACCGAGTCAGGTGACACATTACTCCTAGAGAATAATGAACCTCTAACCTATAAGGAAGCAGTTTATGGCAAGGATATTGCTAAATGGAAAAAATTCATGCATTTAAAGATGGGATCCATCTACCAAAATCAAGTTTGAATTTTGGTAGGCCCTTCAAATGATGTAAAACCCATTGGGTACAAATGGATATTCAAGAAAAAGCTAGACATGGATGGTAAGGTAAATACCTATAAGGCAAGAATGGTGGCGAAGGGTTTCAGGCAACATCAAGGCATAGACTTCAAAGAAGCCTTCTCGCCGATAACGATGTTGAGGTCCATCATAATATTACTTTCAGTAGCATCCTTCCATGATTATGGGGTTTGGAAAATGTATGTAAAAACTACTTTTCTAAATGGGAAGTTTGTTGAAGACATCTATATGACTCAACATGAAGGGTTTTTAAGTCAAAGAGTGCTAAAAAAGTGTACAAGTTATAGATATCCATTTATGGGTTGATACAGGCATCATGATCACAGAATGTTCATTTTGATGAGGCCATAAGAAAACTTAGTTTCTTCAAGAAAAAAGTGACTCATGTGTCTATAAGAAGTTTAATGATAATGACATTGTTTTCCATGTATTATATGTTGATGACATATTAATTATGGGAAACAAAGTGAAAGTCTTACAGTCAGTTAAGACTTGGTTAAATGATTGCTTCTCCATGGAAGACTTAGGTGAAACAGCCTACATTCTAGGGATCAAGATCTATCGAGATAGATATCAGGGGCTATTTAGGCTAAGTCAAAGTATATATATTGAAAAGGTACTCAAGAGGTACAAAATGGAACAATCCAAGAGAGGGTTTTTGCCAATGTCACATGGTATCAATCTCTCCAAGAAAATGTGTCCACAAACACAATTGGATATTGAAATAATGAGTAGAATCTCTTATGCTTCAGTAATGGGATCTATCATGTATGTCATGTTATGCACTAGGTTTGATGTTTCCTTTTCTTTAATCATGGTGGGAAGATGTCAATCTAATCCAAGAGAGCTGCATTGGACAGTTGTAAAAACTATCCTTAAGTACTTAAGGTGTACAGAGTATATGTTCATGGTGTATAGAGGAGATGAGGAACTAGTAGTGAGAGGATACACTGATTTTAGTTTCCATTTTCTAAATGGTGGTGCAGTGAGCTAGAGAAGCTCAAAGAAACCTATGGTCACCGACTTTGAAGCAGAATATGAGTATATAGCATCTTCTGATGCGGCTAAGGAAGCAGTCTGGATATGTATCTTTTTCCCAAACATTGGTGTTGTGCCTAGCAGTGCATACCCTATTCCAATTTATTGTGATAATACTATGGTAGTATTGTTTTCCAAGGAACCCAAGTCACACCAGAGAACAAAGCATATACATTGAAAGTTTCATCTCTTAGTGGATTTTACTTAGATAGTTGAAGTCACAATTAGAAGAGTATCCATAGAGGATATTGTGGTATACCCCCTAACTAAATTCATATCAGAGAAAAATCATGATTTTCATGTGAGAGCTAGTGGGTTGAGACATGTTAGATGTTGGCTCTAGTGCAAGTGAGAGATGTTGAAAGTGGGTGCCCTAGACTCTGATCAGGAGGACATAGTCTTCCCATGGACACAACCTAGGCCCTCACTGCTAGTTAGTAGCCTCTGGTGTATGGGGAGGCGCGTTTGAGTTCATGTGGCCAACTGGCTTGGGGAACCGCTTAGTGGCTTCCGGGTTGGGAAGCTACAAATTGAAAGTCTTGCAGTCAGTTAAGACTAGGTTAAATGATTGGTTATCCATGAAAAACTTAGGTGAATCAGCCTACATTCTAGGGATAAAGATCTATCAAGATAGATCTCAGAGGCTATTTGGGCTAAGTCAACGTACATATATTGACAAGGTACTCAAGAGGTACAGAATTGAACAATCCAAGAATGGGTTTTTGTCAATGTAACGTGGTATTAATCTCTCCAAGAAAACGTGTCCACAAACACAGGAAGATATTGAAAGAATGAGTAGAATCCCTTATTCATTAGTAGTGGGATCTATCATGTATGTCATGTTATGTACTAGGTTTGATGTTGCCTTTATTTTAAGAATGGTGGGAAGATATCAAGCTAATCCATGAGAGCTGCATTGGGTAGATGTAATAACTATCCTAAAGTACTTAAGGTGTATAAAGGATATGTTCCTAGTGTATGGAGGATATAAGGAACTAGTAGTGATAGGATACACTAATGCTAGTTTCCATACAAATCATGATGATTGGAAATCGCATTCAGGCTAAGTATTTTACATAAATAGTGGTACAATGAGCTGGAGAAGCTCAAACCAACTAGTGGTCACCGACTCTACAGCAGAATCTGAGTATATAGCGGCTTCTGATGCAGCTAAGGAAGCAGTATGGATACATAGTTTTGTCTCAAAAATTGGTGTTGTGCCTAGCAGTGTAGACCATATTCTAGTTTATTGTGATAATATTGTGGTAGTGTTGCTTGCCAAGGAGCCCAGGTCACACCAGATAAAAAAGTATATACTTTGAAAGTTTCATCTCTTGAGGGATTTTACTTAGATAGGTGATGTCACAATTAGTAGAGTAGTCATAGAGGATAATGTGGAAGACCCCCTAACGAAAGTCATATCTGGTCAAAAGCATGATTCTCATGTGAGAGCTAGCAAGTTGAGACATGTTAGCTATTGGATCTAGTGCAAGTGAGAGATATTGAAAGTGGGTTCCCTAGACTCTGATCAAGAGGACATAGTCTTCCTACAGAAAAAACCTAGGCCCTTGCTGCTAGTTGGAATCCTCTGGCGTATGGGGAGGTGCGCTTGATGTCATGTGGCCAATTGGTTTGGGGCACCGCTTAGTGGCTTCCGGGTTGGGATGTTATAAAGTGCAAGTCTTGCAATTAGTTAAGAATTGGATAAATGATTGTTTCTATATAAAAGACTTAGGTGAATCAGCCTACATTCTAGGGATAAAGATCTATTGAGATAGATCTCATAGGTTGTCTAGGCTAAGTCAACGTACATATATTAACAAGGTACTTAAGGGGTACAAAATAGAACAATCCAAGAGAGGGTTGTTGTCAATGTCACGTGGTATTAATCTCTCAAAGAAAATGTGTCTAAAAACATAGGAGGAGATTGAAAGAATGAGTAGAATATTTTATGCTTCAGTAGTGGGATCTATCATGTATGTCATGTTATGTACTAGGTTTGATGTTGTCTTTATTTTAAGCATGGTGGGAAGATATCAAGCTAATCCAGGAGAGCTGCATTGGGAAGCTGTAAAAACTATCCTAAAGTAGGCGTACAAAGGATATGTTCTTGGTGTATGGAGGAGATGACGAACTAGTGGTGAGAGGATACACTGATGCTAGTTTCCAGACATATCGTGCTGATCTGAAATTGTATTCAGGCTATGAATTTAGCCTAAATAGTGGTATAGTGAGCTGGAGAAGCTCGAACCATCCTATGGTCACCGACTCTACAGTAGAATCTAAGTATATAGCGTCTTCTGATGCAGTTGAGGAAGTAAAATGGATATGCAGCTTTGTCTCAAACATTGGTGTTGTGCCTAGCAGTGCATACCCTATTTCAGTTCATTGTGATAATATTGTGGCAGTGGTGCATGCCAAGGAGCCCAGGTCGCACTAGAGAACAAAGCATATACTTCTGAAGTTTCATCTCTTGACGTATTTTACTCAGAGATGTGAAGTCATAGTTAGTCGAGTAGCCATAGAGGATAACATGGCAAACCCCCTAACTAAAGTCATATCTCAACAGAAGCATGATTCTCATGTGAGAGCTAGCGGGTTGAAACATGTTAGCAGTTGACTCTAGTACAAGTGGGGGGTTGTTGAAAGTGGGTTCCCAATACCCAACTTATGTATGTACTTTGATTACTATTATATGTATATAGTTTGATATATATATATACATGTGTTTATCTTATAAGAATAGTGTTGATACTTTTACTTCCACTATATTTATAGCAATGTCCTTAGATCGCATGTCGTGTCAAAAGGTTATAGTAGTTCTCGGGCTATAATGAGAACCTAGAGATACCATGACAGTGATCTTAAAGTTATTTCCTATGGTCCATATAAATCATACAGACAGGACACAGTTGATGTGTGGCCATCAGGTGTTGGGGGCTCATAAACATCGAGACTTTTTCTCATAAAGGTCACATTTTGTGATCTCAAGTAGATGAGATCATGAGGAAAGACCCGCCAATAGGAACACCACATGTTTTGGGTTTCATTAGTTATTTCTATCTACATATATGTGTATTGGTATCCTAACTTGAGATCATTATTAATGTGTTTCATTTGATCATGTACTTTGATACAAGGCAAAAACCATGACATTGAAGTCGTAGAGAGGTATCTTGTGTTGGGTACGTCATTGGTGGTATCGCATTGGTTGAATGATAAAGATAGAATTTTTCGCTTCCGAGTTGAGGAAGTGATATCTCGGGCCTAGTTGATCAGGATGGTAGTACCTGCACTAAATCTATGGTCATGGTAGAAGAAGGTAAGTACGTCTAGTAAGGTCAACAAACAATAAAGCAAGGAAGGACGATGACACAAATGTGCATCCTTCCTTATGAGATATCGTGAGACAAAAAGATTATATTACAGAGTGTGTGTTCATAGGATAGTTGTCGTTGGTATGATTATTCTATATCTCTTTAGAGATCTTGATGGGTTGCTAGACTCTGGTCTTGGTCAGTGAATAATATTCAATGCTATCAAGATAAGGGTCTATAGGGTCACACACAATAGCTTAGTCAAGAGTTTGCCCTATTTTGGTGAATAGGTGTATAGGACATGGTGGGCCCCACCACGGGGTCCAAGAGTTGTTGAACTATTTACAATCACCGACAAATGAATAAATTCATTATTATTCGAGTATAGAATAATTGGGTTGAATTTATTTATTAAATATATTTAGAAGGTATTAAGTGAATATCTGGAAAAATATTATATGAATGAATATTATTTTAATATTCAATGTTCGTTTAATATTAGCGAGAATTGTGAGTCGAGTTAATGGGTATATCACGTAATATATTTATTATACATTACAAGTAGATGATAAAATATAAATGATCTTTATGACTCGGTTAGTTTGTCATAACTATTCATTTATTGCATATTTAGTGGACGTTAAATATACGGGGGTCAGGGAACCCTATTCGGGTATTATGGACATCCAATATATAATTCGAGAGGAACACATTTTTGAGAGACTATTCATTCCAACGAATTGAGAGCTCTTCTCTCCTCTCACATCCTATAGAGAGAAAGGCTCTATCTAAGTGATTGATCCAAGAACGCCTTCACGGATCGAAGGCACGGGATCGAGGTTATCATCGTGTCGTTGAAGGAATCATCGAGCTTCACGCTAACACCTGGAATTCAATGAACGACATACACGCAGATTCTTGAAGCATGTGTGGATGATCTAGAGGGGTTTGGCCTCAGATTCTTTGAGCAACGGTTGTCGACAACGAGTTGCTGTCGAGCGCGCTTTGATTCGAACAAAGTAACTGTTCTGTTTAAATTGTTGTGCTTTGATAATTCATGTGAGATCATCGGACTCTACCGGGACTCAGATCGCTGGAGACGACGAAGTTTCGTCACACTGGTGATGAAAAATTTTAAATTTTTTGCCCATCAGCTTTCGTTGCTCTCCCTGGTACCATCATACGATGTAGTCAAGGGCTTTATGACGTAGCTAGTTGGTTTTCAGCGGTTTTCACTCAACTTTCACACAAGACCGCAGCGTGAAGTAAGAGATGTGGTGTGGAGCTCTCGAATTTTCTAGAGCCATCAAAAACCGACCTAATCTCCTCTGCGACGTGGTCCATGCACCACGGCGTAGTCCTCCGTATTTTCTCCTGACTATGGTGTGGAATATGAGTTCCGGTGTGGATTTCTCAAATTCTCTAAAGCTACTGAATTCCAGCATGCCATATATTGTGGCATGGAGGTCCCGGATTTTTCAGGGCCATATTCTTATTATAGGGAAATCATTTTAACTACGATGTGGACACTTCTGATCAAGCCTCCTCTGCACCATGGACAACCATTCTGTGGCGTGAGGTCATATAGACCATTTTTCCTACTGCCAAATTTGGCATCTCCACAACATGGACAGCTCTGTTGTGACGTATTCCAATTTGGTGTCAGCTGACTATGGCATGGACATTCATTACGGTGCAAGCCTTCTTCCTTAAACAACTTCTACGATGCAAAACTTGTGTTTCGGCGTGGAACTCCTTTGATTGCTTCCTTTAATTTGCTTGCATCATGAACTCCTTCCATGATATATAAACATTTTAGAATGACTTAAGCATCTTCTGAATTAGTCTTCAAACACCTTCACCTCACAAGAAATGTGAGTTTGAACATGATTTGTGTATTAGCAACAAAAATCAATACAAAGAATCACATCCACTCTAACATCTTTCACCAACTTCTCACAAAATTATCTCAATGCCTCTTGGTCTTAACAAAAAAGGTATTGAGAATGATGATGATGATGAACTTAGAAAGAGTTCTAAACAAACAAAATTTATTAACATCGTAACATTTGATGTTGTGAATACTATTTTCAAAGAGAACATTATGAATATGATTCTTAAGTTTCACCATTATTCCAACTGTCTTACTTCATAGATGTTACTCATTAAAGAGTTTAGTATAAGGATTTTATCAGATGGTCGCATAGAGATGTGACATGAATTATATAAAGATGCAATGAGTTTAACAGAATCTTAAGTGCAACAAACATAAGGTCGATTTGGCAATCTATTATATATGATATGATAAATGTGACTAGGGATGACAAGGGATTAGGGATAACCAATCTCTTAAGATAAAAGATTCCACGATCAAGACTTATCAATTAAATCAAATTAATTATTACATGTATCATGCTAAATGTGATTAGGGATGACAATGGATTGCGTACCCGTGAAATTTGGAATACTCAGACCCAGCCCGTTAAATTTTTGAAAACTCAAACCTGTTTATAACCCATTTATTTTTTAAATTCATTACCCCAACTCTACCCTATTATATTTTGAAATACTTATTTAAATACTCAAACCCGTTTAAATAACAAATTATAATTTAAAATTTTAAAAAATTATTTGTAAATCTAAAATAAATGGATATCAAATTAAATATATATCTTCTATAATTTTATTATCATTTTAAAAGATAAAGTTAATGATTTAGTAATAATTAATTTAATATTTAGAATTCATTTATAAATCTAATATGAACTAAATAAGCATATAAATTTTATAATTTTACTATTATTTTAAAATATATATTTAATAAATTAATAATAATTAATTTAACCGGGTCCGAGTACCTT